>CAJHNH020000071.1:0-15000 GCA_905116865.2 Candidula unifasciata | reverse complement strand
TTTTAAGTCATGGTGTTTAACCCCCACTGGGTAGCAATCGGGATAGACATATATTAAAATGTCTCCTACTTTGGTACTGAATATTTACGCTTGTCAATTACTGTTGATTATTTAATTTGTTTTTGTTGTTGTTTTTGTCCCTTCCTGTCTTTCCAGACATTAGTGCTATATTGTTCTAAATGTATTTTTCTGTATGTCTTTCCAGATCTTAGTGTTAAATTGTTGTTCTACTGGCAGGAATAAGAATCATAGCCCATGGTAATGGCGGGGTAACTTAAAAGACCCGAGCACGTTAAGTAAAGTTTTCCATAGTTAGGGTATGGGATTTGAGGACCGTTGTTGCTGTCGCATGTGTGTAATGTGCTACTTTTCACACTTAGGGTATGGGATTTGAGGATCGTTGTTGCTGTCGCATGTGTGTAATGTGCTACTTTTCACACTTAGGGTATGGGATTTGAGGACCGTTGTTCCCGTCGCATGTGTGTAATGTGCTACTTTTCACAGTTAGGGTATGGGATTTGAGGACCGTTGTTGCTGTCGCATGTATGTAATGTGCTACTTTTCACACTTAGGGTATGGGATTTGAGAACCGTTGTTCCCGTCGCATGTGTGTAATGTGCTACTTTTCACACTTAGGGTATGGGATTTGAGGACCGTTGTTCCCGTCGCATGTGTGTAATGTGCTACTTTTCACACTTAGGGTATGGGATTTGAGGACCGTTGTTGCTGTCGCATGTATATAATGTGCTACTTTTCACACTTAGGGTATGGGATTTGAGAACCGTTGTTGTCGTCGCATGGATGTAATGCGCTACTTTTCACACTTAGGGTATGGGATTTGAGAACCGTTGTTGTCGTCGCATGGATGTAATGCGCTACTTTTCACACTTAGGGTATGGGATTTGAGGTCCGTTGTTGTCGTCGCATGTGTGTAATATGCTACTTTTCACACTTAGGGTATGGGATTTGAGGACCGTTGTTGCTGTCGCATGTGTGTAATGTGCTACTTTTCACACTTAGGGTATGGGATTTGAGGACCGTTGTTGCTGTCGCATGTATGTAATGTGCTACTTTTCACACTTAGGGTATGGGATTTGAGGACCGTTGTTGTCGTCGCAAGTGTGTAATGTGCTACTTTTCACAGTTCGGGTATGGGATTTGAGGACCGTTGTTCCCGTCGCATGTATGTAATGTGCTACTTTTCACACTTAGGGTATGGGATTTGAGGACCGTTGTTCCCGTCGCATGTATGTAATGTGCTACTTTTCACATTTAGGGTATGGGATTTGAGGATCGTTGTTGCTGTCGCATGTGTGTAATGTGCTACTTTTCACACTTAGGGTATGGGATTTGAGGACCGTTGTTCCCGTCGCATGTGTGTAATGTGCTACTTTTCACAGTTAGGGTATGGGATTTGAGGACCGTTGTTCCCGTCGCATGTATGTAATGTGCTACTTTTCACACTTAGGGTATGGGATTTGAGGACCGTTGTTGTGGTCGCATGTATGTAATTTGCTACTTTTCACACTTAGGGTATGGGATTTGAGGACCGTTGTTGTGGTCGCATGTGTGTAATGTGCTACTTTTCACACTTAGGGTATGGGTTTGAGGACCGGTGTTCCCGTCGCATGTATGTAATGTGCTACTTTTCACACTTAGGGTATGGGATTTGAGGATCGTTGTTGCTGTCGCATGTGTGTAATGTGCTACTTTTCACACTTAGGGTATGGGATTTGAGGATCGTTGTTGCTGTCGCATGTGTGTAATGTGCTACTTTTCACACTTAGGGTATGGGATTTGAGGACCGTTGTTTCCGTCGCATGTGTGTAATGTGCTACTTTTCACACTTAGGGTATGGGATTTGAGGACCGTTGTTCCCGTCGCATGTGTGTAATGTGCTACTTTTCACAGTTAGGGTATGGGATTTGAGGACCGTTGTTCCCGTCGCATGTATGTAATGTGCTACTTTTCACACTTAGGGTATGGGATTTGAGGACCGTTGTTGTGGTCGCATGTATGTAATTTGCTACTTTTCACACTTAGGGTATGGGATTTGAGGACCGTTGTTGTGGTCGCATGTATGTAATTTGCTACTTTTCACACTTAGGGTATGGGTTTGAGGACCGGTGTTCCCGTCGCATGTATGTAATGCGCTACTTTTCACACTTAGGGTATGGGATTTGATTACCGTTGTTCCCGTCGCATGTGTGTAATGTGCTACTTTTCAGACACTCATCTCTACAACTGTCTGCCATCATTTTCTCCTTTTATTCAAATTCCCTTCCCGATTTTCACCTATGCCACACGGCCCACCGCGTTTTGTTTCCGCGCACACACCGAATACCCGTATCGTTCATGTCCTGTTTGCACACATATTTGTAGAGCCTGACTTCGACATCTTCTATACGTTTGTAATTCACCATAGTGGACGTCCTTAGGAATGATTATTTCATATTGCACATATTATATATTAGTCGCAACAGATGTTAGGAGGATAGCTCGTTAAGTTTAATATATTTTAGAGGGCTTTTTTAAATGATTGTGACAATCATTTTGTATAATTTTTGGAAATATTCAGACTGATCTGGGATACCAGTATTCTGTTTAAAAAAAAAATTAAAACCTTTGTTCTCTTAATGCACTATTTAATCCTTTCCTGTTGTTTTCTCGATCTGTCTATTTTCAGCATGTTTTCTTTTGCCATTTTGCAGAGGATTTTTTTTTTAAATTTAGGAAAGCCCTAATGCGAGATGGGATCAATTCAGGGCGTTTTTCTTGTTAATTTAAAAGAGGCACGCAGAGCAAGATATTTCTAATTTTACTCACACTGGAAGGCAGGCATGTACACACAAACACACACACAGACACACACACAAACACACACACACGCACTACACAAACACAAGCGTACACATAAACACGTACACCTACACATTTAATTTACAACGACGCAATAAATATAAAAACAAGGAAAACGTGAATAATTTACAAATATAAAACAGAAAAATAATGCGAAACAGAACATGCAAGAAAAATTGTGTGGAAAGCAAAGAAACAAAAAACACTTCTTATAACCTCATTACAGTTATAGCATACTTAAATGGCTGTACTATTGTCGCTCAACTAATTTTTGAAAAATGAAAACTAAAATTTACAGTAGACTGACTGTGTCGTTTGACAACCACATTTGAAGAACCAAAGGAAGAGAATAAAGAATGCCTAAAGACAGTAATTAAAAAAAAAAATTACTAGAACAATAAAAGAGGACGATACATTTTAAAAAGAAGACCTAAGAAACATACAACAGAAGGAAGTAGTAAAGACAGACTAGAACAGATACACTGGCAGACAGAGAGATAAGCAGACAGACAGTTAGACAGACATAGAGATAGACAGACACACGGACGGACGGGCAGACAACAGACAGATAGATAGATAGATAGATAGATAGATAGATAGATAGATAGATAGATAGATAGATAGATAGATAGATAGATAGATAGATAGATAGATAGATAGATAGATAGATAGATAGATAGATAGATAGATAGATAGATAGATAGATAGATAGATAGATAGATAGATAGATAGATAGATAGATAGATAGATAGATAGATAGATAGATAGATAGATAGATAGATAGATAGATAGATAGATAGATAGATTAGATAGATAGATAGATAGATAGATAGATAGATAGATGATAGATAGATGATAGATAGATAGATAGATAGATAGATAGATAGATAGATAGATAGATAGATAGATAGATAGATAGATAGATAGATAGATAGATAGATAGATAGATAGATAGATAGATAGATAGATAGATAGATAGATAGATAGATAGATAGATAGATAGATAGATAGATAGATAGATAGATAGATAGATAGATAGATAGATAGATAGATAGATAGATAGATAGATAGATAGATAGATAGATAGATAGATAGATAGATAGATAGATAGATAGATAGATAGATAGATAGATAAAATAAATAAATAAATAAATAAAGAAAGAAAGAAAGAAAGAAAGAAAGAAAGAAAGAAAGAAAGAAAGAAAGAAAGAAAGAAAGAAAGAAAGAAAGAAAGAAAGAAAGAAAGAAAGAAAGAAACCTCACCTGGCATGTACAAAATGACCACAACTGAGAGGTTCTAAACGCTCTAAAGACTGGCCGACAACCTCCCCGCAAATCCCACAGAAGAGGTCCATCTCCTGAACCAGCTGTCGGATCACACCAGCGTGTCGCCTGGCCCGGATTTCATCCTTGATAACCTCACAGACCAATTGGAGGCGTGCATGGCAACGGAGCATCTCCAGCTAAGGACGATAACCGATCACATAGGTGACTTCTAAGAGTTATTTTTGAGTTAAAATTGAATGGATCGTTTGTTCTATTCCAAGCTCTTAAAGGAGCAAAATCTCTATCATCGTCAACATTACCATCTCATTTTGGTTCCTCACCCTCTTCTTTTTTTTTTTTTTTCTTCTCTCATTCATTTTATTTGTATTTGAGCACAGTAAAGTCTTTAGTGACTGAGCTGCTATCCGAAGATTTAATAACGCAGTAACTAAAGAAGGTGAGTCTGGATAATAACTCAGCCGGCACAATCCCAAATTAGGATATGCCTATTGTTGTGGCTCCGTGTGCTTCTTTCTTCCGTTCTACTTGACGGTTTGACACTGAGTTTACTTGATCTTGGTCTGGAGGGCAGACCAACAGGGCAGATACTAGATATTCCATTCAGCCTCCAAAGAAGTTTTAATTAGGGCATCCGCAACGGTTACGCCAGCCTTTGCAGGTAAGGAGTTGTGTAAATAAATAAATATACGGTAGGTAGGTAGTTCGTTCTCTGCAGGGTTGCAGTCTCTAGGATTAGATTCAATGCCCTCACTGTCAAGACTGTTCTTAGCGTCTGCTTCAGATAGAAATGCTTTTGCCACTGAAAACAGACAGGGGATTATGAAAGAAATAGTGAGTGAATTTTAACCCTTTTAGTACCGCACTCTGAACTATCAGCACCCGGTGACGCAACTAACCAGAAGAGAATCCCCACGGTACAAATCCAAAAAAAAAAAAAAAAAAAAACGTTCCACCCTAAGGTTATATTGTGGACCTCTGTGGTTAGAAAGTAACCGGAAGATCAGACGGAGAAGAGGAAATGAAGTGGTAGGTAGTTGTACCCCACCAGGACATCATACAAGCGATAAACACCCGGTAACACAAAGTGCCAACATACGGATTACCCGTGGAAAGGTCCCAAAATCCCCTTTTAGCCGTTAGTCCATATCTATGCCCCGGCTAAATTCATTTTTTTTTTACATGATCTAATTAGGAATTTTTGTTTCTGAAAAAAAAAAGGTACAGGTCAAAATTTAAAAAAAAATGAAAATAAAAAAAAATAAACACCACAAATGTGTCTTCTTCTTCTTTTGTCAAAATCTGCTTGTGCCGCTAGGCGTCGCAGTCTATCAGATGATCGGCAACCGAGCCAGGGCGCGCTCAGTCGCTTCATATGCCGTGATGTTATGAAGTCTCAAGTTGTCCGTGACTCCTTCAATCCATCTTCTTCTTGGTCTTCCCCTGCCTCTTGTTGTTTCGATTTTCATGTTGTATGCTCTTGATGCTGGCATCGTTGGTTCCATTCTCATTAGGTGACCAAACCATTTCATTCTTTGCTTCTCAATAAATTTAACGATGGGTATGGTTCCAATAGTTCTTGTAATCACATCGTTTCTCACTCGATCTCTTCTGGTTTTATTCGCAGCCATTCTCAAACATCTCATTTCACAGGTGGTTAGTCTTCTCTCATGTTTTTTTTTTTGTTAATGTCCAAGTCTGACATTGATAACCTAATGTCGGTATAAAGATTGTATTTATAATTTGTCTTTTTATCTCAGCTGGGACAGCAGGGTGTTTTAAAATTGGGGCAAGCTGGTATGCGACATTGTTGGCTTGTTGGATTCTTGCTTCAATCTCTCTGTCTATTTTACCATTGGATGTAAAGATACTTCCCAGGTATTTAAATTCTTGCACTTGTTTTAGGCTGTGATCTAGAATCTTTATGTCGATGGTCTGTTGCTCTCTACTTATGCTCATCACTTCTGTCTTTTCAGTATTGATCTTCATGTGATGCTTGAGGCAACTGTCGTGTAGTAGGTTCATGTGGTCTTGCAGCTGTTTACTATCACTGTGAAATATGCATTGATCGTCGGCAAAGAGCAGCTCATTGAAGTCCTCCTGTTTATCGACATCTGTTGGTGTTATGTCTATTTTATTAATATTGTCCATAAATATTATGAAAAGTAAAGGAAATGTGTAAATTGTGTGAACAATTATATAACGATAGTGACAATCAACGAACATAAATTCATAGAATCAAGTTGAGTAATCTGCACTCTACTGTGTAACTACTAAAAAAAAAATCCAAAGGTTGGCAGCTCAATGCACTTGGCAGACCCATTTTACAGTGCAACACAGTTGGTAATAGACACAGGCTTGGATGGTTTTCCACTCTGGGATCCCACACCCTCCATCTTCTCAACCACATTGTACCCGCTGACAACTTCTCCAAACACAACATGTTTACCATCTAACCATGAAGTGATAGCTGTTGTGATTAAAAAAACTGTGATCCGTTGGTGTTTGGTCCAGCATTTGCCATGGACAGAAGACCTGACTTGGTGTGTTTCCTGATAAAATTTTCATCTTCAAATTTGCTGCCATAGATACTCTTTCAGCCTATACCATTTCCATTTGTAAAATCTCCACCCTGGCACATAAAACCTGGGATGATCCTTTGGAAACTTGAATTTTTGAATCCAAAGCCCTTTTCACCAGTGCAAAGTGCTTTAAAGTTGGCTGCTGTTTTGGTTCCGGGCCCCCGGCAAAAGACAGGGTGGGGCTTCAAAAAATAAAAAAAATTGCATCCCACATGGCGACGACTTTCAATAATATAAGTAAGGTGAGTAAACAACGTTTTGAATATTTCACAGCTGTGTACAGAGGTTACCTTTTAGAAAGAGCAAAAATAACGATCTGTAATCTTGACAACATGCCCAACCGCCAAATAAGCATAACTTTTAGTTCACAGCTGAATCCATCTGACGTCTCCATTATTTTAGGCATACTGATAACAGTCGTGAAAGCATTACCTTATTAACCGCAAAGGAACATTTAAAAATAGATTCCGAACTTATTAACTCCCCTACTTGACCTGGTTTCCCCAGGACCTCATTATTTTTTTTTCTTTCTATCTCACCATCTCTAAAAAAAAAAAAAAGTAAAAATATTAAATGCCTCTTGAGTGTTCAGAAAGGGTGCAGTCGTTTGTTATTTATTAATTTCTGTAAAAATATAGACCCACCAAAAAGTTGTTTATTAGAAGGGAGAGAACTGCACTCACCTTGCAACCAATTTTTGTAGCAAGATCTAAGGCTTTCTCGTTCAGTTCTAGTGCCTAGGGAGGAGAAATAACGAGAACAGGTAAGATTTAGTCTGAGCTGGTATAAGTAGCATTTCCGTAGTCAACATGCTTAACGAATAAGTTACTTTTGTTAATCCTGATTTGTGGCATTTGTCCTTTTTTTTTTTTTGTCCCAGGCGATAGTGTTCTGTTGTAACTAAATGGAGGAATTTGACTACTCTATATAGTATCCAGTTTCGTCCAATTTAGGACGAAATTTTTTGTCATTTGAAGCCCTACTCTGGCTTTTGCCAGGGGCCGCAATATAGGCAGGTCATACATATGGCCAAATGTCTGAACGCGGTTTCTGGGACCTCTCCACGGCGATCCTCATCCGCATGGTGGGACATTGTGTCATCGGGTGTTTGTCGCTTGTGTGATGTCCTGGTGGGGTAGAAAGTCAGTCAGTCAGTCAGGCATGCCAAGTATTATTTATGGGAGAATGTTCCTCACATCTCATCGTCCTTTTCAGGATGAATCTTTTTATTTGAAGCTCCAACCTGGCCTTTACCGGGGGAAGCAATATAGGCAGGCCATACATATGGCCAAATGTCTGAACGCGGTTTCTGGGACCTCTCCACGGCGATCCTCATCCGCATGGTGGCACATTGTGTCATGGGGTGTTTATCGCTTGTGTGGTGGAGTGGAAAGTCAGTCAGCTTATGGGGATGTCTATGACACACTTCTCGTCCTTTTTATGATGAAATTTTTCGTTATTTGAAGCCCTACTCTGGCAAACACACACACACACACACACACACACACACACACACACATAACCTCAAAGAAACATGTATACAGATAACAGCTACAAATCACAGACGTATCACCTTCTGATAATCCCGCTGGCAGACGGCTGTTTTGGCCATCCCGCCCAAAACCTCCACTTGCCCAAGTCTGTCCCCAATCTCAGACATGATGCTTGCTGCTGATTCGTAGCGCGGATTTGCCCTCTGAGGAAGCAGCAGGAGAAATGCATCATCATATATTAATTAGCACTTAAAGAAGTAAACGATTGTAGGGCATTCTTCTTCTTCTTCTTCTTCTTCTTCTTCTTCTTCTTCTTCTTCTTCTTCTTCTTCTTCTTCTTCTTCTTCTTATTCTTATTCTTCTTCTTCTTCTTCTTCTTCTTCTTCTTCTTCTTCCCAGCTACCGGTTCCCAGCTGTAAACTTCGGTTTAAAGTTCTTGTAGTTCGTCCACTTATGGACTTGAGTCTGGTTCCACGACTTGAATTCTGTATGCACGCCCACTTTACGGATCTGACTTATTGTGTGCGTATGGATGTAGTACATCAAAGCAAACTCAAGAGCAAGCATTACAGTGTTGTCCACACTTTGGCATCATAATTTCCTTTATGTTCTTAAGAAATGAATAGTTTCGTTATTTCGTTCTCTTCCTCATCTCTTAACAAATATAGATTGCATGTTATATTATTCATCCTCTAAAATTCTCCTTTCGAGCTATTCTATATTTAACATCTTTAATACATCTTCCATGCGTTGTTATCAGTGTACCCAATTACTTAACCATTTTGACCTGTTTCATACTCAAAATGTGTTACCAAATGTAATTTTGCCAACAGTTGAAATAAGTATTTTACATAGGTACCTCAATGTCGTTTCGTTTTCTGTGAATGTCAGCAAACAGGAAGAGACACCGAGCCTGGACTGGCCTGTCGGAGTGTTTCATAGCCATTTGCATAGCATCCTGGTATGAAGAAAATTAAACTGTATTAATGTCGTGCAAAAAAGACAGCAATTAAAATTGTTTGCCCACTCTGAGAGAATGTCTTGCGTCACCATAATACACAAGGCATACGCCAAAGAAGGAGAACTGCGCAGAGCACTGGTATACACAGAACAGATTGGTGAGGTTTGAGGTTTGAACAACAGATCAACATCACGGCACAAGGGTAATAACCCATGAGTGCTCCGTTTTACTTCTAACTCAAGTCTGAGTCCGAAGTAGCTCAGCGCCAAGCACGGACTCCGAAATATTTTGGGTAGTTTTTTAACTCAAAATTTTGCCCGTCCGTTAATATACTCTTTTAGATTTCCAACTGCCAAGGGATTTTTGTGTACGTTTACAACAATACACACGGGCGTCCGATCTCTCTCATTACCCAGAGACCAGAGGAAATTACTAGATGCCCACTTCAAAATATTCCAGCCCTCGCCATTCGTTGATGGTCTGTCATGATTATCACAAAAATCATAAACATTATGATTAGCACATTCCTCAACATTAGCAATTATATCATCATCAGCACACTCATCAATATCAGCATCATCATTATCAATATCATCTTTGGTACCAAAAACAACGATAACAACTTTACCCTTATCATCATTATCGTTATAGCAACTGTCTACAACATGAGTATCAAGAATAATAACCACTCCACACATGTCATCATTATAACTACCGCCCAGAACAAAGGTACTAAAAATAACAATATAAGTTCTACCCTCTTAATCATTATAATTAATCACTGTCAACATCATCGTCATTATCATCATCATCCTTATCAACATCGCGAACTTTGGTTCCCTGGGTGCCTTTGAAATTCAATGTCCAACTTCGTGTTTAGAGAGCCAGGATAGCGCAGTAGCTAAAAGGTCGAAAGTATTGGGTTTAAATCGGTAATACAAAAAAATATGATGGCATGTCTGAAACAACATGAAATTTATAAACAAATACTTATAAAGAGAATGCATGTGCTTGAGTGGGGAGATTGGAAGGGGCGCTGAGCTTCCATTACAAATTTAGCTGGGACCTTACGGTACCTGAGCAGGTTATAGCATAGCGTACATGGTGCTAGTCGACCCCTGTCTCCTCTGGAAGATTTCTACCTTACGTTTTTGTTCTTTCTAAACCTCTGGAGAAATTAATGCGGCAACAAGCCAAAATAGATTGCAAGAATACCGTGTTTATAAATACGCAGACGCAATGATTTTTTTCTTGTCAAATAAGCAATTTTCGTAAAGTCACGACGTTCATTTCTCGTTTTCCCACAGGCTGACATGCCAGTGAGTGAGTGCCTACAACTGTCCATGAAGATGTAGTTAGCAGGAGAACTGAAACAGGAAGGGGAGGTAGAGATTCCTGTTCCTCACATTTTATCATCCGATGAAGCTGTTTTCTTTTCGGGCCAGGTGTACGTACGTACGATGCCAGCGCTAAAATTAGAAAGTATGTGTTCCTTCAACGCCGGTCAAAACTCGAAACGTTTAGCAATTACACGACTCACGTAGGTCCAATGCACGTGTAAGTTGAAACCATGGGCTATTTTTAGTTAGCAGAAGAGGTAAACATGGGAACGGGAAGGGGGAGTATAGAGCAGGTCGGTGAGTCATCGTCTGTAGCTGGGGTTGAGTAGATACGCAGGGAGGCAAAGAGAAAATTGCTTACTGGTTGTGTTATTCGTTTACTTGCTATTTCCGTTACGACTTTTGCGCCTCTAGTTAACTCTTAAAAACCGAGAAGCTCTTATAAGCTCGATGTAAAGTGAATCGCCTTTCAAATGTCAGACGTTTGTGTTGGCACTTCTGACAGGCTGCCTTATGCATTAAACGCGTGTGTATGCTATTGTCTTTGCCGAGACAACAGTCTGTGCCAACCATTTTACACACAATGCCTGATTTAGGTATAAGTTGAATGAGCTACAGTCTAAGACTTCCCAATCTGCAGAGGCCACAGATTTTGTATTTACAAATGCATTTTTCTTTTTATATTTTTTAGACACAATTTTCGTTTAATAGACTTTAAAGGTAATTCTTGCTTTCACTACTAAAAGAACAATGTATCCTTACATTTGCTAATTTTATTATTATTACTTATAAGTTATATTATTCCAAGCTTTTATTTATTCTGACTTGCTGCAGCCCGTTTACATTAAATTAAAATAATCAGTTTAATATGTGTCACAATTAATAACATTTTGCAGTCGAGAAATAAAGTAATTTTTTTTAAATTTTCTTTTCAATTTTTGTTGTTGTAACTCAGAGAATTTTAGAGAACTATATAATTTATGTGATTGTGCAAGTATATGATATTATTTCTTTCGTAAAAAATATAAACAATATATTTCTTGTATCCATTTATTTAAAAAGCGTGTACATTTGAAAGTTATCTACGATTAGCTGAGGTAATTTAAAAGATAGCAGCTCACTGCTTTGAAAAGCTGAAGGCCTCATCAAATATGAATCCGGCCTTGACGGACCCGTTTATTGTGATTCTGGAACTTCAATTACCTGACGTCAAGTAAAAGTAAACGAGCTTTTTCACGGTGTGGCACAAAGGGCACATGGGCGCCGGAACCTGATGGCATAGGCACACTGGGGCCATAACCCTCCAAAAACAACAACAACAACAACAACAACCACATGTTGTGCCTCTAAAAAAATTCACTGGGGCTTAGATGCCGCTTCCAGTATCATGCATATAAATTAACTTGTTTAAAGTTTTTGTTTCTAAATTTATTTTTCGATTTAAAAAAAAAAAATCATGATTTATAAAGGTTGAACAAGATTTAAACCTTTTACTAATGTTGCTTAGCTCTCCATCATGTTTTCTTTGTGGTGAGACCCTTAATCATGCATACTGTGTTAGATTCATATTACTTACTTAGTCGATCATCTTCTATCAGGTATGCTTCGTGCAGAGTGGCATGCTTCGCTCTGAGGACACGGGTGAGAAGTATTGTATGGATTTTTTCACTGGGGAGTACGTCGGTGTGTTGGGAAATGAACAGACAGACAGACTGGCTGGCTCTGCACAACATGGTGGAATACTGATACATTATAAGGCAGATGTGGTTAGTGCCTTGTGGGAGAGCTTGTACAGTTCGGAGGAGCAGATGGATCACCACAGTCTGCTGAGATTGATGCAACGATGGGTGACGAGAGGTTCTGGCAGATGCTCCAGGCTCAGGGGAAAGGCAAGACGGACGTTTAATCAGAATGCTACTGGCACCATTAGTATCAGAACTCTTCACTGGCTGCTGAAGATGGTGACGGAGCACTTATGGGAATGCCCCGAGTGCTGTGAAGTCGGTTCTTGAATCAAATCAAATCAAATCGATCCTCTTCTACCCTAGGGTATAGAGGTTTGCCCCTTTTCTGCCATTAGCTTTCCGTTTTGGCTTTATTCCATTGCGGTCATCTGTCAGTCAGGGACAGTCGGATGTTGGCTTCCCATCGAACCCAGGATAGCCCTGACGGTCTTTCTTCCTTGGTTCTTGGCCTCCCGCGCCTGTCGCGTTGGAAGATACTCCCCCCATTCTGCATACATGGCAAAACTATCGTAACTGTGTCCAACCCACTTAATCTTGTAAGGCCCGGATTTCGAGGTCATGGCGCATAGTCTGGTTGCGAACTTTGTCCCTTCTTGTCACTTGGACCCTCTTTCTCTGCTACTCAATTTCTGAAGCCTGAAGCTTTCTTCTGTGAGCTGTAGTCAATGCTCATGAATTACACCTATAAGCAAGGAATAGTACATACATAGTTGGAGCGGTATACAGCCATTTTTGCCCTCGTGAGTTGGGTAACACCACGCCGGTAACTCGTCTTCTTTGTTTCACTGTAGTTGGTATATTAAGCTGGGGTTTACAGATAGGCCGCAATATCTTCTTTATCAGCCCAACATATCCAGTCTCTTCTTCTTCTGCCTTTCTATCACCCAATGGAGCATAGGCCCATATCCAGTCTCAGCAAACCCTAATTAGTCGCCTTTTAAGACTTGCTTGGTAGAGGGCAGTTGGTTAGCCCCCCCCCCCCCCACCACACCTCCACCCATATGTTTCCGGAACACACAAGAAAAAGGTCTTTTAATAGTGTCCA
This sequence comes from Candidula unifasciata, assembly GCA_905116865.2. Classification (NCBI taxonomy): domain Eukaryota; kingdom Metazoa; phylum Mollusca; class Gastropoda; order Stylommatophora; family Geomitridae; genus Candidula; species Candidula unifasciata. Next base: position 1,691 of record CAJHNH020000071.1, on the reverse strand, counting down.
GTAACATTTTAAACCTTTTTGTTTCGTCTCACAAAATTGGTTACCCTCTTTCCTTGAACTGTGTTACTTGCATATTAATTTAGTTTCGAGTGAAGATGTAAAAATCGTCAAAAATAATCCGATTTAAACTTTAAATAGACACATAAACGTGAAAAGACAGATATAGCCTTCACTAAAATGATAAAATCCTATGTACTTCAAGAGTTAACTCTTAGAACGCACTTTTAAGTACCGTGTTTCTACGCTGTTAACCCGTAATCTACACAAGCTATCTCAAGTGGCCTGAATGTTGGCCAAAATTATAAGAGTTCACTTAGGCTGGCTCTTAAAGAAAGGAATTTGTTGTGCAGATGAAAGAACATATTTTCCGCCCCCCCCCCCTCCCCCACACACACACAAAACCCTCAGTATTGCTGTGCTACTTTTCCTGGTTTCTATTTTCTTCAAAACGCTTATGTGGCAGATACGGCTCGCATATTCTCTAACAACAGCTGTTTTGGGTTTGATATAAAATAGTGGTTGTGATGAGTTAAAAACTGATACCACAGCACTCTGAACATTCCCACAAGCGTTCCGTCCTTATCTTCAGCAGCCAGCAAAGAGTTCTAATTCCAGTGGTACCAGTAGCAGTCCGATTGTATGTCCGTCTTGCCTTTCCTCTCAGTGTTGAGTGTAGATCAGATCCCCTAGTCACATCCCGCTGCACCATTCTCTTCAAACTATATTGATCTATTTGCGCCTTCGCTTTGAAAACTGACCATTTAAGGGCCTTGATAACATTTTTCAAACTGACCATTTAAGGGCCTTGATAACATTTTCCAAACTGACCATTTAAGGGCCTTGATAACATTTTCCAAACTGGCCATTTAAGGGCATCGATAACATTTTCGTATTAATAATGTTAACTAATGCCTCCCCGTCAACTTGAGCTACCACAGCCATTGTCTTCATCATCACCATTATCATCTTGTTGTGCCGTTATAAGTCATTTAAGGCTCGTTTTCCCCCCTTCTTTTTTGTTGTAGCCCCCACATTTGTTTCAATGTCATGGATGTAAACCTTCGGAGTCTCTCATTAACGTTCATAAATAACTTTATTTTAAACAAGGGTTTGCTTTCCTCAGAATGTCGCCAGTATATTGCCAACTTCACTGTCTTATAACTGGCGATATCAGCGGCTGTCCATACATTTATTTCCCCCATCTCCCCCCCCCCCCCCCCTGCTTTTGACCTATTGAATGTTCATCAATTTCCTTACAAAAATGTTTTCGAACGTATTAACATTTCGTTCCGTATCTTTGGTAGTAAGTAATGTTTTTTTTTTTTAATACTAAAGCCTTTTGAAGCACAAAACTATTTTATTAACAGTAAGTTTCTCGTTTGGGTTCCAGTGCCCATGGGGAAAGACCATTCTTTTCAGCGCTATTGAAAAAAGACACTTTGTGGGAGCACCAGCGCCTTTTTTTTTTAAAACACTGTGATGATTACAGGCACTCGTATTTAACAGAAAAAAAAAAAAAAAACCCACCTGTCAGTGTATCTTCCTACACAATTATCACCATAGTACAAAATCGGTATCGTCGTGGCTAGACGCTTGCCTGTCAGCCTAAAGATCTTGGATTCGAATCAGCACGAGGCGAATTCACTTGGGGGTTAAAAACGACGTTAGCCCAAATGTCGACCGAGTGTCAA
>CAJHNH020000070.1:321859-330587 GCA_905116865.2 Candidula unifasciata | reverse complement strand
CCATTTTGAAAATATTTATTTTTACAACTACATTTTTCTTTTTACAATGAAATTTTAAACCCAACCAACGACCCCAATTATAACCTTCGTTAAGTTAGAACATGATGATCTTCTTCATCTTCTTTTTCTACAGATCCTAAATTAAATCAAGCAAATTAATTATGATCACATTAAACATCTGTTTATTTACTCAGCATAACATCAGCGTGGTCAACAAATAACGACATTAACAACAACAACGTGCTCGACCAGAATCTAAAATGCTAATCATCAAATCTACCAACACTTAACCAATGAAACGTAACACCGCCTGCGAAATCAGTCTGACCACGGCCTTTCCCTGCGGTCGCCATACCTGTTGACTGGCCCATTGTGCAAAGCAGCAACAGCTAGGTAGGTTAGCGCAGTGTTCGTCCAGAAGTCAAAATAGGTCGCTGAAAAGACTGACTGACTGACTTTATACCCCACTAGGACATCACACAAGCGATAAACACCCGATGACACAAAGTGCCACCATGTGGATGAGGATCGCCGTTGAGAGGTCCCAGAAACCGCGTTCAGACAATTGGCCATATTTATGGCCTGTCTATATTGCGGCCCCTGGCAAAAGACAGGGTGGGGCTTCAAAAAAAAAAAAAAAAAAAAAAATTCATCCTAAAAAGGACGAAACTCTATTGAGCAACCGCAAGGCAATCGCTGAAAAACTAAACAAAGTCGTTTATACCCAATGACCAGACCTTTCCAGATTTTTTCCCATCTTAATGTCTAAGACTAACTGTATATGTCTTCTCGTTGTCATTTTTAAACCAGGATAAATAAAATCGTTGAGCTCTTAAACAGTAGTTTCCAACCTGTTACACGTCGGCCTATTATTTTTGTTGACGTCCCGGCAACTACACAATAGATAACAATTATTGTATACAAATCCTCCCCAAACTCTGTTCTACATCCCACAGAGTTACTGGCCATAGACACCTGGAATAAAATCATCCTCCCAACATCATGTAATCACTAGTTACTTGCAGTATCATTCATTAACATTCACCCAAAAAGAACGGTCGTTGACATATGATCAAAACATGACTCGTCCCAAGGAAACTGGATAGGGAACGTATAAGTCCCCCCCCCCCCCCACCCCCCCCAAAAAAAGAAATTACACCAAAGATGGAAGTAGTCATGAAAAATCCAGTGAACATTTGCGTTCGAGTTTCAGCTACCATTTGTAAAATCACTACAAACCCCAACCTACATCAATAATGGCGATTTCATCGGAACACGTTAGCATGTGCGCTTGTGTCCGAGACACTATCAGAGTAGAATAAAGTTAGTTAAAAAAAAGTAAAGTCACTTTTCACGCCTTTAGGCGCATCGGGCATATGGGAAGAGCGCCCATTTTTTTACAGACCAATCGGCACTCGTTGGGTAATGTGGCCAGCATTACGCCGGCCGTCTTTACTTCCCCAGGACAGCCATCCTGGTACCCATTTGAGGCTGGGTCGACCTGCGACGTCCCATACCACAATAAAAATCCAGAGTAGAATAAACCCCCACTTTATCCGCTCCTCGGTAGAACAATGCATTAAAAAAATCTATCAAATCATCACTGACAAACACCAAACAAAACGTAAAAAAAAAAAAAACGTGAAAATGCAAAAAATAATTTAGCAATCAGCCAACATCAGGAATATTGATCAGTTGAATTTCCTCTCAGACGTCTAGTAATTCGTAATTCTTCGTAGATATGTTCTCTCAACTGTTTGTTACCACAGCCACGGGGCTTACATTAGACTGCTTCCACCACCATTTGCCACCACCGCATGGCATTAAGAAGACGTTTTCCTTTGCCAGCACCGCATGACATTTAAAGGACTTTCCACACCTTTTACCTCAGCTTCAACGAAGCCTACAAACTGACATTTTTGGTCACTACCTCGGCCAAAGGCCTACAATGGACATTGTCCCGTCGCGTGGCCACCGAGAGACACTCTTCTCGTCAATGTCACCGCCGCGTGACTTCCGAGTGACATTTCCACCACAATTACCTCGGCTTTGGGAAAGCCTACAATTACCTCGGCTTTGAAAAAGCCTACAGTGAATTTTGAGCGAAATTACCTCGGCCGAAGCCTACAATGTATTGACTGGTAACAGCAATGTTTAAAAAACTTCATTGCCTAACTGGCTCGGTCTGTGTACTTCACACAAGGCTCTCTAATATATAACCAGACCTAGAGTTAAACCTTGATGCAGAGACAGAAAACAAAATAAACTGACCCCAAATTCAGGTCGAGACGTAAACAAGCCACTCCGTGGACAAAAGACAAAAACCACTCCTAGTCAACAATAGACACAGACCACTGCTATTGGAACAAAACTGTTAAGTAACCTCTAATCACACAATAAGAAGAAACTCCACAGGGGAGCCTGCACAGCAGGGGTCTACCAATCATCATTAGAAGAAACCTCTCGTCGACAAATGTTTCGGCCCACGAGCTCCTAGATATTTTCAGAGAGTGGGCCCACCTGAGTTCATGAAGACCAGGGTTGGTTTCCCCTGCTGCACATATTACCGGATGTTATTCGGAGAGGGACAAGACCAATTGGTGATTTGCAAAAGGTACTGTGAGATAAGAAGTCGTTGCGATAGCATAATTAAAGCAGTCTGCATACCTGAACGACCGAGTGGCAAGCTTACGTTTGGTTTACCAGACACATGTTGGACTTTTTAGTAGGTGGCAGAGGGACACTGGCAGACAATTCGGGCACGATGGACTTCAAGGGATAAGAAACTCTTTTCCACTAGATACAGCTCACCGAGGCCCGTCCCCTACGTTGTTCCGTTATGTCCAGAGCCAGCTCGAGGCCCTCTCAGCAACCTCGCCCAGCTGTTTAAGTGTCCGTTTGCGTTTATTACCACGTAAGCCTGGTTGTTTAATCACATTGTAAAGTGAAGTGGAAACGAGACCTCTTGAGCCTACTTCGATGGCGAAGACACTTACTGTGTACGCTTCGTCCCTCCTCACACCGGCTGCTAAGTCACTGTATTTCTCGAGCTTATACATATGGCTTTCGTCCATTCGCGACTCATACGGCACGGTCAGTTCAATCAGGATGAGCTGACGTTTCTCCGCAGTATGGAGAACTATGTCAGGTCACAGGCCGATCTTCCGGATAAACTCAGGTTACTTTTCATGGCCAGGCAGGTCAACCGCCAGTAACCAGTCCCTCGCACAGTCTAGCATAAATGGAGCATATGCGTCTTTGTTGACTCTACCTTTGTGAATCTGCCCAGCCTTAAGGAAGCGTATGGGGACGGTGGTAGGACTGGCCCTCGCGTTGGCCCCCACCCTAGCCTGGTCCACAACGGCTGCAAACTCTTTTATCACCTTGTTGTGGGGCCAAGTGTATCTGCCTTGGCCTAGGGCTTTTCTGCACGCGGACGGAACGTGCTCGAGCGTCTGCTTAGTTCTGTATAGTGGGCATGACGGGTCGTTAGTCGCAGTCCACTTAACCATGTTTACACCAGATAGTAATACATCATAAGCCGAACGAATGATGAAGCTCAATCGCAGCGGGGTCATTCTCCAGATCTCACCCCATGTGAGTACTCTTGGCAAGGCGCTCTCCAGGCTGATCCAATGGCCCTGCTGCGACTGTTGGGCTGCTTTCTGAACCCTAACCTCGTTTTATTTGTCCCTTATTTGCTGTATCACCATGTTTCGGTGCTCTTTGGCTTTGGCTTTGGACCACCATCTGACTTTCTCGTAACCCAGGCCGCGACGGTCGGTTTGAGTGTAACCCATAATTTCCTTCAATTTTAGTGCATTCTGGGCAGATTCGATCGCATCGAGGACTCTACATTTGACGCCAGTCCTTAGAGCGAGCTTGACAGCGGTAACATTTGGGTCTGAGGACTCGCGCAAGAGCATGGCGAGTCTTACTTTGCCGACTTTAAACTCTTCGGTTATTGATTTGAAGGGAAGTACCAGCTTAGCCTGCTTACAATACAGAGCCACGTCAGTCAGACAAGGCGGTGCACCAATCCACTTTCTTATGGCTATGTTGATTTTTTTCTCCATCGTCTCCACTGCAATCATTGTCACTTTGTAGACTAACAGCGGCCAGAGGAGCTTTGGAATTAACATGAACTGGAGACACCAGACCTTGAACTTCCCGATCAGCCTGCTTAGCTCGATCGCGAGCAGGCCTGTAGCCAGTGACTCGTGTATTCGCAGGACCACCGCTCTATCAGATAACTTTGAATCGTAAACGCGACCAAGGCTCTTCACCGGTTCCTCTAGAACCGTGGGAATTTTATTCCTTGCCACCGTGAAACTGGTTGCCGCTACCTTACCTTTAAGGATTGACAGACTCCTCGACTTCTGCAGTTTGAATTGCATACCGCTCCATTGGACCACCCCGTACAATCTTTTCAGAATCGTGCGGGCAGATTCCTCACTGCCTGTGATTATAGTAGTGTCATACATAAATGCACGTAGTGGCGGCATCCAGTGATCCCCAATTTGAAGGCCTTGTCCGTAGCCGGCCTAACATGACCTGCATGGCCATGACGAACAGTATTGGTGAGATCGTACATCCCATAGCTTTCCCAATTTGGAGCTCAGTCCACCTCGTGGTAAACGTCGAAGTAGAGAAGCGCAAAGTGAATTTAGAGAAATATTGATCTGTGTCGGTTCGTAAAACATGCGAAGGGCCTGTCACAGTAGCCTATGGGGAATTGTCCCATAGGCGTTGGCGAGGTCCAACCATATAACGTGCAATTCGGTTCTCTCATGCTTGGCTCTCTGAATAGACTCCCAAATCATGGTCGCGTGTTCAAGGCACCCAGGGACGCTCGGGATTCCACCTTTATCAACACTCGTATCGATGTACTTGTTCGCCATCAGACACTGTGTGAGCCGGTGAGCCATGACCGAGAAGAATATTTTGCCCTCAACATTCAACAGTGAGATAGGCCTGAATTGGAAAAGACTCTTCGAGTCCTGCTCTTTGGGAATGTAGACCCCGTTGGCCTGTTGCCACTCCTGACATATGTGTTTTCGGCTCCACGCTTGTCTCAACAAGCCGTGAAGCATTCGTAGGACTTTCGGACAACGCTTGTAAAGAACGTACGGAACACCATTCGGACCTGGAGCAGACTTGCTCTTTTCACAATTTCCTCAACCTCAGACCAAAGCGCGACAGAGGAAACTGTGTCTGTTTCTTAAATGCAACCGGACTTTATGCAACCCTTCCCGTTCGCTGCCTGTAGCGGCTTTGAACCGTTTTCTGAGTGCATTCTTGTCTGCCCGGCACTTCAGAACGCCCCTCTGTCTCCTGCTTATATTCTGCTTGACGCCCGGTGGCGCCCTTTCGACTGTCCCGAACTCGCGGGAACAGTGCTCGTATATTACATTACCAATTTTTGTAAGCTTGTCGCCTAACGACTTCTTTTTTAAATCATGAATTAGTTTCTCACATAATGTACCTTCTAACTTGCACCACGACACCTTATCGATCGCAGGTTTGTAACCTGACCTTTGAACGCACTTCCTCGGGAATCATTAAAAGTGCGCCTTCGCAGTCGATGTCATGGGCCTCTCCGGGCGAGTGGGGTATACCCTGCCCGTCGATCCCTAACGACTCAGAAACTACCACAGGAGTAGTAGTTTTGCGACGACGTTTACTGCGTGGTGCACCTTCGCATTTCATCCTTCCGGCATGCGTTCTCAGACCATGAAACCCCGTGAAGCTCTTTCCACATGTACAGGGTCAGCCCGGACGTTGGACAAGAATCGGAGTCCAGGGGCTAGCAGGGTCGTTACCGTTTGTATCAAGTTGATGGGTCCATCATTCTTCCTCTCTTTCGATGGACCCTGGGGGCATACTTCTATATTGGTTTGCGAAATCAGAGGTATTATACTGGGTTAGGGGTGATCAACCCGGTCCACAGTCGACATCTGTCTCCAGATGTCAGTATATCCCCCCGGTGATACCGGGAAGCCAGTCTTTCCACAGGTGTCAAAAGGTCTTTCCCGATCGTCACCAGCCCTTCCCGGTTGTCTTGTGGGCTAGCCACGTACAATAAGAAGAAACTCCACAGGGAAGCATGTACAGCAGGGGTCTACTAATCATCAGTAGAATTAACCTCTTCTCGACAAATGTTTCAGCCCACGAGATTCTGGACATTTTCAGAGAGTGGGCCCACCTGAGCATGAAGCTCAGGGTTGGTATCCCCTGCTGCACGTATTACCGGATGTTATTCGGACAGGGACAAGACGATTTGGTGATTTGTAAAAGGTACTGTGAGATAAGAAGTCGTTGCAAAAGCATAATTAAAGCAGTCTGCTTACCTGAAGACCGAAAAAAAAAAAAAAACACGTCGGCGCCATTCAAAAACCAATTAAAAATATGAATCACTATACCTGCACAAACTATCTCCTTCGTGAATTAAATCCTGTAACATCTAACTATACAAATATCTAAAGACTGCAATATAGAAGCCCTACACGTTGGGCGCCATTTATGCTAGCAGGAAGAAAGAAGGGGGAGGAACGGAAAAAGAGAGAGAGATAAAAAGGAGAAAATTGTGATTAGAACAAAAGTAATAGTTCCCCGCTAAACAACAAAAACAGGAAAGTAAGAAAAGGCAGGGGTTCTTCTGCGCAGAGATCCTAGAATATTTCACTGAGACCCTAACTATCAATGTCTATATAATGAGTAGATAACGACGACCTAACTACATGGGTACACACACCTAGACGAACCACGGATTACAGATCCTAAATTAAATCAAGCAAATTAATTATGATCACATTAAACATCTGTTTATTTACTCAACATAACATCAGCGTGGTCAATAAATAACGACGTTAACAACAACAACGTGTTCGACCAGAATCTAAAATGCTAATTATCAAATTTACCAACACGTAACCAATGAAACGTACCACCGTCTGCGAAATCAGTCTGACCACGGCCTTTCCCTGCGGTCGCCATACCTGTTGACTAACCCATTGTGCAAAGCAGCAACAGCTAGGTAGGTTAGCGCAGTGTTCGTCCAGAAGTTCAAATAGTCCAAGTCCAAGTCCTTTTGAGAAAAAAATTAAAAGGTCGACCACTTTTGATGTCTGTGATAAGTTGTCTTCGGGCTCCCGCCTCTTTCAAAACCTCTTGGTAGCTCTTCTTGGCTGTCCAAGGTATTCTAAGCATTCTTATGTAAAACCACATCTCTGAAGCCTCAAGAAATTGTTTGGCCTGCCTACCGATTGTCCAGGACTCACAGCCATATGTTAAAACTGGATGTATGTAGCAAACAAGAATTCTTTTTCAAACTCTCAATGACAAGGATATATTGCACAAGATGTTTTTCATTTTATAAATGCAGTTTTTGTCTGCCCTATTCTGTTTCTTATCTCAGTTATGCATCTTCCATCTGATGTTATCCATGTGCCCAGATACTTAAATGTCTGTACTTGTCCTAAAATAACACCATCGACTTTTATTACACATTTAGGAATAATTCGTTTCTTTGATACCACCATTACTTCTGTCTTCCCATTATTCAAACTGAGGCCCATTCTTCCACTTTCTAACACCACAATGTCTATTATTTCCTGTAGTTCTTTCTGACTTGTTGCTATCAAGACTGTGTCATCAGCATAACGTAAAATGTTTATATTGTGCCACCAACCACAATTCCAGGCATATCAATTAAAGATCTCATTATATATTCACTGAATATTGAAAACAAATCAGGTGACAGCACACATCCTTGTCGTACGCCTCTCTTTATGCTTTGAAATGTATCTAAACATTTGTTAATTCTTAAAGCTGCTGTGTGCTGCCAATACATATTCTTTATTATTCGTAGATCTTTCCCATCAATGTTTATTTTTTCTAACAGTTTAATTACTTCTTCGTGCTTCACACAGTCAAATGCTTTTGTATAGTCTATGAAGCATAAGTACAAATCAGTCTTTACTTCTATAGCTCTTTCTGACAATGTCCTTAGGATGTATATGGCATTGTTTGTACCTTTTCCTTCTACAAATCCACATTGTTCATCGCTGATTTCTGGTTTAATTTTGTTTATTATTCTTCTCATAATTATTCTCAGTAACATTTTAGTCATGTGACTCATAAGACTTATTGTGCGATGGTCTTCACATTTTATAGTGCCTGGTTTCTTTGGCAGAGCTATAAATATGGATTTTAAAAGGTCATTTGGAATATACCCACTATTGTAAACATCATTAAAAGGTCTAGTTATTATTTCAATTCCGAAATCCCCCAGTGCTTCGATTTCTTCCAGTGAGATGTTGTCTGGCCCGGGTGCCCACTATCTACCCAAGCTATTTTTCCATTGCTCCCTTACATTCTGGTTTTTACCAGTTCTGTGCTCGGTTCGACTGATACTTTCTATAACAATCACCTTATAACGTACCCCAAACACGAAATCCCCGTGGGAAATCCACAGCTGACCTGACAGTCCATTATTTCAAGGGGTGTAAGTGTGCTGTTGTTTGGTGTTTTTTTTTTTTTTTTTGAGTGTTCATCTAGTGTCTTCTAATCCTAACCCTAACCCTAACCCTAACCAGAACCCTAACCCGAACCCTAAACTTGGCTGTAGATAAATCGCGAGAAACTACAACCTGAAAACTCAAGAATTTATTTGGATTGTCTCCCGTGACGTAGTCGTGACGTCAGGGGTAAGTTATAAATTAAGTAC
>CAJHNH020000070.1:249359-319359 GCA_905116865.2 Candidula unifasciata | reverse complement strand
CCGCTTTTCGCTCCCCGTCAGCGCGTTGGTGATATATAGGCTAGTAGCTGTCCTAGTCATCCTCTTGAACGAAGTTTTTTCGCCAGTGACACAGATGAGTATCATTTATTTTGTACATTATAATCCTATGTAGTCACTTCATAGTTAGAGCATATTTGTGTATGTGTAATGTGTTGTTCGTTATGTGCTGATGAAGGCTAATCGCCGCAACGTCCTTTGTTTGGTTTATTGTGATCGATTTTGTTAAGCTAACATAAACGGTTTGTTCATTCTTGCCAGCTTTTTTTCTTGCCTAATATTTTCTACCCCTTTAAAAATTACACAGAACCAGGAAAGGTCTGACAGCGCTCAGGCTGCTAGCAGCAACTGATATTGAACAACGCCTACTTTTCCTTTTATATCCTCACTGTCAGCAGAACCCAGCTTTAAAGACTTGACCGAGTACAAAATGAGGCCTTGAGACTTATACTAGGTTGCACAAAAAGATGCCTCCTGCAGCGCATTGCGATATGTCCAGGGTTTGCCGGCGATGGCTAATATACACAACGTTGCACAGGTCAAGGCGCACATGAGGGTATCGGCAGAGGTAGGTATGTAGTTGTGCCCCACCAGGACATCACACAAGCGATAAACACTCGGTGACACAAAGTGCCACCATGCGACAGAGAATCATTCGTGGAGAGGTCCCATAAACCCCGTTCAGCTGTTATGCCAAATCTATGACTAGGCCATATCTATGCCCCGGCTAAATTCAGGGACTCCGGCAGAAGCCAGGGTGGGGATTCAAACAAACAATTGCATCCCACATGGCGACGACAGGTTATAATAAAAATAGAACATCGGCAGACGTTAACCACCCATTGTAAAAAGTTATAGACGAAACAAAAGGAATGCGTCTCAAAAGAGGCCTATCCTGGACGGATAAGGCTAAAGATTTAATCTAGCAGGTTCTCGTGTGGGTTCCGGGTTCCACTGTGTGTAAAACAAGAATAGACCAACTATCTCCCCAATAAGCATGTCGCAAGAGTCGACTAATGGGAGCTTCCTTCAAAGTCGGAGGGCATCTGTCTGAGAGGCAAGGAACCAACAGTCTGCATACAGATAAGCAAGATCTGTAAAAAGGAGGCATGCGCAAAACTCAGGTCCTAGAATAAAGATAAAGTCCAGAAATGGACGAACAACCAGGTCTTTCCGTTGGGGTTTACATCCGGTTAACTCAAATAAACAAACAATTAAGCAGGTATATGACCTAGACGGGACCAGACACGGAAAAGAATGGACAAATAAATACACCAGTAGACATGCATGGCATCTCATTACGCTGGAGAGGTATTGCAGTGATTAGACTCCTGAGGCCGTAGACACAGAGGTAAAGGCACTGATAGATCAGCATTCATACTCAGAAGATATCATCATCTACACAAATAGATCCGTGAAGCGCAGATCAAGGTCAGCTGGGGCATACACTGAACAATGGATATGGAAAACGATAAAAGAGGATTGCCACGCTTACCGGGCAACTACGTCAAGCATGACAATGGGGACGGCTTCTGCTTCTATGGCACTAGCATAGGCAGCAAAGCAAATAGCCAGACGTGCAGTATCAGATTTAATGAACATGCTTTAGAAGTTGGTATCAGGCAGTAAACGTTCTGAATGGGTAGAAAGCATTCGAAAATCGCACTTCAAACCTCCATCACCTGGTCATGTTGACGTGAAGGATAATGAGCGAGCGGACCAACTGGCAAGCAATGCACCAACGCATATGGGAAGAAACATGGATAGAGAAGTCATCAACGCTTTACGGACTGGGCTAGTGGACAATGACGAATCTTGGATACTAATACGATTACGTAACATGGAAGTAAAACATGGCTAAGAACATCTGTGTCATCTTCGAGGCTGAGATAGGAGACATTATAATCAACCTCTCACGTGAACAGTTAATAGAAGTACCTTGGAGTGGCTGCTGTATCGGAGTACTGAGCATACATGGGAATGTGTAATGTGCAGTGACGTCGTTTGCGATAACATAAGTCACTAGTTCGACCATTCATGACTGAGAAATTACATAATCAAATAGACTCTGGGAACAACACCTTTCGCCATTTGTGGAAGCGCAAAGAGATCATTGCGATCTGAGAAGAATGGCGCATCGAGAAATTACCAGGGGATCTGACCGACCTTCAAGGAAAGGGCGAAACGGATATACAATTAAACAGTTGCTGGGGCCATCAGAATAGGAACTCTTCGTTTGCTGCTGAAAATGGAGACGGGGCGCTTTTGTGGGTGTCCCGAGTGCCATGATGTCGATTCTTAATTCAACATCCACATTCCGCCAAATTTATCTCGTTCGAACACAGTACAGCTATCAACAAAAGTGGTCTGAAGAAGAGAGGGATTGATGGCATTATATATATTATTATCAGTTTATACCGAATACAGTGGTCAGTATTATCCATCTAACGCTGGACAGCAAACTGTTCCCCAAAACAACGGGGATAAGTGGAAGCTGATAATGCTGATTTTACCAATTTACAGTCGTGTTCCTTATCTCATATTTTTAAATAAATAAATAAATAAATAAATAGTACTTCAGTCTGTTATATCCTGATATTTTTGTGTTATTTTATATTTATATAGCATGTAATTATTTATATGACCGATATGTAATTTGTGTTGTTTCACAAAATGCTTTGATTTTGGTTGTGATTATAATAGAAATTGTACTATCAGTGGCTAGACAATCTTGCTAACATTGTGTCCTTAACATGTGATGCCAATAAGTGCCATAGTTTTTTTTTCTGGACACTATCTCTGTGCGCTAGCAGCTCGGATCCCCGCCAGCTCGATAGGTCTGTATAGATTATTATCCGTAGTGCACGACCTGGACGCGTGGCATTATCTTGCATGAGGTTCCGTAAAATCAGAAATGAGCGGCTGGCGCCCGAGGCGATTCGCAGCAGAACGGCCTTAATATCCCCTCATACCTGTGTCCGAAATTGCGGCAACCCAATGATAGTCAATTTAGTCAGATATAAATGTAGCTTAAAAAAATTAATCAGCTAGGCATTCTGCAGACTTTTAAGAAAAAATGGTCAGATAATTCTTCTTTCTAAAGTACATGCCGTGTTGCGTTGTAGTCATGTCTGTCCCCAAACCTTCTCTCTCGTGTAATTTCTATCAACTCTGACACATATGATCTTCCATGCCAGGATGTTAAACTGTGCAGCGTCTGTTCTCTCTGTCTCCCTCTACCTACAATGTACTCGTTTTCTCCTTCTCATCAAATGACAAAGACTGTAGATTGCACCTGTCTGTCGGCAATCAGGTATCTTCGTAAATCTGTTTCTTTCAAGCCGTCTTTATTATTCTTTTTATCTATACAGGGTATTCTCATCACTCGTCTATAAAACTAAATGTCCGCAACTTCCTAATAAGTTTTACTAATGACTAAGATAGATCTTTAAAAAGCAGTATAAATTTTTACGGCATAGATTTTTATGCGCATTTATAGTCACATTGTCGGCTCTGTGGCTAAGTCGGTGCGAACGCTTCGTAATGCCGATATACCTGGTTCGACCCCCAGCTGCGGGCCATGTGCCTTGCGTTGTTTTTGACAGTGGTATCAAGAAAGCCGACTGTCCAGAAGCTATGGCAGTCTACTGGACGTAAATTTGCCTAGAAAACCACACAACAGGCAGGGGCTGTTAAGGTTGGTTCTGCAACGTCCTGTAAAGGATACGCAAATACTTATAGTCACATTACCATTAACGCTCACACACACGCGCGCGCACGCACACACACAAACTCGCATGAGTTATTCGTTAATTTTTGTTATATTAAAATAATTAAGATGAATTGTCTGAACTCATATTAATTATTTTGGCATTGCCTGATGAAGGATTCTTTACACTTCCGAATTCTTGTTCACAAACCGCACGACGACACGATAGAAGTGTCTATGTATAGAACCGGATTTTTGTCGTTTTGTCGTGACGTCATTGGTTTAGTTCTAGAAGCAAAATGGCGGAAGCTACACTGGTAGAACGTCCTCCTGTCTTCTTTTGCCATGAATGCAACGTAGAAGTTCAGCCAAACATCCCGGTAAATTATTTATGTGACACAGTGTTTAAGTTAAAGCTTACACTTTTTTGTACTGAATATCATAACAGGGAAATTTGTATACAACAAAGAAACAGTTGTTTAGTTTTTTAAAATTTCGACACAAATCAACCGAAATTCAGGAGGTCAGTTTCCTCAGATCACAACAAAACCGTTTTTCTTGTGATTTAACTAACATTTTCAGTTTACGGTGTTTTGTAAAGCAAATTAGATAAGATACTTTAATATGTTTTAAATTTATTATTAACATTAAATAATTTAACACATTATAAAATGACAACTTTATGGAAAGTCAAAGTATTAGTATTAATAATATAGGTACTTCAGTCAAATTTTTAAAATGCCCTCTACACCAATAAAACCAGCACAGTTAGATAGCTGTAAACAATCTCTTTCCAATGGTACCTCATTTAGGCTTGTATGTCATTTCTGAGCTGAGATATGTAGGTTTTTGTGGAGATTAGATGTAAGAAACAGCCGCTAAAACTTGTGACCCAGAAACAAGAAGTTTTTTGACTGCGCAACCTACTGCGCAGTTCTGTATCGGCTTTGTTGACATTGGACTGTCATTGGACAAGATGGCAGGCAGTGAGACTCAGCTCACTCAGCCGCATGCGATTGCCTAAAAAATGTCACTGTAAATCTAAACAGCCAGAGTCGGTAAAAAAAATTTAATATGCAAATGTAAAATTGGACGGAGAATTCAACTGTAACTAGCATTACCACAACTGGTAATGTTTAAGGCCTAAAGCCAACCTCGAATTTACCGCTATTTTCAATCAAACTGATGACTAACAGAAAAACAGAGGAGTCCGGCTGTCGTAGACATGCGCTGTTAATCGGGTTCCCCCACGCTGTTTTCAGCTATTTATAGCTGGTCCAAATTCCCACCAATGGCAAAATTTCATGAGAGATTTGGACCCATACGGAAACCAGCCGAGATTTCCCGAACAAGTTCTGAACGGTTTCCGGGTAACGGAACTTGCCGAAAAGACCGCAAGTTGTCGAAACTGTAGTCCCTAAATAATAATAATAATAATATACTATTATTTATCTAGGTACTTCAGTCAAATTTTTAAAATGCCCTCTACACCAATAAAAGCAGCACAGTTAGATAGCTGTAAACAATCTCTTTCCAATGGTACCTCATTTAGGCTTGTATGTCATTTCTGAGCTGAGATATGTAGGTTTTTGTGGAGATGAGATGTAAGTAAGAAACAGCCGCTAAAACTTGTGACCCAGAAACAAGAAGTTTTTTGACTGCGCAACCTACTGCGCAGTTCTGTATCGGCTTTGTTGACATTGGACTGTCATTGGACAAGATGGCAGGCAGTGAGACTCAGCTCACTCAGCCGCATGCGATTGCCTAAAAAATGTCACTGTAAATCTAAACAGCCAGAGTCGGGAAAAAAAATTTAATATGCAAATGTAAAATTGGACGGAGAATTCAATTGTAACTAGCATTACCACAACTGGTAATGTTTAAGCCTAAAGCCAAACTCGAATTTACCGCTATTTTCAATCAAACTGATAGACTAACAGAAAAACAGAGAATGTCCGGCTGTCGTAGACATGCGCTGTTAATCGGGTTCCTTCCCGCCGTTTTCAGCTATTTAGAGTGGGTGAAAATCACACCAATGGCAAAATTTCATGAGAGATTAGGACCCATCCCGAAACCCCAGCCGACATTTCCGAAACAAGTTTTAAACGGTTTCTATGGTAACGGAAATTGTCGAAAAGATAGCAAATTTCCGAAACTGTAGTCGCTAATTTATCTTATTGTTAAATTTTGAAGTGACATATTTTAGCTGCTTCAATAATTGAAACTTTCCAGACACATGTTAAAATGAATACTGGAATAGACTGTAAAAAAATAAACGTCTGATGATGCGTAATATATATAAAAAAATATATTAAACTTAAACCGCCATGGTTGCGGTGATATTTTTGGCAATACCTCAAACAGCAACCTGAGGAGGCGCAATCTACCGCCTGTGTCTCTAACATATTTACTAGTTTTGTGTTCTAAATAACTAATTTGTAAAATGCATCTGTACCATTTACATTCAAAAGCCTGAATCATCCTTTCCATTTCCACTGTTAGGAGTCCAATTGTAACATCCGTATAAAAAGAAAATAGACAATACCAGTGATTTGTAAAAATTGACCCTAACAGGCGATGCTGATGTTGCTCTTCCACATCGCATTCAGCTGCGACATCGCAGCTGTTGCCATATTAAGTCTTGTCTTGATCTCTTTGGTACAGATGCCATCATTGCATGTGTGGGAGCCAAGATATTTAAAGGTTTCAACCTCTTCTTGTTTATTCCCTTTGATCTGTATGTTGTTAGGTACTTGATTATTGTGACTATTTACCAGTATCTTGTTTTTCTCTGCATCAATTTCCATTCCATATTTATGACAACTGTCTCTGATTTTGTAGTTAGTTAGTTAAAACATACCAAATACTCAAATTCATTAAGTGAATGTTGAATTAAACTATACAAATTAATGCCATCAGGGATGATTAATGTATCAAAATTTGATAAACTGCCATGGTCGCAATAATGTTTTCTGCCATTAGAATTAGCCGGTGCCGCTCCTCATTTCCATATGATGGCTCTCTTTTAAACTACGGCCAGTTAGTCAGAGTTCAGTCCCTTGGCTGCAGTGCAATTACGGAGTGGAAAAGAGGGAACGAAACAAATGACATAATTACTGTGTGTTGGCGATAGACAACGTGCAGTACCCTGCTGTCATCATACGGCTAGGGTTTGGTATAGGGTTAGGGGTATGGTTTGGGCTAGGGTGTGGGGTAGGGTTAGGGTAACACCGCAACCACGCAAGCTTATCGCTCATTAAGGCATACAGATCCGCAGGTGTCACATCTACGGCCACTAAGTCTTGCGTCGCAAGAACGCGGTGGCTACTGTGAGTCGCAGCGCATGGTCTAGCTCTAGCAGCCATGTCGACGGCACTTTGTTTTGTGATTCGTGGGGACTGAACTCCGACTAACCGGTCGTAGTTTAAAGGAGAACCCATATGATTTAAGAATTGAGTTTATAGACATTTGTCAGCAACTCATGTTGCTGCTATCCTCTGAATAACGGTCCCAAATTATAGATGCCGAAAATATACCCTAACAGGGCCTCAGTCACATGTCAATTGCGCACTTCCGGCGACTTACGCCACCGCCGAGAGTATCCCCCAAGCCGCTCATGCGGCGTGGATTGGGGCCAAACTAGATGGCTGGGACTCGCGAGCAGCAGCTACGGCATCTCCTGCAGCTTCCTTTTTTTTATTTGCTCTTGAGTTCCAGCCATCTAGTTTAGCCTTAATCCACACAGCGTGAGCGATATTTTCTGTGGTATAGTCCACAGAAGTTCTCAATTGACACGTGACTGAGGTCCTGTTAGGGTATATTTTCAGCCTTGATAATTTGGGACCGTTATTCGGAGGATAGCCCACGTTGCCATTCATTTTCAATTGCCACAAGGCACCATACAATTTAAGAATTGAGTTAAAAAAAAAAACTTTTTCACTTATTGAAACTTAAACACGTTAAAATGTATGCATCTAAATTTAAGGTATTAACAATGTTTGTGACTGTAATGCATTCACACATTTTAGTTTGTCACTGCAGCTCCGTTTCATGCTATTGCATTGCCATGCGGTAGCACACAATACTGAAATTATTTGTTAGCTTTTTTTTTATCAGCTCTGGAAGTTGACACTTTCCATTTTTACATAAAAATGAATGCTGTTTTTTTTTTATTTTTAATTTTACAAAGATCAGCAATGTCTACCATCTGGTAAAATGTTTAAGTTTTACTTACCTGTTAGCACTATGGAGATCTGTGGATACACATATAATATTGCGGCTCCCATATATTTAGCTAGGCATACTGAAAACAGAAGGTAGTCATCATCAATTCTGGTTATATTTCGATTTTGAAAAAAAAATCAATATTTTTACTTTACCTGTGCATGTAGCAGGTGGTGAGTTCCATGACACACTTTTAAATTTATTTGCCAGAGAAAGCAATGTGTATTGGTGGCTGTTTGATTGCGTTAACGCCATAATGGCTATTACTAATTTGATGAAAGTCATTAGTTTCTATATATGAATAAACAGTACATTTATTTATTATAAGTATTTTGACGTTATCTTGGTAAGTCACAGGGCTATCATAAACTTCCTTCGATCATGCGAACACAATATATTGAGAAAGACCATTTGTATTTCAATTAAAAAAAATTTTTTTTTAAATTTATATGTTAATGTAACTCTTTTGTAACATACATAAGGAGATACATTAAAGTATGCTTGGCAATAAATGTTACAGTGTATTATTTGTGTCCACATTATTTAAAATATTATGAAAATTGATATTTTGTTGTTTGGCTCAGTGATTTTAGTTACAGGTGTGAGGAAAAGGAACTTACCTCGGGCACCAGCAGGTTGTTCTTTATACATGGTTAAATGCAGCCACTTTTGTTTTGGCGCCTTCAGTGGTTTCCAGAATAGGCAGGAAACGGTGGTGGTGGCACTCGATTTAGAAGATGCTTACAGCAGAGATGTAATATTTTGATGACAGCGCTTATGGAGAAGGGAGTCTGTCCTTGGTTGGTGAACTGCATAGCAGCTGCTTTGTATTATCGCTGGGTAGCTTATCACCTGGGTTCGTACCCTCCGAACCGTGTGATTGCGGAACTGGAAACACCTGGAGTTTGTAGAATATTGACATTCACAGATGATATTCTCACATATAGGCAGGGAAGAGATAGAAATCAAATTGCTCAAGAGTTACAGGCGACAGCAGATAAGGTGATCGACTGGTAAACAGAGATTAGTGCTGTAATCAACCCAGAAAAGGCAACCGTCCTGTGGTATTCTTTGCACACCAGGATTGTTAGAGCTGATTTCCAAGCCTAAAAATAAATGGCAGGTACATCAAGAGAGACTGCAGACTGCGGTAGCTGGGAATCACCTTTGACAGAAGCTTGTCTTTTAAGGATGACATAGAGGTGGTTGTGTTAAAGGCCCAAAAAGGTCTTAATGCACTAAAGATTATGGCAGCAGTGGACACGGAGCAAAGAATGCTATTCACACTATACCATCACTTATCCGTCTCAGTGATTGATTTTGGACTGGGCTTGCTCACTGTCTCGAAGAGTTAGCTAGTGAAACTGGAGCCCATACAGAATAAAGCTATGGGGGTGATCCTGGGATGTACAAGAAAAACCCCGATTGTGTGCAAGCGATACATCCTTGCATTGCCGACTGTTGTAGATAGGCTAAAGGTTCAGCAGGCTAAGTCATACCTTAGAGTAGCTGCAGATGAAGAGCACCCTCTCTATGAAGCTTTGGTTGCAGTTAAGCGTCAGAGGCTGAAAAAGGGAAAATCATGGATAGCTCAAGCAGAAGACACAATAAGACAAGTACGCATGCTGAAAAACATGGGGCGAGGAAAGGATTTGGTCCGAGTACTAAAGGACAAGTCAGACCTATGTAGGGTTATTATCACATTATACCAGGAGTGCAGAGAGTGGCCAGTGAGGGCTATTGAGATGGAAGATTTGTGACAGTTCTCATCCTGATGACCTGTTTATCTGTATAGATGGTTCTGTGTTGAGAGTGAAGAGAAGTGCCTGGGGTTTTGTTGCGAAAGCCAATTGAAAATCTTTAGTGCAGGACAGTCTGGCATATGATACCACAACATTAGCATGAGAGTGGAGGCGGTCACTGCAGCTTGCAGTGAAGAAAACGTTATTTTGTTATTTAATAGTGTGGAAAACGTGAAAATACCAGTTAAAACAAATTTTTAAAAAAGTACAAAGGCTTGTTAAAACTAATGCCACAATAAATATTCAACCATGGTCAAAAGGCAAAATATAAATCTCATTTCTTACGATGTTCAAAAATAGAAAGAAAAATATCAGCTATATTAGTTTAAAAAATAGATATTGCAGAAATTTATTGTCAATTTCAGGCTTTCACATGCTCAAGATGTAACAGTGGCTTCATAGAGGAAATGGAAGAGTAAGCAGCTGTATTGTTAAATTTAATAAATCGTGTATTTTAATATTGTATATTAAATTCTTCTTCCTCTTCTTCTTATTCTTTAGCATTCTTCTTATTCTTTAGCATTCCAAGCCCTTAATTGCTACAGAATCACCCTCCAGCATTCATCTCCTTTTCTTCTTCTTAACATTCACCAGCCGAGAACTCCCAGCAAAAAGTTATATTTGTTATCCACTTCTGGACAGTATTCATGTCCCAGAACTTGAGTTTTGAATGCACATCCATTTTACGGATCTGACTTATTTATATGCAGACTTTTGTTAGTTCCTTACCTCTTAGGCAGATGCACTCTGACTTCTTCAGAATCGACAGAGCACAGCTTGCGTAGCTAAAGGAGCTGTGAATACAGAATAAAGTTTGTACGAGAAGTTGGTAAGACATTGTATAGAGAAGATACTGTAAGAACCCATAGGTTTATGGTAGGCTGTCACCATTAAACATGGTAAATCCACTAAACATGGTAAATCAATACTTAGTGTGTTGTCAAGAAAATTTGGAATAATGGTGAGATGAGACAAGAGTAAGCAGGTTTTAGAAAGATGAAATATTGCATTGACCGCATTTTCATATGATTGAACAAAGTAACGCATAGACTAGTGCAGTTTATATTGTCTTCATATGTTTTGAAAATGCCTTTGGTAGCCTGTGTAGCAAATCTCTAGGGACAATTCTGTACCACTATAGCATACCACAGAACATAATAAATGTAATCAAAACTTCCTATGCAAGGTAATTAATCTGCAATAATCATACAACAGAAAGTTTATTTATTAATACAGGAGTCAGCAGAAATGCTACATGGATTATCAGGAAAAGATTGAAAGACTTGACAGTACACCTCAGGATAGGACTCAGGACAAGCAGAAAAAATTTGTAGTTAACAATATTTGTAAAACAGAAAATTCAGGTGTTTTAAATGAAGTCAAAGAAGTTAAATACCCCAAAAGTATAGTTACTTCAGATAGGAATTCTGAAAAGGATGTGACATCAAGTAAAAAAAAAAAAGCAAGCAAAGCATTTGTTATCTTTTCTTCTTCTGCCTTTCTAACCCTCAAATAGAGCAGCATAGGCCCTCAACCAACTCACAACAAACCGTTCTATCCCTCATTTTTTTCAGGCAGCTCCACTCTTGTCCTGCCCATCTTTTTAACTTCACTCTCTAGCTTCCTTCTTCATGTGTTTTTGTATTTGCCTTTATTTCTGTGCCCCTGGGGTTCCAGTGCTAAGACATTCTAGTTATATTGTTCTCAGGTTTTCTTAATGTGTGACTTATCCAACAGCAACTTGTTTTCTTCACCTCTTGGTACACTGAAATGTGTTTTTTTCTCTATTTAAATGATTTGATCATACCATTTAATTCCTTCTGTTTTATGCAGGCACGGGTTAGTGAATGTTTAAAGTTTATTATTATTTGCCTCAGCTGTTCTCTGTGTTTCAAGTCCTTACAACAGAACTGTTATGACGTAAGAATTAAAAATTTCAGGTTTATTGTCAGTTAATTTCTTTTGACCTCCACAAATTACCTAGTACTAAGCTGCCCTGCCTTTTGTATTCAAATTTTGATATCTCTCTGTTTCCCCCATCTTAGTCTACATTACTGCCCAAATAGGTGTAAAACCCCATGTCTTGGAGTGGGATACCATTAGGAGGAACCACAATGCTATTTGCCTAATTCATTCTCATTTTCTTTGTCTTTCACTTACTGATTTTCAGACCTAGCTGTTATCTCTTCTTCAGCATTTGAGCCCTCAAGGTTCATTTTTGCAGATATCACCCACATTTGCAATGCTTAACAATATTTGGATGTCAGGGGAAATTAGTTTCAAAGGAAAACTCAGAATATACAGCAGTGATTGTTGGAAAATGAAAACAGGATATACTCGGAGACTTTCCATAATAAATTCAGCAAAATTTTGATCTGACGCACATGAGGAACCAGAAGAGGAGTACAAAATGTTCATCAGTGGCAGATGTTATTAAAGGAAGAAGATAGAGATAGCTTGGACATGTTTGGAGGCATCATAACACTTTGACAAGGACAGCTCATCAATGGATGGCATATGGGGGGGGGGGGGAGACGTGGACGACCTAAGAAGACCTGGAGAAGGACAGTAGAAAGAGGAATGAAGGAATGCAAAATAACATGGGAAATATATACCATAGGCAGACCGATAGACGTGGAGATCACTTGGGAATGCCTTGTATGTAAGCTGTGACATGCAAAGGATGTAGAGAGAGAAATATTTCATGTAGATAGGATAATGAAGAATACAAATATTGGCAGCAAAGAATTATCAGGCTGAACTGCTAACAAGAATTCTCTGCATCCAGATTTTAGTTATAAGGAAGCTGCATTGGCATTGTGGCTGGCTAGCCACTTGCCTATGGGCCAAAGGCCTTGGGGTTGAATCTGTGCACAGCAGATTTGAAACAAAAATTACCACTTTGCCGCCTAGGTTGACCCAGTTCAAATAAAATGAGTAAGAGCGGCTTGTGTAATTTTTACATCATTCATCCAGTGCCGATTGATCTAGACAAAAATGTTTTTTTTTAATCCCCAACTTTTTACCTGTGTTTTTACTTTTACATCAAGTCATTCGCATTATTTGGTACTAAAAAATCACGATCCAGTGGGTTAAAATACTTAAGAGCGATCAGTAGAAATGCATTGAAGATTAATGTTAGTAACCTTTACAGATTCTTAAATCTGATTTTGTTGTTGTTAAGAATACTGATTGTTAACGTCTCATATTTGTAAGAAACTATTTTACAATCTGCTATTATCCTTAACAGACCAGCTTTGCCTGCACAGCCAACAACTGGTTCACATGATCAAGATTCTATTATAGATTTTGCTGAGGTAAGCAGGTGTTTGGCTGAAATATTTCTATATTTTAGTAATTTAATTTATGAACATGAATGATTTGTTGTAAGGTTACCTAGTGTGATTGTACCATTACAGATAACTATGCATCCCTTCTTACAAAGTAATATATATAAAGTATTTGGGTGTATTCCATTGTAACTGATGACCATAGTGTTTTCAAAAGTGACTATCTACTTCCTTCTCAGGAGCTATAGTGGTTAGTGTGCTTACATGCTGAAAAGGTCATCTTGAGTTCATTCCCTAGAAGTAGAGTTTTTCCCTGTCAATATGACGTTGGCGCGACCTAGCCTTTACAAAAAATTAGGAACAAGATAAATGTCTTGGAAGGCAAGGTAATAAAGAATGGAACTCAACTTGTTAACCTCAGATGGCATGGAGTGTGTGAAAGCCAGAAATAAAAAAAAAAAAATCCCATAGCATCAATACAATGGACACGATTCACCATGCTTGAGGACCTTGATTTTGCAGATGATATAGCACTCCTGTCACATAAACATGAACATATACAAGAGAAAATTAACAGACTACATAGCACAGCAGAAATGGTAGGACTGAGGATAAATTCACCAACCAGTGACCATAAATAACCAAACACTTGAAAATGTAGAACAGTTCACATATCTTGGTAGTGTGGTGGAAATGGTTTGGCCATGTTATGAAAATGAATCCCTACCAAAACAGCTCTCACATGGATACCAGAGGGAAAGAAAAAAAGGGGCATCCAAAAACAACATGAAGAAGGATGATGGAAAGTGACCTGAGTGCAGCATTTCTGAGTTGGAAAACTGCACTGAAGATTGCACAGGACAGGAGAGCATGAAAAGTCCTCTCTGAAGCCTCATGTGCCACTAGGCATAAAGAGAATGATGATAATGATAGCAATATCTGCCAAGGGAGCTGCCTTTACCTGTTACTTCTTTCTCTTCCCATGTGGGTTCCAAGGCCCTGGTTTTGGGGGGGGGGGGGGAAGACTACAAAAAAAATTAGATCTGCTGTCGTAAAAGTCAACTGATTTCCTTGACAGTTGTGAGTCCATCCGCAGAGAGATGAGAAACCAGCAGTCTGTTTCTAGATCAGCAAAATATGTAAAATGGGTGTACACACAAATCTGAAATTCTGGAACAAGACTAAAGCCCAGAAGTGGATGAATATCTCTGCAGGAGTTTAAAGCTAGTTAACACAAAGAAGAGAAGACTTCTTATCTTCTAGGATTGCTAGTCAGGTCTTATCTAATTCTGCTTAGTCTTCTTTATCGTTCATCCAAGTGATGTAATTGCATTGTTCCTATTTAAAGCATAATGTTTGAGAGAGCACATCTGACTTCATAAGGCATTTGGCTTCATAAATACAGAGCTGATATACTGTGCTCTGGTACGGGGCTCTCACAGGGAATCATTGCGTCCTGTAGGTGACCAGTTAATCTCACTTCTGTATTTTGAGTTTCACTCATAGGCTGTTCTTTGGGGATCAGTAAAAATTGTAAAACCAGAGAGGTTTGTGATCTTCACAAAATAAGAATTTCTCTTCCGCTGGATGTGTGACGTCTGAAAGACAAGGACACTTTTTTCCCCCCTGAGTGCCTCAGTATGGCAGTACCAGGACAAACATAAATGTTGTAATTCAATGGTCATTTCAACTTTATTTGTAATTTAATGTGACTCTAACTTGATAGATGCCGTTTCTCGTTTAGAGAGTTGTATAGTATTATATAGGAAACAAGAAAGTAAGGAACCTGGATTGCTTACTCACCTCCCTGTGTGTTCCAGAGCACCATTTTTGAGAACAGAATAGACAAGCTGATTCCCCATCAAGCATGTTGTAGGAGGCGACTGGGGGGGGGGGGGAGATTTAGAAGGAACCAAGAGCCTACATAAACACCTTTGAAAATACTACTGCTCTCGGTGAATAAATGATCAAAGTATACAGAAAAGAGCAGTGAAAATAATTCAATGCTGGAACAATTATAGCATCAAGCAGTAGTGAGTGAGTAATCCCAGAGGCAAAGACAGCACTGATAAACTGAGAGAAAATTGTAGCAACATTTAGCAGTGAATGAATAATCCTAGTAAAAGAACAAAGACATTAATAAGATAAAAAGCATAGAGTACTGGAAGAGTTATAGCAGCATTTGGAACTAGAAGAAAAGAAGTAAATATGAATGTGATCAAGAGGGTTCTAGAAAAAGGATATCTGATTGTTATTAGCGCACGCAAAGTGAAATTCATCTGGAAAATGGTAAACACATACCATAGTTAGAGATTAAATGGAACTAATTTTTTTAAGTCCATGCCCATTGTCTTCATCACCGTCATATATATTCATATGCGAAAGTTGTGATTTGTAATTCTCAGACAACAGTTTCAATTCAGCTGCGGTTGATTTGGTAGCAGACAGCTTTGTGTTCATTTCAACAATGGTATTTGGCCATGGCCATTGAGTTAACAGTATCTGTTGATTCCTTTCCACCATAAAATGATTGACACTCTACTGGGCATAGCTTTTCTAAAGTTTGCTTTCTAGACAGTTGCAGTCCCCTGCTGTCGAGATTCTGTCTTCCCAGATGGTGGAGAGCTGTTGTCAAAACACTGTCGAGGCAGCCAGATCTGTCGTTATCTCTCCCTGACATAGCACAACCACAATACACGCTATTTCCATGAAAAACACATAGCATCCTGTGTTGGAAATGCACACACAATGATGAGGGAATAGAACAGTGCAAGAGAAGTCACAGCCATTTAAAAAAAGCTGCTATTAGCCATTTTGAAAACTGTTTTAGTCCTGACCATTCAGAAAGCAGTGGCACACTGCTGAACATAACATTTCCTAATATAACCATAACATCCAGCAAATGCTTTGGTTTGTGTGAAACATCCTGTAATGGATACAATTAACGTTATTGTTTATTATACTAACATGAGTCAAACTACTTGAAGCTATTTACTTTCGTTGCAAAATAAAAATTGATGCTTATAATTTTATTGTAAAATTTCATTCTACTCTTTGATCTGTCCTTCCAGGATCATCAATTATGTGGTGCAGCAAGTAGGCAACAATTTGGGACGGACTCCACTGTAAGTACCTCTTGCAGTATTGTAAAAGTTTATCAACTGTTTTTTTTTTTTTTACTCAACACAGTAAGCTGCAGAATGTGCTAGACTTCAGGCTTTGGAACCTAACAAATAAGCTAAATTTAGTTAAAATTTTAATGTTCAAACAGATCATCCAGGTTGGAGTCTGTTAATGATGACATCTAAAACCTGTCCAGAAAACATTACCAACCTGGGCCATTCTTCTGTAATATGCGTTTTGTGAAGAGGGGAGGGTAAGCTCTGCAGCGCAGTCCCCTGTGGAGAATCTTATGGTACATGTTCATGAGAAAAGTGCATCAATCTCTCTGATAGATGCAACCATTTTCATGACTTGAATAATCTGAACATTAGAGGATTCACAGCCAACAAACCAATCAGTCCATAAGAAAAAAAAGTGATAAAAAAACATAACTTCAGATGAGAAGTAGAACTAATCTATTCTTCACAATATCAATAAAACAAAACAAATAGCATGAACAGCATCAAGAAAACAGCTTGGTTACAGCTAGATATTCTTAGATTCTATAATTTTAAGCACATCTTGCCTTTGATGTTTCCAGTCTAACATGAATACTAGGCAATGTTCTGGAAAAGAAGGGTGGCTGGCAGATTTTTGTATCAACCACTCTCATTGGATGCTGATCGATCTTTTAAAATGTGGATATAGTGCCACATGCCTGATGCACCAGTCAGTGGTGTGTAAGCCATTCCTTAGCTTACTGACATAACAGTTGTGTCGTATACATTTTGATAGAAGAAACAGTGCTGTTAAACTCTAAGGAGGTGTGAAATTCTAATGTTTGACATCATTGCTTATTGAAGACTGATAAGGTATTTATAAGAATCTGGTTTGGTTTGTGATAAGAGCTTTATAAGAATCTGGTTTGGTTTGTGATAAGAGCTTTATAAGAATCTGGTTTGGTTTGTGATAAGAGCTTTATAAGAATCTGGTTTGGTTTGTGATAAGAGCTTTATAAGAATCTGGTTTGGTTTGCGATAAGCGCTTTATAAGAATCTGGTTTGGTTTGCGATAAGAGCTTTATAAGAATCTGGTTTGGTTTGTGATAAGAGCTTTATAAGAATCTGGTTTGGTTTTGCATTTGAGGTAGGACTTGTGTTGCTGTGATAGGAGTAGGTTGGTTTGTTATCACTCTTAATGGGGAATCTCTTGTTTTAAAAGCACTTATTGCAATGTTCATTGATAGCTATAAGCGCCCTGGACGATTAAGAAGACAGATGTGTTTATAACCAGCATGTAACTGAAACAATTAGTATCTATACTTTGCATCTCCTGAGATACATAAAGCATTGTTGGATGCCTAAAGTACTGCTTTGTCAGTTCTGCATTAGCCAGTTAATAGTTATCTTATATATAGTTGAAGGCAGATAAACAGTGGAATGTTATTTTTTTTTATGTCTGGTTCTGTGGAGAAGGATAACATTTGATATATTAAAATATGTGTCTTTATTGCTGAATAGCTGAAAACTTTCCTGCACACACAAAACGTAACAGCTATAGTGTTTTCTGTCAGTAAAAAAAAAAATTGAGCATTCCTGTTAATAGGGTAATTGTCACATATCACTCCTGTCACGTGCCTGATATAAGGATTTCTCCTTCAGAACCAACAGCACTCAGAAATAATTATGTTGAGTCGCTTGGCTCGTATTGGTCTAAGGGATTCCCCGTGGCCAATATACGCTCAACTTATTTCTGGAGTAGGGCAACTCAAGTATTGGTACTACAAAATATATCTGTATATGAATACAATATTCCTAGGCACACTTGTCTGGACACCCCCACTACTTACTAAAGAAAGCCCCCAGGTTATGATAGTTCATTATCATAACCATGTTAACACATATATTTAAGATTCATACGCACACAACTGCTAGACACTTAATAAGGTGAAATAGAGACAGACCCTAAGTCAGCCATGAAAATGATTGCATGTAATCAGTATAATATATACATATATAAAAATAGAGAAGTAGATGTCAGATTTCTATAGCTGGATTCCAGGATACAATGTCCAGATCACCAAAATTACACAGACAGAAGGTCCTGGAGATGACACAGTGTCATCATTGGGAAACATGGAAGCTGTGAGGAATATAGCAATACATGGTATAAACTGTCACTTATCCTCTTTCTATCGGTGATGCTTCCCTCAGCTCCTGATGATTCGACTGTCTTTGGTGACTCTGCCTCACTGGATCAGATGGTGGAGAAGTACCTCACCATAAAGGACGCAGCAACTGGATAGGCACACAGCAACTGGATAGGCACACAGCATCTTGATAGGCACACAGCAACTGGATAGGCACACAGCAACTGGATAGGTACACAGCAACTGGATAGGCACACAGCACCTTCTCCCACGAGTAACTCACAGCACTGTCCCTGAGCTACACACATGCTCTGGCACTGGATGATGTTTGGGTTATATTGTACCCCATCTTGAGGAGGACAGTCTTCTCAATTGGTAGTTGGGTGATGATAAGTAGGTAATGGGTTAATTGATTGATGGGTTATGGTTTATGGTTGGTGGGTGTTGGTTGGACTGTGATTCTTCTGCCCTCTCTTCACAAAGGTTTCATCCCAAGCATATGAAAAGTCCTAGACATTTCAGATTGCCTTTTTACAAATGAATTATACAGGCGTCGATTGACACGTCTGAACGCTTGGAAGCCGGCAAAAAGAATGGCGCAAAATTCCCTCTCCAGGCGTTGGTAAGAAGTAGTTCCTAGTATACAGGGGCAAGGAGTAAATCGGTTTCCACGAAACCTCAAATAACTCCTCTAATATTTATCCAATAGATGTACATTTAAAAGTTGTGTTAAGTCAAAGCAACTAGAAGATGTAGATATTATAATTTTGTCCGATAAAGGCATATATCGATATATGGGACTATATACCTTCCCGGACGAGTCCAAGTTTGAATGTTGTGCCGATTTACAGGTAAGTTAAGTTACCAGTCTTTAGGACTGATGTGTAATGGCTTATCATTACACGACAGTAATGCTGTTTGCTTCGCACTCTGAAGGTCGTATGTTTCAGTTAGGTTCCTGCCCTGTTCATGAGTTCTGCAACTCTTGGGGAGCTGGGAAGTTTGTGCATTGTGTCCTGCTCTTATCAGATAATAGAACTGCTCTGTGAAGAGAGACCAATTCATTTGGCATTGCAGTGAATCAGTGAATATATATATATATATATATATATATATATATATATATATATATATATATATATATATATATATATATATATATATATATATATATATATATATATATATATATATATATATATATATATTTATATATATAGATACTTAGGTATATATACTAAGGACTCACAGCAGTGCATCTTGGGGAAGAATTATTGCTGCTGTTATTTGTTTTCCTAAACCTTTCTCATTAGATTGGATAGTGACTTTTTACTGTG
The DNA here is from genome assembly GCA_905116865.2 of Candidula unifasciata. Lineage (NCBI taxonomy): Eukaryota > Metazoa > Mollusca > Gastropoda > Stylommatophora > Geomitridae > Candidula > Candidula unifasciata. The sequence goes on along the minus strand of CAJHNH020000070.1, from coordinate 299,728 downwards.
TATGACACATTTAAAAAAATGAAATTGTCAACAGAATTTTACGTGGCAATCCAGCAGACTATGCTTGGGGTCCAAATGGTCTTGATGCAATCATATCACAGGTGAGAATTCATTTCAGTTTCATAAACATCCAGTTTGGATTATTCAGCAGCATTGGGGAAAGGGGGGGGGGGGTGTTGTTAGACCCACTACCCCTCCCTTAAAAGCATATCATAAAAGGCAACTATTTAGGGGGTTTGCTGAATTAGGATGTGTTGGATTAAAGGCACAGGTACATCACCCTAGCTATAAACCACAAAACAACATCCTAACTGCTCTTTAAAAGGCTGAAGACTTTAATTAACAGATTTTGCACCTTCACACGCACACACAAATTTTAATGCAAAAGGGAGGGGAGGGCACATGTAACTTTAAGCTTTTTTTTTATACCAGTTAATTAATAAACCAGACTGTTTTCTCCATCATTGCCACCATTCACATCATTACAGACCAAGCCTACGTGTTTTTGTTTCTTTCGTCCTTTTCATATTTATAATTTCCATTATATAGCTTGGACAGCAGATGGAAAATACATTCCTCTGCCAAATAATACAGAAAGACAGGAGTTTGGATTGCCTTCTTTGACCTTAAAAAATATCCAGATTGGATTCCATCTGTGATATTGAAAGAATTGTACAGAATAGAAGGAAATGAAGAAATAGACTGCTAGCACTGCTACATATCGTGGCACAACAGGGTGATGATGGTGATATTACTTGTTCTAATAACAGTGCTCAGTGCACTAGCTATTGGTACATTTACATATGGCTGTGAAACGTGGACTTTAACAGCTGAACTGGAAAGAAAGATACAAGCATTACAAATGTTATGTTTCAGAAAAAATCTTGGCATATGATACAGAGACCACATTACAAACAGAGAGGTTCGCCATAAAATTATACAGCACATTGGCAACAATGAACCTCTGGACATGTAATAAGATCTAACGGCCTCTCAGAAACATTACTGCAGGACTCAGTAAAGGGAAAGAGGAGAGAAGGCAGACCAAGAAAGTGCTGGTTACAGAACCTGACTAACTAGACAGGCCTCAGGCATGCAACCATGGAGTCCCTCGCAACTGACCGCCAAAGGTGGAGAGAGCTGATCAGTCAGCAGAAACTGGTGACCCAACGACACTTTGTGTTACGGGATGTTGATGATAATAATGATAAATGACAGTGGTTACCTCTGAGTGCCAATCAGTGCCGGTAAATTTATTTATAATGGAGAGGTAATATTTATAGAAATGTTAACTTGACATATACTGTACATTGTTAGATATGTTAGTAACTTGTAACTGTCATCTTATGTAACATTTCTTTTACAATTTCCCTTGTTGTTTACAGCTGTTGAATCATTTGGAAGGGACAGGTGCTCCCCCTGCCCAGAAAGACAAAATAGAAAACTTACCAAGGGTTATTATCGAGCAGAGTCACGTTGGTGAGTTAAAACTTGTATGTTAGTCTTATCAACTTCTTTTCTTGTCTACTAGTATGTGCATATGAAGAAAGCTCTGGTGTGCTTGTCTTGACCGATTCTGGTTAAATAAGTTCTTTTCAAACCTCTAGAGAGGTAGGTAAGAGAAACTGTAGGAATGACAAAAACAGCTAGAGAATACATCAGTCATAGCATACAACTGGGATCTTGAGTTTTAATAGTTTAGTCATGGCATTTCTCATGTGTGGCTGGAGTTATGGATGTGATAACAGTTAAATTAATTTTAAATTTACATAAATCAGTGCTGATTTTTGTATGCACAATTATTTCTAGATGTGCAGTTAAGAAGAAGAAAAAAATAGTGAAAACCTCACAGTGAGATGACTGAAAAAGGCAGAAGGTAGTCCTGTGGTAGGCATGTGTATTACCATGGCCCAAAATGAAACCAGTAGTGATCAAGTCTGTAAGAGCTGCTTTGGTTGAGGATTTACCATGTTTAGGCATTTAAAGCTGTGCCCAGTTACTGAGATGATAATTTTAGGCAAAAATCTTAGAATTTTGCCAAGAGACCTACATTTCTTCTACTTCTTCTTTTCTTCTTTGTGTTTAGTTTCATATGCTCAGATTAGACCATCAGGTGGGTTGCCTCTGTGAACTCGCATGTCAATAGCAGGTCCTTTATGGTTCCCCCATAGCTTGCTCTGCACATTTTGCTCTTGAGGCCAGGTGTCTTTTTGAAGTTGTAGAGTGGGCAGGTCTGCAGAATGCACTCAGGTGTTTGTAGGTCCTGTTTGACCGGCACACTGTGGGGAGTATAGTCTTCGTTTTATGCATGTGGCAGTTAAGCCTGCTGTGTTCTGTTCGTAGACGGAAAATTGTTGTATGTTACTTTCTGTTTGAGTCTGCAGATCTAAACTGAAAAGTAGTACCTGTAAGCACTGTAAAATCGGAATTCCCCAGAGTAAATAATCTTTTTTTTCTTGTTCTTGTTCTTCTTCTTTTTCTTCTTGTTCACCAGCTACAAACTGTGGCAGAAAGTTCTGGTTGTTCATCCACTTCTGGACTGCAGTCCTGTTCTAGAACCTGAATGTTGGTGTGCATCTGTTTTACAGATCTGACTCATTTATATGTAGTAAAAAAAAAAGTAAAGTAAAGGACCCCTTTCCACGCCTTTAGGTGAATAGGGCATATAGGGCTAGACCTATATTTTATAGACCAATCGGCACTTGGTGTGTGATGTGGTCAGCATCACGCCAGATTTATATGTAGACTGTTGGTTTCTTGCCTCTCAGACAGATGCACTCTGACTTCAAAGGAAGCTCCCAATTAGTTTACTCTTACGACATGCCTTTGTGTAGGCAGTGGGTCTATTCTTGTTGTCCCTATAATAGGACCCCGGAGGTATGGCTGTTAAAGGCACTTATGGCATAAAAATACCTTATGATTTGGCCGCAGACAACAGTGATGCAGCGACTTCCCCACACCTACCAAGAGGAACTGCACTTCAAATGACATGTTGTGAAGTTACAGAAGACACACAACTACAACATGGGGCAAATAGAAATGCAAGTGAAACTCCCATATTCTTGGGTGTGCTTGGTGAGACAATGACAACAGGAACAGAGATGGTGAAAAGACAGTGCTCTTGCAAACTTCAGGAGCAGAATAGCAGCTTTGTACCATATTGATAGATTATCACTTTTGACGGACACAAACTCCCACCTTATGTCATTTGAAAAAGTAAATCCATGCCTAAGGAGAGGCTGCTGCCTGGAATATTGGTAAAAGTGCAAGGGAAAGGGTGGATGACAGAAGAATGGATATTTTGTTGAAATTTTCTACAGCTGACATTGAAAGCCAGTGCATCTTCAGTGTCTTGTATCCATCTTCCCGGTGGTCGACCCCTGCCTCACCTTCCACAGACTGCACCTTCCATCACCGTCTTTTCCAAGCCACCAAGACGCTTTAACAAGCATGTCATAAAAGACTACTAATTACCCGTATTTTTTTTAAAGTCGAAGTACATCTACTCGAAAGGGAGAGAACCAACAGTCTGCACATTTTTAAGCTAGATTTGTAAAACGGATGTGTACACAAAATTTAAGCTCTGGAACAAAGTCCAGAAGTTAATGAACAAGCAGAACTTTTCGCGGGAGTTTACAGCCAGTGAACATGAAGAAGAAGACTATTTTAATGCATTTATGGTTGATTCAGTGGATCGTTGTTGACACTCGTTCTGTTTACATTTTTTGTGACTAATGTGTTTACATTTTGTGTGACTAATGACAGATAACACACAGCAGTGCTCCATTTGTATGGATGATTTTGAGCTGGCCATGGAGGTCCGAAAGCTGCCCTGCGACCACCTGTACCATTCAGAGTGTATTATCAAATGGTTAGAGATGGTAAGTACTGATAATTTAAATTAAGTTTATGTATCTTTCACAGTATCCTGACAAATGTTATGAATAAGAACATCTTGAAATTGTAAACCTATTTCGGCCCAGGAAACAAATTAACAACAACAACAAATTATTTTTATTCCATCATGGGGAATGGAAGATCATCTGTGTCAAAATTTATTGAAAGTGTACAAGACAAGAGGTTGTGATTGGATATGACTACCAGTGCATCACTGCATGGATTATAAGGTGACATCATCATGTCTGTATGATCTTATATGTCATATGCGATCAATCATTTCTTCTTCAGATTTCGTTCACTTGAAATAGATTATCTTTATCTGCAGTGTTGTCTCTGGTGTGAACTTCACTGTCTGTTTTAATCCAGTCAGTGACCCGTAAAGTTTGGCTTGCACTAGTGTTTCTCTTGACCAAAAGTTTTGCCTTAATATGTTACATTTGCGACAGTCTTGGAGTAAGTGTTCTGTTGTCTCAGGTGCTAATCCACATGTACACATGGCTGATTTTGCAAGTCTTACATTTTGTGTACATGTGGCTGAAACATCGATTGTGTCCTGTTCTAAGACAAAGAATAATGACTTGCTCTGGTCTGTCCAGTATATGGTAATTGTCTTTTGCAGGTTTTGGTGGATTTCTGATTGATTTGATTATTCTCTTCTTCTGCTGATTAGAGACCGTTGCATCAGGTGTTCTCCATTTGCACCTTCCTTAGCTAGTTTATCAGCCTTATTTCCGGGAAGTCCACAGTGGGATGGCATCCATTGCATTGTTACCTTATCATGTCTGTATAATTTCTGATACAGTTCTTCCTTAACACCATTATGGCTCAGCATCTCTCTCTAGGTTTCCTTCTGCCTCTCCACTTTTCTTTTGCTCATGACATACTCTTTCAGTCTCATGATATGCCCAAAGAATGTGGATTGTCTACTTCCGATGCACATATCCAGTTCTGTTTATTAGTTAATGTGGGTTGTTTACTTCTGATGCACATATCCAGTTCTGTCTGAGTTAATATGGATTGTCACTTATGATGCACATATCCAGTTCTGTTAATGAGTTAATTTCTTTCTTGAAGTCTTTGTTGTGCCTTATATCTGTTCTCACTGCATTAAAAAAAAACCAGATGTATATAGGAAATTTGAAAGCAAAGTGAGAAAAATAAAGAATCTGCTACACTAAGAATAACAAATAATCTGTTGGACTAAGAACAACAAAGAATCCCCTGGATAAAGAACAGCAAAGAATCTGCTGGACAAAGAATCTGCTGTGTAAAGAACAGCAAAGAATCTGCTGGACAAAGAATTTGCTGGGCTTAAAACAGTAGAGAATCTGCGGTGTAAAGAACAGCAAAGAATCTGCTGGACTAAGAACAGCAGAGAATCTGCTGGACAAAGTATCTGCTGAACAAAGAACAGCACAGAATCTGCCGTGTAAAGAACAGCAAAGAATGTGCTGGACTAAGAACAGCAAAGAATTTGCTGGACTAAAAATCGCAGAGAATTGATAGGTCATGGATTAAAACTTGCACTTCTCTTTTATGATGCGGAACTGTTAAGGACCTTGAGTTTTGGTGGTTCAGTCCTGGCACTTGCACAGTTTGTGGCTGGAGATATGAATGTGATAAAAATATGTGTCTGTGTTTAATTAATTGACTGTGGTAACTTTTAGGCAAGATGCTGACTTGTTGGTCCACAGATCTTGGGTTTAAAATGTTGACATCACCACCCACCGAGTGCCAATTGGTCGATACAAATATGTCTAGCATCAAATACAAGATGCACCACTGGTGTAATAACTGTCCTTTTATTTAATGTCTTAACTTTATCAGTGCAATGTTTGCATTTATGAAGTTTCTAGATGTGGTTGTGTTTTAAAAAAAGATTAACATATGGAGATGTTTATTAAAGTGTTGGCTGTCTCATGTGTTATTAACATTGGCCATGATTTGTTTTATCTTGTTTTTTCACAGCATGGTACCTGTCCAGTGTGTAGAAAGGATCTGAATGGAGAGGACACTTCTGCAAATGAGGCAGAATTCTCACCCAGTTTTCACTCGGGTGCAGATGGAGCCAGTACTCCCACATCTTCCTCCTCTTCATCGACGACCTCTATGGAATCTACTCCTTCTTCGTCTTTCTCTGATCTCTGTAGGAACTAGCAGATTTGGCAGACCCTTCTTCAAATTGCTGGCACCATTGAAACCAACAAACAAAGAAAGGACTTTTATTTTGTTCTTAGCCATTCAGTCTTGGCATTTAGTTTTGACGAAAACCATGTTTCAATAGTTGCATACAGTGTGAAATGAAAAAAAAAATTCTAATTGGCAGAAATGAAGCGATTTTATTTTTAGTACTGCAAAACCATTGTTGTCTGTTAAGGTTATCTCATTGCACTCCTGGCTAATGGCATTATTTGACTAAATTTAATTACTTTTCTTGAACATTTGCATTTATTTCTTCTATAAACATGTTAGCATTAACCTTGTATAATTTTGACTTATTTTAATTTTTTAAACTGTAATTCTGAGAATGTATCTGTATCATTCCTTTTGTTGGACACTACATTCTGCTGTGCTGCTATTATGGTTCTGTGATAAAAAGTCAACGGAAGGCACTCTCTACTCCAGTTTTGCCCGGGTAGTAGCTTTGCAATAGCTAGGTACTTTTGTGCATTGCCAAAGGTCTTCTGCCTGAATCCACATAAGTGCAAATTTGTATAATTGACGTGGGTCCCCAAAATTGGATACCAGAGGATATCCTGTGAAGTGAAGGTCTGAGGCACAGTGTTGACCAGATTACAGATAAAATATGGCTCTAGCACTGTATGCCCGATGTGCCTGTGGTTTGAGAGGGGGTAGTTTTTTTTCACATACAAATATCTGCTGATGTTTATTCTCTTGCCAACCTTTTGTGTCTGTGAAACTGTCAGGACATGTTTGTTGAACAGCTGAGAGAGAAATTTCTGGGATTGCTTTAATCTGCTTGTTGTCATAAAACTAACTACAGATTTGTAATACATTGTAAAAATGTTGGAAATCTTTCAGTTGAACATCAGTGAGGTTTGTTCAAGTATTAAAAATTGTCTGATTTTGGTTTTTAGCAAGTTGAAAGGTTCCCATCGTAGGTTTTATTTTCCACTTATCCCCTTGTGGGTTCCAGTGCCCTTTTCGGAGAAAAAAAACAACGAGCATGTCATATAAGTCAATGAATTTGGTTTTTCCTTTGGAGTTGGAATGCATCTGCCTGAGAGCTGAAGAACTAGCAGTCTGCATACTAATCAGCTAGATCTATAATGTCCAGACCATCGTAACTGTGACTGCTCCACTTTAGACCATCGTAACTGAGACTGATCCACTTTAGTTATTTAGGCCTGGGTTTCAAAGTCATGGCGTGTTGCCTGATTGCATCCTTTTTTTTTCTTGTCACTTGGACCACCTTTCTCAGATACATCGTTCCAACGTCCTTGAATCTTTTCAGCTGCAAGCAGTTTGGCAGCAGATCATTTTGCCTTGATTGACTGTTCAGAGCCAGTGGCAAAATACTGAATGCAGAATTGCCTGGTAAAACCCTAAACAGCAAACCAGTGCTTGAATTTTAAAAGAATATGCACCTGGCATAATTTTTTTTATGGCTGTCCCATCATTTGATTTGTGTTGTGTGTTCAGCTTTTTATAATTAAGGAAAAATACAGTTCTCTGTAACTTACATAATCAGGATGTATTTTAAGAAATTATGACTAACTAAATATTGGAAACTTAGAGTGGGTGGGGGGGGGGGGGGGGGAGAGGAGTATTCATTTATATCCACGTTATTCAATTTTGCCATGGCACCTGTGATGTGTATCTTCACAGATCCCATTTGATGGACATCTGAACCATATGTCATTTCACCTTATGTGAATTTTTTCAGCATTGTATCTGATACACAGACAATATATTTATGCGTGTGTGGTATTTTACAATATCTATCGAAAAGTAAAATCAGTATATTGGCAGTCTGATTTGTTTAATATTTATAACAATAAATTACGTCAGGTTCATTGTCATTTCTCATCTAAGAGTCACCATCTTGACATCTGTAAAAGTTAATTAACAATGGTATTGTCACTTCAGTTGTCAGTGCCTTACTTCTGACAAACCCACTGATCTGGTTTTCGTGTGTAATAAATTTGACTTGATTCTTTTGCCACGGGAAGCTTAAATGTTGTCACATCTGGCTGTGTCACATCCCCACACATGCCCGTATATGGCTATATCTGCAGTGTCATGTTCTTGAAAAATTTCAACTCCATATGGTTGTATGTGCACCTTTGCAGTGTTTAATTAATAGGCCAGGATGTTAATGTAATAACTAAAAATGGCATTTAATTAGGGGCTTCCTTATGACCCCAAAGACTTTTCAAATGCCGATTTGATATTGAGTTTTCTCGTGAGCCACACTGATAGAGGTCACTGGATCACGGCATAAGTCATTTGATACATTGGTGTGTTTCTTTCACGCCCAGGGAAATGCATTCTATTTAGTGCTTCACTTTGTTCCTGTTTATTGATCACCCCTCTATATATCTTTATATATTTTGATGAAAAAAAAATTGTAGATAAATAAATTCTGTGTAATATGTTTATTTAAGGGGATTATCACCCAGAAATTTAGTTCATGACCAGTTTTTTTTTTATTTTTAGCATTTACAGGGTGAAAGGGTCACTGTCTCTGCCCAAAGCAGTTGTATGTGAATTTCCTCTGACTGTTTTTAATTTCTGGCAACAGTATTTAAGTCTCATTTAGTATCAGTTAAGGTATAATCGGTTCGCGTACAATACTGGAATAGGCTTTAAAATGGGCAGCGAGCCATTAATTACACCCAAAAATTCAATGAAAAAACAACCATTTTACACAGATCACTAATAAATAAAATTTTAAAAATATATATCTATATTAAATTTAAAAAAAATTGTTTAGAAAAGTATGAAGGGAGTAATTAATATTTATGATCGGAGGGAAGGCCTTAAGTGGAAATGCTTTGTAGATCCCAGGGGCCTAGAAATGTATTGGGTGGCTCATACTAAGACCTTGTTGGAATTCTAATACTCAAGCTGTGGGGGAAATTATGACTCCAGAATGGATTTACAGTCAGTTTTTTTTTTCCACAAACAATACCCCTTATTGCTTTCTCTAATATATATATATATATATATCTATATATATATATATATATATATATATATATATATATATATATATTATATATATATAATATCTATTATATATTATTATATCTAATATATATATATATAATATTATATATATAGTATATTCTGAGCCTCCTAAATACAGCGCAGGCACAAACAACCCCATAACAGAAATGCAGGGTAAGCTGCATTTGTAGGATTGAGTCACCAATGGAAATGCTGGGTGCACAGCTTCTCAAGGTGAGAAGGTGAAGCAAAATAAACTATATAAGAAGTTAATTCAGACCAGATCTCTGCCCTTTGCAATACTCTTCTTACTGTTATATCTGCCTATTTCTGCTTATTCTTTGATTCATCATATTTCATAAAAATGAATATTTTATAATGTAGCAGCTCTTTGTTATGTATCTAAACATAACTGTAATGTCACTTTCATCTTGTAAACTTTTAAATTTAACCCCTAAATAAGTGAAATTTAGTTGTGAATAGCAAAATTAGTGTATTAGTTCTGTTGTGACTTGCCAGCATATTGATTCTGAGCTCAATTATTTCATGTGGACCTGGTTTAAAAATTTTTTTTTTTAATTTTCAGTTCACACATTTAGCGGTGACAACTAAATTTCCCTAATATTGGCAAGTCTATGGTCTGACCTTAAACATAGGTACAAAGTACATTTTTGGGGATAATGTAAAATATCATATTTTTGATGATAAAAGAGCTTGAATATACTCTGCGTCATAAACAGATTGTTATGTACTGATTGGCACTCATGGGTATAGGGAAAAAAATTGAGACTGGAGGACACTATGGATATAAATATTGAGACATAGTTACTGCATTGGATTGAGTCTTGGTCGAGGCTTCAACTTCACTGCAGTCTGGCTCCGTTCATGTGCCAGTGCAAATCAGATGCGATGACCCTCACTGTCCAATTTGAAAAAACTGGCGAGCAAACAATTAGTCCTGGAACAATCCAGAAATATACGCACACAAAAAATGCATATGGTGTCAAAGACAACAGTTGCTACAAGAAATGCAGTTTGTCTGTGATGGAAGTAGTCGGGCTGAAAAAAGTAAGTGGCCTGCGGGTGATAGTGGTGCCTCACTGCTTTGATGTATGGCCACTTGTGAACTCACTCTGTCACATTTGAGAATATTGGTTTTTAAGAAATGTATAATTTGGAGAGTATACAAGTTCAGCTGAAGCAGTGCATTTAGATCATTGTTGAGTCGAAGACTGATGGTATATATGCGGTAGATACTTTCCTGCAGTTATTTCTTTATCTGGCCACCTTTAAAAGTAAAGTAAAGGACTTTTTTCCATGGCCGCATGCACATTGGGCATATAGGGCTAGAGCTATTTTTTATAGACACAATTGGTGGGTTCATTGGAAAGGGGAGGGGGGGGGGGTAAACCCACTGTCCTTTATGAAGCATGTTTTACAAAGGGACTAGCTGAAATCTAAATAGTTCAACCATAACATAGTGTTCCAGCCACTCTGTTAAGGGATAGTGCAGAAGAAGATTGTTGTAGCTGGTTTTTCATCCAGCAAAGTATTTGATTTTTGTTGTTTCAGCTGTGATTATTTTTGCATTACAAGATTCCCTGACAAGTCTGTCAGTGAAAATTAACTAGAATATGTTGTTATTTGGTTTGAGACAAAGTATTTCTTTCAGTTGCTGGTTTTTAACCTCACTTATTTCTGCTGACTAATTTGTACTTGTACATAATAATAATTTAATTTTATGTGATGTCTGTTTTGTTTGTTTGTAATCATGAAGTTAAGGAAGCTTATTTTCATCCATAATGTTTTTTTTTCTTTTCCTGACATTAATTTCTAAACATATATGTACATGCTTCGTCTCCTAAAAATAGTGAAATGATTACTTATGCTATTCAAATTGTATACTGTTTAAAAAAAACTGCATAGTTATCTGATGGCACATTTGTATTAGTTAACAGGAAAACCCATAACCAATTAGTTAACAAGAAAGCCTATATTGATGATCCCAATGCAAAAGAACTGTCAGCTGATTGGTTAAACCTTAAAGTTTTCTTGTGCACAATTTAAACAGTTTTGCTATTAAATTACAAAGATTTCGAATGTCAGAATTTTGTTCCCTTTAGTAGCTGTGCAGTTTTTTCTAACTGAATAAGATATTTACCATTAATTATTAGCTGATTTTTTTTTTTTTTTTTAATGAACTGTTTTGTGTGACATCTTAAAATAAATTGGGCACTTAGAAAATGTTATCTTTGTTAATAGACATGTGCTTTAGAACTGAAACCATTGAAATAATGGAATTTTTATGGCAATTTAAATATGAATAGGTCAGTAGCAGTTGAAATACACAATGCAGTACTTGTAAATTCCTATGGAAGGGTTATAAAGGTCCTGTTTACAGCAAATGTCAGCTGCACTTTCTCCAGCTTTTTTCTTAATTCATTATGGCAGACTAAAGACTTATTTCTTGTTTGTTCTCTTCCTACATCTTCATTTCTGCCCCCCCCCCCCCCCCCATGTTTTTTTTCTCTCTCTCTCACACACATAACACACACTCGCGCACAGAGAGAGACATACACAGATCAGCAGCTGCTCACTGGTGATCTCAAGAGGGCGCAGCCCATGACATGTGAAGAGCTCAACATACAGATGTTAAGCTAGGCAGTTGTGTGCGGGACACTTTTCTGATATATATATATATAGCCGCCATAATGTCATAATTTGCCTTAACCTTAGCAGTTGCGTAGTGACAGTCACTTAAAAAAAATTGAAACAAATGATTTTATAATGCTCATGTTTAAAAAATATGATTTTTAAGGATAATTCTCATTCGTTTGAAGACCCCCCCCCCCCCCCCCCCCCCCCCCCCCCCCCCCCCCCCCCCCCACCCCACCCCCCCCCCCCCCCCCACCCCCCGCCCCGCCCCCCCCCCCCCCCCCCAATCCTCAAGTGTTTCTGGAGTAAAAGGGTTACTTTCCTCTTCCTGCATTATAAGTGACAAAAGATTAAATTGCTTTCCCAATAAGTTCCCGTATACAAGTAAGTAAAAAAAAGAGTAAAGATCCTTTTCCATGCCTTTAGGTGCATGGTGCATATAGGAAGAGCACCCATATTTGTTTACAGACCGTATCGGCACTAGGTGGGTAATGTGGTTAGCATTTTGCTGGCCGTCTTTACTTCCCGAGGACACACATCCTGGTACCCATTTTAGGCTGGGTTAACCTGCGAGCCCCATAGCATGATAAAAATCTGTGCAGCCAGCAGTAGGTTTTGATCGCGGTACGTTGGAATTATGAGTCGGACTCGCCCCGCACAAGCCAAGGACGCCACCCAGTATACAAGGATGATGTAATTTATATAATTCACAGCAAAGCATTCACTCAGATAACTTGCTGGACAGTGTAGGCATTTTAAAATGTGTACAGTTGCATAATTTTATTTTTCTTTGTGTCAAAACATAACAAAAATCAATAATCAAATTGAAAGCATAACACTTCTTCCACATGTGGGTTCCAGGGCCCCATTATATGGCAAGCAAGAATAGAACCACTGCCTACCCAAAAACATGTCTTAAGAGTCGACTAACTGGTAAGCTTCCTTCAAAGTCTGTGTGTTTCTGCCTGAGAGGCAATGAACCAGCAGTTTGCATACACATGAGTCAGATCTGTAAAATGGATGCACAGGCAACACTCAGGTTCTGGAACATAGTCCAGAAGTGGATGGACAACCAGAACTTTCTGCCAGTGTACAGCTGGTGAATGTGAAGAGAAAGAAAGCATAACACTTCTAAGACTGATCAGAAAACATGTTCATCTGCCCTGATGCAGGCTTGAACATGACCATCTCTTATTACCCCCCAGTGCTTTTAAAAATAATCTGCTGTTGGGATGTGAATTGACTATTAACTGTTGTCACAGCATGTGGTGGTGTGACTTGTGCCCTTTCTCATCTTATTTCTTTCCCAGATTGCATTGTGAAGTTCCCAGCTACACAATGCTTGTCATTAGTAGAAGTACAGGACCCCTTTTCCCTACCTTGAGTGTATTGGAAATATAGTGCTAGACCTATATCTTCAGACCTGTCAGCACTCAGTGGGGGATTTGGTCAGCATCACACCAGCCACTTTTACTTCCCAGGACTTTACTTGCTACCCATTTTAGGCTGGGTTGAACTGGGAGCCGAGGTCATGTTTGAGAGAAAAAACCTGACTTGATGTTGATTTGAACCCAAGACCTCCAGGCCCATAGGGGAGCATTCAGCCGCTACCCAACAACAACTTTCCACCTATTGGGCAATAAAAATTATCAGAAATTGGGGATGTGAGTTGCCTCAGATTTGATAGTGAAATGTTAGATAAGGTTTGATCACCTCATACAAGGAGAAGTAATGAAATAAAGGCAATTGTCTCCTAGTCTGCATGGAACAATATGAAGAAGAAAAAGATATTATTCAAGACACAAAATGGCTCCTTTGCAATACCCAAAGTATCTGTCGTGACGATTTACCAGTATAGAAATGTGCAGCAGTCGTACAAGATGGCCACAGCACTGTTAACATGCACCATGGAAGAGCAATGAAATGTTATTCGTTTTTGGTCGGAAGAGGGTGTTAAACCATTTTAAATCTATCAAAGAGTAAAGTTCAGTTTGGAGACAGCTGTTTGCATCAAAGGAAAGTTTATGGGTGGAAAGGTTTAAAAAACAGAATGGATAACATCACTGATGAGAAAGTGTGTGGGAGACCTGTTAGGGTGGCAGATGAGACATTCAAACAGCAGATGGAGCAAGGAATCTGTAACAACAGACTATTGGTGAAATAGCTGTAGAATTCAACATGAGTCATGGTCTTGCATTCAGAATAGTTATTGAACTTTTGCGTGGTCGGATATTTGCAGAGGACAATGGGGTGATGTCGGTGCTGCAGACTTGGTTATTGACCACATTCAAAAGCTTGTGCCTGTCGGGCATCCGCAGTAATGTGGATCAATGTACTACATGTATTGCAAGGCAAGGAGACTACGTTGAGAAATAGGACCAAAAATATTTTGTTCCAGCCGCTTGTTTAAAAAAAAAAAACATTAATGCAGTCGATGATGACTAGAAACCACAAATTCTTTTAAAATATATATTCTTTTTTATGGATCTCTGCTTTGCACTTTGACGTTTCCAGTATTCACTGTAAATGAACTTAAGAGATAGTCAGTTTTTTCTTCTAGTCCTCTTCTTACCAGCTCTTTTGTGTCTCCTTCCTTATTATCCCTGTTCCTCAACTTTTCCTACTCAGCACGGATAACCTCAAAAGCAGTTTCTAGGTTATTATCACATAAGCAAAAAAACCTAGAGCGTGGTGTAAGATATGGCAGAATTAATGGTACATCAGCTGATAGATGAAAACGCTCACATACATACATATATACAGATCTGGCCGTTACCCTAGAATCCACATCTTTTGTAATCAACAAGCAAGTGGTTTTTTTTATCTGCTGTTTTTCCAAATAATTTAGATGAGGTTACTATTTCAGTCTCAACATGCTACAAAAAACAGTTGTGTAATCTGAAAGTAGCATAATTAAAGCAATATCATCTTGAAATGTCACAGTGCATCTTGAAATAATATGAAACACCATGAAATAATGCAAGGCATCCTAAACAATCAAGAAACAAAAATATGTGTACAAATCACTAGGTAGCTTTGAGCTAGGTTCCCCCTATGCCTGAAATTGCACGACTAACCCAATAGATTTTCTGTTCAAAAAAAAAGGATTACCACAACCATGAAGGTTGAATAAAGTAAGCAAAAAAGTCCATGAAGGTTGAATAAAGTAAACAAAAAAAGTCCATGAAGGTTGAATAACGTAAGCAAACAAGTCCATAAGGGTTGAATAAAGTAAGCAAAAAAAGTTTAAGAAGGCTGAATAAAGTAAGCAAAAAAGTTTATGAAGGCTAAATAAAGTAAGCAAAAAAGTTCATAAAGGCTGAATAGAGTAAGCAAAAAAGTTAATGAAGGCTGAATAAAGTAAGCAAAAAAGTTCATAAAGGCTGAATAAAGTGAGCAAAAAAAGTTCATGAAGGCTGAATAAAATAAGCAAAAAAGTTCATGAAGGCTGAATAAAGTAAGCAAAAAAGTTCATGATGACTGAATAAAATATGCAAAAAAAGTTTATGAAGGCTAAATAAAGTAAGCAAAAAAGTTCATGAAGGCTGAATAAAGTAAGCAAAAAAGTTCATGAAGGCTGAATAAAGTGAGCAAAAAAGTTCATGAAGGCTGAATAAAGTGAGCAAAAAAGTTCATGAAGGCTGAATAAAATAAGCAAAAAAGTTCATGAAGGCTGAATAAAGTAAGCAAAAAAAAGTTCATGAAGGATGAATAAAGTGAGCAAAGAAGTTCATGAAGGCTGAATAAAATAAGCAAAAAAGTTCATGATGGCTGAATAAAGTAAGCAAACAAGTTCATGAAGGCTGAATAAAGTAAGCAAAAAAGTTCATGAACGCTGAATAAAGTAAGCAAAAAAGTTAATGAAGGCTGAATAAAATAAGCAAAAAAGTTCATGAAGGCTGAATAAAGTAAGCAAAAAAGTTCATGAAGGATGAATAAAGTGAGCAAAGAAGTACATGATGGCTGAATAAAGTAAGCAAAAAAGTTCATGAAGGCTGAATAAAATAAGCAAAAAAGTTCATGAAGGCTGAATAAAATAAGCAAAAAAGTTCATGAAGGCTGAATAAAGTAAGCCAAAAAAAATTCATGAAGGATGAATAAAGTGAGCAAAGAAGTTCATGAAGGCTAAATAAAATAAGCAAAAAAGTACATGAAGGCTGAATAAAGTAAGCAAAAAAGTTCATGAAGGCTGAATAAAGTAAGCAAAAAAGTTCATGAAGGCTGAATAAAATAAGCAAAAAAGTACATGAAGGCTGAATAAAGTAAGCAAAAAAGTTCATGAAGGCTGAGTAAAGTAACTTACAGACAAATGCTACAGAAATAGTATGGAAAAGTAGCCAAGGCACAAAGAAGCATTACATGTAATACAAAAATTAAAACCAGCAGTATATGTACCTCAGCTGTGTTTTTAGAAATATTAAATGTAGTCTAAATTATTCACACTGTAGTTTATTAGACACATTATTTATTTTGTTCAGATGTGAGCTTGTCAGAAAATCCATTCACCCCTTCCTGAATATTTCTCAGACATTTGTTCATGTGAGATAACAGACACACAACATTTACTGAGGCCTGGAAAAAAAGCAACGACTGAGCATTATTATGCAAATCTGAGAAATTCTGCATGCACAGTTGTGTCCTTGCAGGACTCTGCAGAATCAACCTTAGCATGGGGGGGGGGGGGGGGGCTGTCGCAGTTTATCTAGGCACATTTACATTCAGTAGTGTGCCATTGGTTACTGAATGGTCGGCTGTTGAAACCTACACAAGGCGGTCTGCTGTGCCAACAGCTGGGATCAAACCTGGCACCCTGGCATTGCAAAGCACATTCACAAAGCCTAAGCCACAGGCGCCAACATTTTGCATGCAGTCAGTATAAATGAATCCTTGCTTAGATTTTTCTTTTTCACAGTCACCGGCTCTAAACTCAAGTGGAAAGTTCTGGTTGTTTGTCAACTTATGGACTTTGGTCTTGTTCCAGAGTCTTGTGTGCATATCCATTTTACAGATCTGACTTATTTATATGCAGTCCGTTGGTACCTCACTTTGCACTTCAAAGGATAGCTTAGATTCTAAATAATACATTTTGTCTCAGATGTTACAGAGGAAAATTCTTCACCTCCTTCATATTATAAATGATAATATTTTTATCTCACTATTCTACCTCAAGGGAATCCAAAAATGAGACTTTCAAGTCCTGTACCATCATCATCAGGTGCCTTGCCAAATGGCCTGGGCGATCTTGCCTCTCCACAATCTGCGATCTCCTTCAGCATGTATCAGTTCGTGTGCCAACACACCTCCATGCCATGCAGCAAGACTGTCAAAAACCTTCTGTTGTTTTTTTTCTATCCCTCCTTCCACAGATCTTTCCAGTGCTCACCACATGTTCCATTTTCCCTCTTCTCATAACATGACTGAAAAATGATGACCGTCTCCTTCTGATATCTGTAATAAGATGTCTTTTGGCTCCCGCCTCTTCCAAAACCTCTTGGTTGATCTTTTTTAGCTATCCAAGATATTTTAAGCATTCTTCTGTAAAACCACATCTCTGAGGCCTCAAGAAATTGTTTGGCCTGCCTACCGATTGTCCAGGACTCAACAGCCATGTATCAAAACTGGATGTATGGAGCAAGAACAAATTCTTTTTCTAACTCTCAATGACAGAGATATATTGCATAAGATGTTCTTTATTTTATAATATGCAGTTTTTGCCTGTTCTATTCTGTACCTTATCGCAGTAATGCATCTTCTGTCTGATGTTACCCATGTGCCCAGACACTTATATTTCTGTACTTGTCCCAAAATAACACCATTGACTTTTATTACACATTTAGGAATAATTCTTTTCTTTGATAACACCATTACTTCTGTCTTTCCATTATTCAAACTGAGGCCTATTCTTCCACTTTTACCAACACAATGTCTATCATTTCCTGTAGTTCTTTTTGACTTGTTGCTATCAAGACTGTGTCATCAGCATAACGGGAATTTTTTATATTGTGCCCACCAACCACAATTCCAGGCATATCAATTAAAGATCTCATTTTATTTTCACTGTATAGTGAAAATAAATCAGGTGACAGCACACATCCTTGCCGTACGCCCTTTTTATGCACTGAAATGTACATAAATAGTTGTTAATTCTTATAGCTGCTGTTTGCTGCCAAATACATATTCTTTATTATTCATAGATCTTTTTCATCAGTGTTACATTTTTCTAACAGTTTGATTACTTCTTCATGTTTCACAGTCAAATGCTTTTGTATAATCTATGAAGCATAATTACAAATCAGTCTCTATTTCTATAGCTCTTTCTGACAATGATCTTAGGATGTATATGGCATTGTTTGTACCTTTTCCTTCTACAAATCCACATTGTTCATAACATTTTAAAATTTTTAACATTTTAAAAGGTCATTTGGAATGTACCCACTATTATAAATTGTTTAAAAAGTTTAGTTATTATTCAGTTCCAGAATCTCCCAGTGCTTCGATTTTTTCCATTGAGATATCTGGCCCGGGTGCTTTTCCTTTCTTCATATGATGTATTGTATCCTCAACTTCTGTAGTCATCACTAGTGGACCATCATTGTTGGCCTGCAATTCTATATCTGGTCTATTATCATCATACAATTCTCCTATATACTCTGTCCATCTGTTAATTATATTAATATGTCCCATTAATAAGTCAATATCTTTTGATTTTAAACATCCAGTGCTGTTACATGTCATCTTTCCTGTTAACAAATTTATCTGTTGGTACATGGAATTTGAGTCCTTCCCGTGATTTTCCCTAACATCTGTACACATTTGATTTAGCCAGGCTTCTTTAGCCACTTTGCATGTGTTCACTTTTTCTTATTTGTATTCTAGAGCATTCTTCTTTATCATTCTTTTCTCCCCTCTTTCATCCATCAACTGCAGAATTTGGGTTGACATCCATTTTTTTTGTGGCAACTCTATGGATTGGCGGGATTGTCTTCTTAAGTCCTGTACACCTGGCACAAAACTTTGACACTATTGTCAAATCTAGACAGATACAGGCTTAGTGCAAAAGTGGAAGTAGACGAGTAGTAAACATAGACCAAAATTATACCCAGATTAATAGTGGTCCTAGCCCAACACTGGATCCAGATCAGTTATGTTCCTGGAGCAACAGTAGACTAAGATCAGCAGTGTAGCTAGATCAACACTGGATCCAGGCCAGTAGGAGACCTGACTAACACCAGACCAGCAATCATATACATAGACCAACACTGGATCAAGTGGACCTAGATCAAAGCTAGACCAAGATCATAAGTGTTTCTGGATCTAGGCCAGTAGTAGTACTGTTCACCATTGATCTAGGCCAATAATGGACCTAATCAACTTTAGAACAAGACATGTAGTGTATCTAAATCCACACTGGATCCAGGCCAATAGTAGACCTAGAGATCAGCGATAGACTAAGATCATTAGTGCACCTAAATCAACATTTCACCCAAGCCAATAGTGGATCTGAACAACATTCTTCTCGGATCGGTAGTAAATCAGACATAACATTGGGCCGAGACAGTCTTGAAATCTGAGGTGGCTGCTATGGTGTAGCGGCGAGGTGCTCACCTGCAGATCGGAAGTTTGTGGGTTCGGTCCTGATGGAGGTCAAATTTTTTCAATAAATGACCTTCGTTTCTGGGTCGACCAAGCCTTAAATGGGTACCAAGTAAAGCCGGTCGGTGTGATGTACACACAAAAAAACAGTGTATGAAATATAGGTCTAACATGATATACCCAATACACCTGAAGGCGTGGAAAAAGGTCCTTTACTTGGGGAGCCGCCCTGGTGTAGTGGCTAGATGACTGCCTGCAGATCTGAAGGTTGTGGGTCCAGGTTCTTACAAAGCCTGAAATTTTCTACAAAATATAGATCTAGCCCTATCTGACCAATACAACTGAAGACCTGGAAAAGAGTCCTTTTTTAAAACTCAGAATCTGATATTTGACCGAGACAAATGCTAGACAGTGAATCCATATCTATATCAATACTAGATCAAGATTTGTGGTGAATCCAGCCGAGGTCAATACTAGATCACTATCAGTGGTGGATCCAGATATAGATCAATATCGGTAAGTTAGCTAATACACTTGGTACAAATAAACCAGACTACAAATATAACCGATTACTGTTGGTACTTTCACTGCAAGCAGTAGGTTGAATATGGTCTTGTTTTTAATTTGTTTTTCTTCTAGAAAGCAAGGAAGGACCAGTAGTGTAACCAGATAAGATCAGCAGGAGCCAGATAATGGAGACAGACAGACAAGACCAATGCTGGATCAAAATCAGTAGTGAATCTAGGCAAGATCAATAGTAGATTTGGATCACATGTATCTAAATCCCACGTACCCTGAATGTATCATAATCCGATGTTAACATGCTCTCACGATATATGTTTAGTCTATCAGGTTTTCTAGCGTGTACAAGTAATATGGATTCCTCCTATGTTTTCCTTTGATGGAAATGCGAAACCCAGGTAAATTATGAGTCTATCCGAATGAATGAATCAAGAACTGACATCACTGCACTCAGGACATCCATATACCTGTTCCATCCCCTTCATCAATGTCCGAGAAAGAGTTTCATAGTGATGATGTCCATAGCAACCTAGTTCCCATTCTCTGAAAATCATCCAGACATGAGAACTAATATACACATTTAAATAAGTGAAAATATTGGTTGATTAATTAATTGGCTGAAATAAACAAATGCATTTGTTAACATAATAATTACAAACAAAATGTCAAGAGAAAAGAATTAAAAACTCCCAACAAAAATGTTGAATGGAATGCCAAGCATGTCTGAGGTAAACATGTTTAAACACAATTTATACACTGGCATTACCATAAAACTGTTAAGATAATAAATAATATGCTATTTTCCTTATTATTCGGAACTGCAAAAGAACACAAATAATCTGTCAGACGAATCTGATGCAAACACATTTTAATTATTATTTGCAAAAATGTTTAATATGTAAACGTCATGCAAACATTTAACTTAACTCAAACATCCTCGATTAATTAAAATGTTACTTTTTCAGAACTGTCATCATATAGAAGCTGACAGGCCTATCTGATATGAAAAAATACCACAGATCACTAGTAAACTATAGGCAGCCTATGTAGGCAGGATTGAACACCACAGTTTGTGCACAAACTTTAACTGTTTTTATTTTTTTTCTCTTTTACTTAAAGGTAACTACAGTACACATTCATCTTAAAATTCATGAGATGAGCTTATCTGACATTGAATGCATCTGTGTTAAGATTTACGACCTTTGAACAGATTCCATTCAAAGTTATAAAATCTGTATACCTGAAGGTAAGATCTGCGGCTCTCATGCTGGAGACCCCGGTTTGAATCCTCACTAAGGCCACAGATCTTTTCTGCAGGAGTCAAAAATCCTAACTTGCACAGTCCGGGAGACAGCCCTATATCCCCAGGCTCAAAGACCCCGCTGCCTATACAGCAGAAGTAGTAAGTACAGGCAGTTTTGGCATAACTGGTAGTTTCAATCCAAGACATTGAAATCTATGCATTTGTAGGCAAGAAGTCCTTTTTGTTTTTTTAGTTTCCATCTAGAGTAATGTGATCTATATACTTGTAGGTAAGAGCTGCTTTTTTCAGTTTCCATCTAGAGTACTGTAATCCATGTACTTGCAGGTAAGAGCTGCTTCTTTCAGTTTCTATCTAGAGTAATGTGATCTGTGTACTTGTAGGTAAGTGCTGCTTCTTTCAATATCCATCTAGAGTAATGTGATCTATATACTTGTAGGTAAGTGCTGCTTCTTTCAATTTCCATCTAGAGTAATGTGATCTAAATACTTGTAGGTAAGAACTGCTTTTTTCATTTCCATTTAGAGTAATGTGATCCCTATACTTGTAAGTAAGAACTGCTTGTTTCAGTTTCCATCTAGAGTATTGTTATCTATATACTTGTAGGTAAGAACTGCTTCTTTCATTTCCATTTAGAGTAATGTGATCCATATACGTGTAGGTAAGAACTGCTTGTTTCAGTTTCCCTCCAAGACAATGGGGTCATCTAGGTAAGATTTGCTTCCCATCTAAAGTAAATGGATCTGTGTACTTGAAGGCAAGTTTTTTTTTCTCCTTGACAGTTTTTACAAGAGCAATGGTCTTATGCTTGCACATATTTTTGTAAACAATTTCCAGTTGTCATGGGATTGTTGACATGCTTAACTTGTAATCTTACCTTCTGTTGTATGGAATATGAGCATACATAAAACAAAACATCATGCTGACCACCCTTATTTCATAGGCCATTACCTGACACCTATTTCAGATTGGCCTGGAAGCTATGGCCATTTTTAAAAGACAAATAAAATGTCTTGATTTGGACTTGAACCTACAATCGATTCAGCTCTACAGATTAGCATCTTGGCACAACACCATGGCAGCTTCCATTGTTGTTTTGTTTGCTCAAGTACATTTGTTTATTATTCTTCCAACCCACAAAAGGCATCTATTTCCTTCTGAAACCACAGATGATCTGTGATTGTGAAACATCACAAAATGTTCACACTGAACACTTTCGGTACCATGCAATGCCACATGTGTACACAGATAAAGCTAATATGCAGCTGTCAAGGTGTTATGCACATTTCTACATCTTAATTTATACATGGCATCCTAAATTACTTAAATAAGAATGTTTCCTACAAGATCTGATTTAGGATCTGAGGAAATAATGCATCCATAATTATACTGTGGTCATCAACCTTGACCTTCTGAGACTGACAGTTAAGCAAAGGAAAATATGAAACAGCCTAACAAAAATGGGTATGTGTGCAAGTTTTGTTTTTACTATATGTTCCCATACCAAACAAAAAAAATCAGATAATGCTATAGAAATATAAAGGAAAAAAAGCATGTAAAACAACAAGCTAAATCTATAATAAAATCAATCTCTCAGCATGTAGAGATAAGCAACAAGTGTAAATGTAAAAACAGATATATTGCCAGATTCGGCATCATTGTTGAATGACATCACAAGTGATACTGGAATGTCCTGCATTTGGAGTAAATAGGACCTCATATTGTTAATGAAATAAAGGCAAGGTCAATTTGTAATAGCACAATAAGTACATGCTATATTTCTTCAACTAAGAGTAACTGCTCTTGCTGTAAATGTTAGAGAAAAGTTGAATTGCATGTTATAAAATGGAATCAAATTTATCATAGTTAATTAACCTCCTTTAAGGAGCTTAATTATAAAACAAAATATGAATGAAAACTTTAAAACAAAAGACGGAAAAATTAACTCATGTCAGTAGTTGACATTTAACCTTGTCCAACATAGTGATAATTTGTAGATTCTTTATATGCATTTTTTTTTCTACTCGACCAGTATTTGTAATAAATGACTGACTAAAACAAGACAGCTGAACTTCTGTGTTCATGTCTGCTCTTCTGCATAATAAACTGATTTTCTTCTACAAACAGTAAATGAGTAGATATACACTGTCACATAAGTACTAAGCCTCATAATCATCATCAGTTCTCGTTATGCCTAGTGACACATGAGGCTTCATAGAGGACTTTCCATGCTTTCCTGTCCTGTGCAATCTTCAGTGCAGTTTTCCATGTCAAAGATGCCGCACTCTGGTCACTTTCCATCGTTCGTCTCCATGTTGTTTCTGGGTCACCCCTTTTTTCCTCTTTCCCTCTGGTGTCCATGTAAGAGCAAGCCTCATAATGTTAAATACACATTATTTGCAAGTTTCAAAACCATATTTGTAATTAGTCATAATTACAAATTAAAAAAAATAAAATCACTTTTATATTTCAGTAAATAACATACTGGTAACAAGAACTGTTAGATACTTCTTGTAACAAAACATGCACCTGGACTATATTGAGAAATATTACAGGTCAGCACATCTGTATTAAGACTGAACATGTCAGTGCACAATTTTACCTAAATTTACCAAAAACATAAATTCTACCATTTATTAAAATAATCCAGCCAGCAGTCTGTCTGGAATTTAGAAGACTAGTAATTGCCTGGTTTTTCATACCAAAATTTTCAACAAAATTGTTGACACAGTATCAGTGTTAACAAGTGGTCTTAAATATTTAAATAACCTGTGAACTTTTGAGTACTGTAGAAGAAACCAAGTGGCTGCCATCTGTTCAGTCCCGCACTGTTGCTAACTGACATGGTGCCAATTTTAGCAAGTTAGTTGTTTTGGGTGTTAACAAATTAATCTGTGCACTTTCAAATAATGTAGAATTTACCAAGACTTTCAAAAAATGTAGAATTTACCAAGACTTTCAAATAATGTAGAATTTACCAAGTGATCTGCCATCTGCTCAGTTTCTTACAGTTGCTAACTCCTAATCCAAGAAAATGAATGTTAGCATCAGTGAAAGCAATGAAATAAATGTATTTAGTTAACTTTATATAGAGAGTTTCTTAACATTTGACAGTAATTATCATTTTATTTATATACTTTAAGTAGTTTTCACTTCCTTTTTAAGGGTAATTGTTTTTTGGAAAGGCAGTGGAGGTAAATAACAAACATTTCTGAACATGGTCTCGTTCAGATATTTCACACTTATTTCTGTTGTCATTGTCTAATTCCAAGAAATCAGAGACACCATGGTGCCAGCACACTAAAAATTCACATGTCTTGCAATAGCAACTTTCACACTGGTTGATACGAATTTTACATGCATCTAGATCTCTGCAGAATACACTGACTCTAACAACGCAAAAAGAATCTTGCAGATTTAGACCAAAATAATTTACTTAAATACTTGAATCTTGAGTATGCAGCCAAATAACACTGAATACTTTGCAGCTTTTATGTAAATCTGGAATTCTCAGGAATAAACTGACCATAAGGACACCAAACCGGTCATACAGATGTAATCCAAAATAATATACTTAAATACTATTAGTTACGAGTATGCAGCGCAGTAATAGCTGTTTTTGCAAAAATAAAGGTTCATACAAAGCTTGAGTATATTATCACAAATTCAGTAAAGGGTACAACATTAAGCACCGATTTATACTTTAGAGCCCCTTCTTCCTCGATCATCCTTATCCTTCAGTTTGCTGGCCACTGCAGCAACAAGGGCCGCTCCCTTGCCACTACCATCATGAGACAGCATCAGTTTAAACTAAATAAGAGCAAACAAGCAACATTTAAAATCAACAGTGTAAATAAGTAAAGAAGGATTCTTGATTAAATGTCTTTAACTGGTAGAAAAAGTCCTATTTTCTTCTTCTTGTGCTTAGCCATAAATGGCTGTAAACTGTGACGGAAAGTTCTGCTTTTCTTCTGCTTCTGGACTTGAGTTTTGTTTCAGAACTTCAATTTTGCATGCATATTTGGTTTACAGATCTAGTTTACTTGTATGCAAGTTATTGGCTCCTCAACTTTCGGGCAAATGCACACTGACTTTGGATGATAAATCCTTAATTATTCACCTTTTACTGCACACTTATTGGGAAGGCAGAGGGTCTATTCTTTTCCATCAAAATAGTGCCCCAGAACCCACACTGGGGAGTCATATTTCAGTTAACAATATCCTATTCAAATATTTAGGGTTAAAATTTGAATACCTAGAACTGCCATATTTGTTTATATTGGATATTTATGTTTTATACTTGTAGCTCTCTAATACTGCTTACAATAATGCAGTTAGTATCTTGCAGGCAGCCTGTCTTTCTTGGAAAATCTTTGTGGGTGGGAAGTATTTTTTAAACAGACTGAATTGATAAGAATTAAAAAAGAAGACAGCTGGGCTCGAAGGCAAACATACAAATATCTGGCCTATGGGAATTTCTTGTGATCTAGTTGTGTAACATTAATGGAAAATTCAATAGAGATGTTATTCACATAAATATTTAATCTCTATAAGTGAAAAACATATATTGATTAAAATACCATGCATCATCATCATCATCAGGTGCTTTGTCAGCTTATGTCAGCAGTCATTCTTGTCCCCCAACTCCAGCAGGGAGAATAGATCCACTCACCCTTAAAAAGCGTTTCCTAAAAGGTGACTATTACAGTAATCTAAAGGACCTTTTTCCATGCCTGCAGGCGTATTGGGCCTGTAGGGCTAGACCTATATTTTATAGACCAATCAGCACTCAGTGGGTGATGTGGTCAGCATCACGCCAGCTGCCTTTACTTCACAGGACTTTACCTGGTACCCACTCAAGGCTGGGTCATCAATCTAGAAGCCAAGATCATTTTCGGAAAAAAAAAATCGGCACCATCAGGATCTGAACCCATCACCTTCAGATCCGCATGTAAGCGTTTAGCTACTACACCATGGCGGCTTTCCTGGCTAATTAAAAGTTTGCTAAAATTGGATGCTGTTGGACCAAAAGTGCAGATATCACAGCCTAACTGAAAACCACAGCCCAACATTCCACCCCAAGTGGTGTGTGTGTATTTGTATTATGTCGTGACTTGCCAAAGGACAATGCATTGTCATCGTTTATAATATTTTCAGTTTATTAGTTGAGATGATTTATCAGTTAAATATCAATTTTTTTTCTCATACCCCTATCCTAAAACTAACCAATGGTGTGTGCAATCTATTTATATAAGCATATATTTTGATCAAGCACATTTGTTCGTATGTCTGGTTGTCACTTTTTTCATCACTGACTTGAGCTTTCATGCCGACTAAGCCTAAAAGATGCGCCAGGAAATTTCCTTTGAAGTCAGAGTCTCTGGGAGCTGGCCTGATTTAAAGGCTGGATGTTTGCCAGAGGCTGGATGATCTGAAGGTCAAGGCTCCCAGGTTGCTCCGGCCTTAAATTGGTTCCAGGTAAACTCCTGGGAAGTAAAGACAGCCAGGATAATGCTGGCCACATCTGCCATCGAGGGCCAACTGGTCTATAAAAATATGAGTCTAGCCACATATGCCAGATGTGCCTTTAGCATGTAAAAAGACCTTTATCCACTTTACGTTCAAAGGTGCTGGCATATACTGAATATTGTACTGTTGTTCATTATCGAAAAACATGTGTCAAGTGTTATGGAATTTCTTCCATCTACTGAGATTTCCCAGTTGACAATTCCTGCCCAGGTAATGGGATCAAATATAGAGGTGGATCAATGGTGAGAGTCAGAAAAAGTACATGGGGGCTCATTGACAAACCAAATGTATATCGCTTAATACAACAAAGCCTAGGACACACAACATCTAGTTTGAGAATGGAGGAGGAGGAGGCAGTCAAAGCAGCTTTTCACTGGCTTTACAACCAGCAGCACACACATACTGTGATTGTAACAAACAAAAGTAGAGAAAGACATGCTCCATTCAGAGTAGCAAGCATCGATTGAGAGATCCACTGTAGTTCGCATCTGTTAGGTATTTGCTTTAAGGTATGCAGGTGTGTTGGGTAATGATCAGGCAGACTGGTGGGTGCTGCACCACTGGGTGGTGACTTGATGAATGACAAGCTAGATTTGGTCAGGGCCTTTTGGGAGCAAGAGAAGCTTGTGAAAGGGCAAACAGATCACTACGGT
Organism: Candidula unifasciata; assembly: GCA_905116865.2. Classification (NCBI taxonomy): domain Eukaryota; kingdom Metazoa; phylum Mollusca; class Gastropoda; order Stylommatophora; family Geomitridae; genus Candidula; species Candidula unifasciata. Next base: position 272,422 of record CAJHNH020000070.1, on the reverse strand, counting down.
GTTGAGAGATTGGTACAGCGGGCAATGATCAGGGGATCTGGCCAACACTCCACTCAGGGAAAAGACAATGTAGATATATAATCAAGCTGCAACTCCCTTTATGGATTCATGGGCCCCCATTTGGGGTGGGGGGGGGGGGGGGGGATACATTTACTTACCCTCACCCCCCAACAAGCATGTATGTAATAGGAGGCAACCAGTCAGGGTGTTAACTTTGAAGTTAGATTACACCTGCATGAGAGATGAGGAACTGGCAGTCTACATACAAATGAACCAGATCTTTTAAGCGGATGTACACACAACTCAAGTTCTGAAACAAGACTAAACACTAGAAGTGGACAAACAAACATAATTTTCAGCTAGAGTTTATAGCTGCTGAATGCTAAGAAGTACAATTAAAAATCTGCGACTATAACCATCAGAATCGGAACTCTTCTCTGGCAGCTGAAGATGAGGAAAAAGCTGTATTGGAAGTCCCGAGTGTTAATGTCTGTTCGTGACTCAAGTCAGCTTTTTTTAGGATTTCTTACATTGAAGGATTTTTTTTTCAAATGACTTTGTCTGCCAGTTCTTTAACCCAGCCTAAAATGGTTACCAATGGTCCTGGTAAGTAAAAGTTACTAGCATTATGTTGGCCACGTCTCCACTGAGTGCTGGTTGATCTACAAAAGATAGAGTCTAGCATCCACTGGTGTTTCAGTTTCTTTACTGAAAACTAAAGCACAGCAACACATTATGGCCACATGTCTCAATATATGAGTACATTATCTCAAGCAAATCAAAACGAAAACTTACACGAATGTTAGGTCTTATCAACGCTTGTATCTTCTCCATCATCAGATCATGAAAGAATGGATGAAAGCGGTACAGAGAACCATCAACACCAACTGTAACTTCCTTTTTGTTCATCTTATTCAGCAGACAGGCTATACCTTATAAATCAAGCAAAAGCAACATAACACTGAAGTACACAGAAAGAAACAGGTGGTTTTGCTTTAGTTTAAAACTGATTAAAATATGATTAAAAATATGAATAAATATTTATTTCTCAACTATGGGGCTAAAAAATAAGGGTCATCTTATACCCGGACAAATAACATATTATTCTATGGGTAGATTTTATAATATAGAAATTTAGCCTCAACAGAGACCTACCACAATACACATATATCTCTCTCTCTCTCTCTCTCTCTCTCTCTCTCTCTCTCTCTCTCTCTCTCTCTCTCTCTCTCTCTCTCTATATATATATATATATATATATATATATATATATATATATATATATATATATATGCGTGTGTGTGTGTGTGTAACATACATATATGTCTCACCTTATATATATATATATAAATATATATGCCTTTTGCAAATACTGCCATTAGAGTGTAAAGTACACCTTTTCATGTTCTACACCTTACATATGAGGTACAACAAACCTGCTTAAAAGTGGTAGATACAGGTAGTAATGACAGCACATACATATGAGATGGGATGATAACTTCCCAGTCCTCATCACCTTTCTTTTCCAGATATTTCTACAAAAATTCTAAACATTGTCACTCCCAGTATTTTCTGGCCAGTATTTATTTCTAGTAGCCACACACGTGTCAGATATTCTATTGGTCACAAAAGGATATGATTTCTGCCGGAGATATGCAAGTTAAGAGATTTTTGTGTATTCTTGTTCGTATATTTCTGGTATTGTAGGTTTATGTAATGTGCTGATAAAGGCTCTGTAGCCACAACATTCACTTTGTGTTTGTGATACTGTGAAGCTGACTGGTGCCACTTTTAATTTCATTTGATGTTTTCATGTACATTGTCTGGTGCCTCTTTTTATGAGGCTGGATTGACTACAGTTCCATTCAGACCTGCAGACAGAACCCAAAATCATTGTGTTGGCCAATAGGTTCCCAGAGTGGATGGTACCACCCCTGGAAGGAATGGAAGGAGGTGCTGGAACAATGGAATAGGGCAGTAGCTGCTCAATGCGGCTCTGGTTGTAAAACAATAATTCCCTGTGGGGGCTCCGGGGCCCCATTGTAGGGTTAAGGTTAGTTTTGTATCCTCTACAGGACATTGCAGAACCACCCCCAGCATGTTTTGGCTGTTGTGGTTCTTCTAGGCGAATTTACATCTAGTAGTTTGCTATTGCTTTTTGGACGGAAGGGCTTCTTGTTACCACTGCCGAAACCAACAGAAGGCGCAAAGTCCACAGCTGGGATCGAACCCGGTACCATTGTGGGGGAAAAAATATAAAAAGAATAGAACCACTGCCACTAACAAGCATGCTGTAAGAGTCGACTAATTAGGGATGTTTCCAGTGAAGTCAGAGTGCATCATCATGAGCGATGAGGAACCAACAATGTGTGTAAAAATAAGCCAGATCTGTAAAATGGATGTGCCCACAAGACTCAGGTTCTGGAAAAAGACTGAAATCCAGAAGTGAATGAGAACCAGAACTTTCTGCTGGAATTTACAGCCAGTGAGCACAAGGAAGAAGAAAAAACAAAAATGCTGTCATTATGGGATTCAACCAGGTATCTATGATAGTAAAGCTGGCAGTAAAGCCAATAGTCTAACTTTTGGTTGCGATTTTTCTAGTGGATCTGCTCAAACTTGCAATCTCCAAAACAACAGTGAAGAGTATACCTACAGATGTCAAACAGGCGGTTGTCTTGGACACACAATTGTGTATGTTAATAAGATTACCTATAGATGCCAGAACTACCTACTGATGACAAGTATACCTGCAGATGCCAAGTCTACCTGCAGATGACAAGTTTACCTGCAGACGACAAGTCTACCTGCAGATGACAAGTTTACCTGCAGATGCCAAGTAAGCGGCTCTCTTGGACACAAGATTGCAGACATGTCTGACCAGACGGTAATCCTGCTCATTATGATTGGTCAACTCAAGCTCATCAAATATTTGCCTAGTCACTGTGAAATTGGTGACATCATCGCTGCAAGAGAGGTTAAACTTGTTTAATCAACAAATCTTTGAAAAGTGACTGAGAAATCTTATTCTAATTAACTGAACAGTTAACAAGAATCAGTTTTATGTACTCGTATTAACATTTGGAAAGAAAGAACCATTATATTCTGCCACATCATGAGAAGAGAAAAATTATAATTTTATGACAGCTGAGGAAAGAAAAAAAAGAAGAGAGAGAGAGAGAGAGAGAGAGAGAGAGAGAGAGAGAGAGAGAGAGAGAGAGAGAGAGAGAGAGAGAGAGAGAGAGAGATGATTATTCCCAGCAGTTTTTTTCATGGAGAGAAAGGGCATCAGCACTTGGCTGATACTTCTGAAGACTGCAAAATATTTACGAAGCATCATGACCATACTAAGGCTGGTGATGATGATGGCTTGGTGGCCTTTGCAATTTTTAGGTTATGTTTTAAAAAACGAGTTAGAAATAGTGTTTGAATTTTGTTTAAATTTAAAAATAAATTAAAGATTTACACGCTGGAATATGGGGCTCAAACCTCTTAAGTCCTTCGACTCCCCCCCCCCCCTTTTCCCTCAGCACAGTTGTGTAAGGAAAATAAGAAGCTCTCTTTAACCATGTATGTAAATTCTCTTTTAAAAGTATTTGCTTGTATACTTCATATTATTTCAAATATAATATTATATTTATTTGCCATTCAGCACAGTTTTATTATTATTCTCCTCTTAAACTAAGATTGATAGTGGCTTATTCATAATTAAAGATGGAAGGCAGAAGAAGAAGAAGAAGAAGAAAGGCAGAAGAAGAAGAAGAAGAAGAAAGTAAGTGGTGTACAGATGTGAAAGAATAGAATAAAGTTTAAAAAAATACATATTGTTTTAACAATTTATTTAGTAATCAGTTTAGTAAAAAATGCAAAGGTAATCGATCCTTTAATAGCAGATAGTGTTTTGAAGTAAGCAGTGTAGCTTCACATATTCTACGGTGAGAATATGATGTGGGGTGGCCAGTTCACTTCTTTGTTGTTTTTCATTCCCACAGCTTACAGACCAAAGCTGTACTGATCAGAGAAATATCTAACTCTGCTGGGGACTGAACCTGGGCAGGTGATCACACTGATTACTATGGTACATAAAGACATATAATGTAACCCCACATTTGTTGAAGTTCGATTGACCCTTGACTGGTTATGTGGAATTTTATTTACTTCCCAGGACATTTCCTGATAACCATGTTTTGGCTGGTTTAACCTTTGAACTCAAGTCATTAAGATATCTGCCACTATGGAGATGTGAACTAAGCCGACAAATGTGCTAGCCGCCGTGATCCCGTGGCTTCTGATTTATCCATTAACTGCTATAAGCAACACATACAATAGGACACATACCCTTCAATCTCAGAAACATATTTTGTGTAAAATCTTCCTCTTGTAGCCAAATGGTATGAGCCTTCGCCTTCAAACAGAAGATGATTTTTTCTGAGCCTTTCAATTGCAAGACGAGCAATCTCTCCCATGTACATGCCTGAGATCATCTTTTCGTAGCTGGAAACAAAGTACACAGTTGATCGTCACAATATATTTCTGGCAAAAAAGTTTGGGAAAACTGTTGGATTCATGTAAACATATGTTTACAATTTCCTTAAAGAATAATTTTAAAAAATGTCCATAAAGAATAATAAAACAATGTGCACATTATAATGGGCTAATACCGTATTGTTCAACAAAATTATTATTCTTGTTTTCATTTTCCCAACCAGTGCTTTCAGATAAGAAGGTCTCAGGCGTCTATGACTGTTGTTGTGCAATGCATATCATCCACTGATCCATCAAACATGGTTTCCACCAGAATGCCAACTAGTCAGACCTGAGATATATATACTGCATTTAGAAAGCATGTCTACAGCATATGTTTAGGATTTCAAGGTGCCTGTCCACATACATGGGTAAAGTTCTGAGACCACAGTCTTGAATTTCTCATGTAAAAAAATTGCGGAAAGTATAAGTGGCAAGGCGTGATTAATTTGCAAGTGTAAGCATTAGCAGGTAACAATTACATTGGAGAGGGTGTCGTAAATTTTCCTTGTTGCTTTGTCTTTGAGAGTATGCATGTACAGCTAGCATTGTAGTACACTGTAGTAACTGGTAGCTTTCACACATTATGTTTTCTGCATATGTTGCCTAAGCACACAGTGAGTGTTCTTTTTTGTTTGTTGGAGATACGAACTGAGTGGCGTATTTTAACAGATAGTAAACAATAATTAAGAATAATAAAATAATGCATTTTTCTTTAGCAATGGAAACTGTAGGAGACGATTACAGCCATTACCTGCATGCCTCGCCACTGCAAAGTAAACAACATAATTTCAGGGAAATTCCTGGCTAACGTAAAAGCAAATAATTAGCGACAATGACCTTCTGTATTTCTCATGCAATCACAAATTACCACACTAACAAAACTATTATGGAAATAAAACAGAAGTCTCAGACTAACATCTGCTTCCCTGGATTGATGGAATGTTTGTCAATAGCTTTATCAAAATCCGTTTGGATGAAAGACAGATTTCCATCATTGCCAAATGCTCCCCATTCACAGTTGATCAGCACCTGAAATTCAATGGAAAATAGTTCTACAAACTAGGTAAGTTGTGATGCTTCTCTCTCAATTTCTTCTTCTACCTTCTCTCCTCCAATAAAGTATAGTTCTTTAGCCAACTCACTCCAGGCCTTCTTACCTTTTACCATCTTCCTCTATGCCCTTCTCAAACTATTCATCTATTCTTCACGTACTGTCTATTTTCCCTTTATATCTTATGTATTTGAAGCTCCAGAGAAAAAACTTTCTATTTATACTATCAGTAAGTTTTCTCAGTATGTATCCTCTCCAGTGCCAGCCTGTTTCTTGACTTCTTCTTCTAAACACTTTCATTACTCAGTAGAAAAAAGTATGAAGATTGTATGATCTAGGAGTAAAGCATGGTGAAGCATGTCTATGCCACCTTAGAGGCTCAGATAGGAAACATTATAACCAGTTCCTCATTAGAACAATCAATAGAGACCTTGGAATGGCTGCTGCATCAGAAGAATGAGCAAGCATGGGTATGCATCTTTGATGGTTATTTCCATATGTCATGTTTAAATTTTTAATATAGTCATCACTTTAAAAGAAACAAGTTGTGTTGAGAACCAACGTAACAGGACTCAGAACATTCCCACATACACACCAGCCCTATCTTTGGTGGCCAGTGCACAGTTCAATGCCAGGAGTGCCAGTAGTGATCAGATTATATGTCTGTTCTGCCTTTCCTTTCAGTGGTTAGGAATGCAGGGCTCTCATGCGGGAGACACAGGTTCCAATCCTCGGTAAGGTTGGGGATTTTTTCCTGTTAGGAGGCAAAAATAAAATCCTTACCTGGATGGTCCATGGAGAAAACACTGTCCATGCGGCCCTAAATCCTCAGGCTCAAAGCCCACACCCCCTTGCCTACACTGCAAAATTGATCGTTTGGGCAGATGAGTGTTGGCCAGATCCTATGGTCTCGGTGATGATCTGTTTGTTTTTCTGCATTCTCCTTGTGTTCCCAAAGGGCCTTGGCCACATTTGCCTTATTGTACATAAATTCACTACCAATCGGTGCAGAGCAAGCCAATCTGTGTGGGTGATTTCCAAATACACCAGCTGACCATGGAGAAAACATCCACATAAATGTATTACTCCCCACACCTCAGAAAGAATCCTGGTCACTCTACATAAAGCATGCCAGTCTTCAGCAGAAACGTTTGCTAAACAACACTGTAACTTTGAATAATATTTACCTGTCTAGGCTCACCATCATCTCCAGTCCAGGTTTTTACATTTTGCAAATCTTCGATATAACATGCATTTGTTCCAGTCCCTTAAATATAAAAATCAAGAAATTATATATAAATAACTGCAAACATGAGTTTTTTTAGAAACAGTGTGGTATTGTCACATTTATCAGCACAAGTTCAGCAACTATCATTAATATAACTGCTATGCTGGACAGCATAATTGATTATGTTCCTCTGCACACACCTGTTTATAATAGGGAATGCATGTTCCAAATGATATATCTATGCTCAGGATTAAATTCACTTGTTTTAGTCAAAACCATACCAATATTTCATTTTCATTTCACCATTTTAAACAAAGGTAAATGTTTTGAAAAGGCTGGTCATATTGAAACAGTTTTATTGGCTGAATATTATACGCTAAGCAATACCTTAATATTCCAGTAAAATTAACTGAGTGTCGTTCAACCCCACAAGGACCTTACATCAAGCGACCAACACCCGGTGACACAAATTGCCACCATTCGGATGACGATCACCCAGTGACACGAATTGCCACCATTTGGATGACGATCACCCAGTGACACAAATTGCCACCATTCGGATGACGATCACCCGGGTACAAGTCCTAGAAACACCGTTCAAGACAACCATTGGGTTATATTAGGGCCCCCAACAACAGTCAGAGTGTGGCTTAAAAATAATGACAAGCCGGTCAATTAAATCTAGTGTTAAAAAAATACTGACAGATAATTTTTAAAAAAGTCACATGGCAGACATTGCAGCAGGGTTTGAAATATGAGTTTGTCACAAATTCTAGCTGGGATGCTAGTTATTTTTCTAGACAGGTTCCAGCAAATTCTAGAATGTATCCAGTACATACTTCATGCTGTCAGGTTGGACGAAATAATTCCCCCAGTGCTGGAGACTGAACTGGGGGTGTCTTAGACGTATATTTGAACACAGACTAGTGTCTTGAACTCGGACTAGTGTCTTAGCCTTTAAAGACTGAGCACTAAAACAACCATAAACACCTGTTCTTTTCTGTATCTCACTGTAGGCGATATTGCACTGCCACCCAATAACAAAGAGAGTCGCCACTGTGTACTGGTTAGATCTGAATGTCGTGGGTTCAAATTCCCAGATGAAGCTGGATTTTTTTGTTTCAAACATGACCTTGGCTCCCAGGTTGAACCAGCCTCAAAATGAGTACCAGGTAAAGTCCTGGGAAGTTAAGGAAGCCGGCGTAATGTTGATGACACATCCAGGGCTGATTGGTCTATAATAATAATAATATGAGTCTAGCATAATATGCCTGATGCACCACTGGCATCTAAAGGGACCTCTAATTTTTTTCTTTTATTACTTACCTAATTTCAAATATTATTTGTAATTAATAAGTCTTATGTCAATAGTGTCTAGTACAGCTGAACCTTTTGTTTCTTTGTTTGTTAATCACTTACCAAGAATAAGACCAATGGCACATTGTCTATCACTGTGAGCACAGGATATGAGGGCTCCAACTGTGTCATTAATAACAGCCAAACACTTGACATTTGGCATATCCTAGAGAAAATAGCAACACGTTATAGATAATTATAATTTTTTGTGCACAATATCATCATCAGCAGCATCTTTCTCTTTTGCCATGAAGCACTATGGAACGGAATGGGTGGCCCACCACTCACTGAGTGGTTAGTGAGGAATGTCGTCGCAGGACTCTGGACAGATTCACAGAGCTAGGTCACTTAGTGTTACTGCTTATTGTAGTTATTGCCGCCAATTCCCCCTTGTCAGATGTAACAGATGCACAGTATACTTATCCCTGTAACACTCAACAATCAGATGTGTCAAATTTACATAATGCATTTTTATTGGATAATCTTCAGTTGATGTGTCAAATGTAAATTGCACTTATCCACTGGATACTTTTCATTTGGACTGCATTGCACTTGTCTACAGGATACTTCTAAGTCAGTGTGGCTAATGTACTTATCTAATGGATATTTTTTAGATGATGTGTCGAATGTACACTGCATGTATCCACAAGATTCTCTTCAGTCAAATGTGACCGATGTATATTACACTTATCCATGAGATACTCTTAAGCAGATTGGCCGGAAAACGTTAATTGGACCCCACAATACTTACAAATATAAAATCTACACATGGTTAAGGAAGCGGAGGAAGGGGGAGAGGGAGGGAAAGCACTTTTGTAAATTTGCTAAGGGAGTCTCACCGCCCCCTTCCAATTATGGGGGAGGGGGAGCAGAGCCACCCCTAAAATATTGAGGGGGGAGGGGAAGGGCCTCATCATTCAAGAGTCCCTAGAGTTTGGCGCCTATGACTATAACTATTCTGAGTGGCCAGTGTACATTACACTTATCTACTGGCTAATCATCAGTTGATGCGTCATATATACACTGCACTTATTCACTGGATACTTTTCAGTCAGATATGGGGAAATATACATTACACTTATCTATAGAAGACTGATCCGTCAGATATGGGAAATATACGTAACAGTTATCTGTAGGAGAATCTTCAGTCAAATATGGGAAATGTACGTTACACTTATCTGTAGGAGACTCTTCAGTCAGATGAAGGAAATGTACGTTACACTGATCTATAGCAGACTCTTGAATGAAATATGGGAAATATACGTTACAGTTATCTGTAGGAGAATCTTCAGTGAGATATGGAAAATGTACGTTACACTTCTCTGAAGGAGACTCTTGAATCAGATATGGGAAATGTACATTACACTTATGTAAAGGAGAATCTTCAGTCAGATATGGGAAATGTACGTTGCACTTATCTGTAGGAGACTCTTGAATTATATATGGGAAATGTACTTTACACTTATCTGTAGGAGACTCTTTAGTCAGATATGGGAAATTTACGTTACACTTATCTATAGGAGACTCTTCAGTCAGAAATAGGAAATGTACGTTACACTTATCTGTAGTAGACTCTTCAGTCAGATATGGGAAATGTACGTTACGCTTATCTGTAGTAGACTCTTCAGTCAGATATGGGAAATGTACGTTACGCTTATCTGTAGTAGACTCTTCAGTCAGATATGGAAAATGTTCGTTACACTTATCTGTAGGAGACTCTTCAGTCAGATATGGTAAATGTACGTTACACTTATCTGCAGGAGACTTTCTAGTCAGATACGGGAAATGTACGTTACACTTATCTATAGAAGACTCTTCAGTCAGATATGGAAAGTGTACGTTTCGACTGATGGGCAGCTTCCTTGGAAGTCAGAGTGCACCTGCCAGAGCGGCAAGGAGCAAACAAGTAAGCCAGCAAAACTTAGGCCCTGGTACAAAGTCCAAATTGACCGACAACCAGGACTTTCAGTCGGAGCTTATAACCGGTGAACAAAGAGGAAGCGGTGTCGCGGTTGTCTGTATTTGTCTTGTGCTTCAAGGGTGGCTTGGGTAATGGATTGGTTAATCTTTTTGCAGGTTTCAGCGACACCTTTAACCATGTCTGTCTTGGTCGTCCTCTCACCTTTCTCTCATATGTTCTGCTGTAGAAAGTGTCATAAGCAGTTTGGTTCTGGCTGCATTTTCATTTGATGACTGAACCATTTCATTCTTTGTTTGTCAATAGAACCCAGACATAGTCTTATTCCAACTTTCTCTCTAATGCTTTAAGGGTGGGCCCTAAGTATAAACTAGCGTTTGAACATGGCTTCTGGGACCTTCACCCCGACGGTTCTTATTCAAATAGTTTATGATTATGGTTTGTCTTGCGATCGTTTCGACAGTGGTACAGAGAGCTGACTGTTCATCAGCAGTGGCAAACTACTTAATGTAAAATTTGCATAGAAAAACTACAATAGTGAAAAAAAAAAAACGTTGGGGTTGGTTTTGCAACGTCCTGTAAAAGGATACGCAACTAACTTTGTGTGTGTGTGTGTATGTGTGTGTGTGTAAATGGTTTATACAGTGGATCAACATCATGGCACAAGAGTAGAAACCCATAAATGCTCCGTTCTACTTCTAACTCAAGCTTGAATCTCAGCACAATGCACGAAATTCATAGCACCGGCGATAATCCTTAAATACTTTTGGATTGATTTTTAACTTCAAACTTTGCCCGGGCAGCGCCGTTAGTCTACTATTTTTGATTTCCTACTGCCAAGGGATTTTTGTTAAACGTGCGCAAGAATACACAAGGGCGTCCGATCTTACTTCTCGGAGACAAGGGAAAATTATTAGAAGTCCACGTGAAAAAATCCCAACCTCCACTAGGACCTGGACCTCCAACACTCGATGCGGACGCCATGCATCGAGACCACTCGGCCTCCTCTTTCGAATGGTGGCACTTTGTGTCACCGAGTGTTTATCGCTGGTTATGCGGTCTGGACAGGTCAGTCAGACAGGGGATGGCTACTGACAAATATAAACAAAGAATTCGAGGTTTAAAAAAAAAGGCTTATTGCAGTGAACTTATCTGTAATATCGAGCATAAAAGGGAGTGGTGAAGAGGGGGGGGGGGGGGGGGAGTGGTTGCTGCTGTTCTACAGTGGCCTATACACGAGCTGTCACTGCTCTTCGGTCAAAATGGAGAAGTAAGTAAGTAAGTAAATTTACCCCCCCCCCCCACCCCACCCCACCCCCAGGTGATCACACAGATCGATTAACACCCGGTGACACAAAGTGCCACTATGCGGATGAGGATCACCCGCGGAGATGTCCCAGAAACCGCGTTTAACCGTCAGGCTATATTGCGGCCCCCGGCAAAAGCCAGGATGTGGCTCCAATATAACAGAAAATTGCCTCCCACATGAACCAGTTTTAATATATCAGCATACATATAGGCAGATCCATCCATCCATCTACCATTGCATCTATCTACGAACGTAACCATCGTCCCGCCCATTCATCTACCCACACCATTTATCTCACCATCCACTCAATGCTATTTTTCACCGCTTCCTTCCATTCTGGCTGTTACCAGCCTTGCACTTGGGCTCGACTAATACTTTGTATAAAAATCATCCTTACTGTCTCTATTTGATAGCGGACAGTAAGAGAGAAGCACTGTGTTACTAGACTCATGTTTTTACCTCATCTCATATTTGGTCGATCCATCCATCCATCTACGATTCCATTCATCCACTAATACAGTCATCCATCATTCCATCCATTCATCTACCCACCCATCCATCCATCTACCATTCCATTCATCCACTAATACAGTCATCCATCATTCCATCCATTCATCTACCCACCCATCTATCCAGGACACACTCGCCTATCCACACCACCATCCACACATGCTGTTTTCCCATCTATCCCTTCATCGCTCCCTTACACTCTGGTTGTTATCAGACTTACTCTCGGGCTCGACTGATTACTTTTGTATAACAAGCATCCTTACTGTCTCTATTTGATAGCTGACAGTAAGAGAGAAGCATCTATCTATCTATCTATCTATCTATCTATCTATCTATCTATCTATCTATCTATCTATCTATCTATCTATCTATCTATCTATCTATCTATCTATCTATCTATCTATCTATCTATCTATCTATCTATCTATCTATCTATCTATCTATCTATCTATCTATCTATCTATCTATCTATCTATCTATCTGTCTGTCTGTCTGTCTGTCTGTCTGTCTGTCTGTCTGTCTGTCTGTCTGTCTGTCTGTCTGTCTGTCTGTCTGTCTGTCTGTCTGTCTGTCTGTCTGTCTGTCTGTCTGTCTGTCTGTCTGTCTGTCTGTCTGTCTGTCTGTCTGTCTGTCTGTCTGTCTGTCTGTCTGTCTGTCTGTCTGTCTGTCTGTCTGTCTGTCTGTCTGTCTGTCTGTCTGTCTGTCTGTCTGTCTGTCTGTCTGTCTGTCTGTCTGTCTGTCTGTCTGTCTGTCTGTCTGTCTGTCTGTCTGTCTGTCTGTCTGTCTGTCTGTCTGTCTGTCTATCTATCTATCCATCTATCTATCCATCTATCCATCTATCCATCTATCTATCCATCTATCTATCTATCTATCTAATCTATCTATCTATCTATCTATCTATCTATCTATCTATCTATCTATCTATCTATCTATCTATCTATCTATCTATCTATCTATCTATCTATCTATCTATCTATCTATCTATCTATCTATCTATCTATCTATCTATCTATCTATCTATCTATCTATCTATCTATCTATCTATCTATCTATCTATCTATCTATCTATCTATCTATCTATCTATCTATCTATCTATCTATCTATCTATCTATCTATCTATCTATCTATCTATCTATCTATCTATCTATCTATCTATCTATCTATCTATCTATCTATCTATCTATCTATCTATCTATCTATCTATCTATCTATCTATCTATCTATCTATCTATCTATCTATCTATCTATCTATCTATCTATCTATCTATCTATCTATCTATCTATCTATCTATCTATCTATCTATCTATCTATCTATCTATCTATCTATCTATCTATCTATCTATCTATCTATCTATCTATCTATCTATCTATCTATCTATCTATCTATCTATCTATCTATCTATCTATCTATCTATCTATCTATCTATCTATCTATCTATCTATCTATCTATCTATCTATCTATCTATCTATCTATCTGTCTATCTGTCTATCTGTCTATCTATCTGTCTATCTGTCTGTCTGTCTGTCGATATTTGTTTGCAAGCACAGGCACCACTTTTATTCCATGCGGATGGACTAATGTCATCCCCACAACCCAACCTCGGTTACGCCCTATAGGCCAACCCCTCCCTCCCTCCTTAGACACTCAGTGTACGCTGTTGGCGTCAAACCCGTCCCTTTTTTTGCCCCTACCTGCGCGTTGGAGGTATATAGGCTGACCGTCATTCCATTGAACGAAGTTGTTTCGCCAGGAACACTAGATGAGTATCGTTTATTCTATACATTAGAGTCCTATGTAGTCACTTCATAGTTAGAGCCTATTTGTGTATGTGTACTGTATTGTCCTTTATGTGCTGATGAAGGCTGATCGCCGCAACGTCCTTTGTTTGTTTATTGTGATCGATTTTGTAAAGCTAACATAAACTAATTGTTGTTTCTTACCAACCTTTTCTCTTCTCTATAATTTTCTACTCCTTATAAAAACCTCCCACATGGGGACGACTTTAGTTAAAGTTGAAGGCAGGAGGTACATTACATTTATTTATTCATAGAATACTTACTAGTCAAATGTGACCGATGTACATGACACTGACAAGAAGTGAAAATTGAGATAGATGCGGGATAAATAAATTTATTTAACTTAAAAAAAAAGAGAGACAGCCGGGGCAAACACGCTATTTCTAACTGAAAGGACTAACCCCACGCCTTTTGAAGGCTGCATGTAGCAGCTCGACAACATCTTTGCCGACCACACCTTCACAGTTAAATCCCTTTGTCCAAACTGTCAGGACCGCTTTATCCAGTCCCTCCTGGCGACACGGGAAGGAAAACGTGAAGCCAAGCGGCAATTTCTTGCCCTGAAGTTTGTGATCTGTTATGAATTTGAAGATACAGTCTGCGATGTGATCGAAGAGCTGCAAGAGAAACATGTACAAGTATTAACGTGTGAACGCCTAAACTGACCGAACACCCCTCCCCTTTTATTTTAAACTGTGGTTTCTGGAGGAATATTCTGGTTATTTATCCACTTCTGGCGCCAGAAAGAGTCATTTTCCAGAGCTTGAGTGTGGGGTGCACATACGTGTTACAGCTCTGGCTTATTTGCATACAGACCGTTGGTTCGTTGCCTCTTAGGCAGATGCACTCCGACTTCGAAGGAAAATCTCGGACTACTCGACTCTTACGATATACTTGCTAGGGAGGCAATGAATCTGTTATCTTCCCCCCCCCCCCACCCTTTACAATGGGACCCTGGAACCCACCCGGGGAGTAACCTAATCTAACTATGCCATACGGTTGAGCGGGTTTTCTGCGCTTTGCTCCGGTTTGTTCCTCATCCGTGATTTGGTAATCCTACGAGCAGTAATCCTGAAAGGGCACAATGACCACCTCAGAGAATGCCCTTGTTTTTTTTTCCAATAACAGAACAGGATACGGATTCTTCTTCCTGCTTCTTGACCTTGAACAAGTCTTGGGACTATGTGCAGCGGGTTTGCTATACATTCACCTTTAGTCTATGTTTACCTTCCTCTTTGATTCGTGCATTGCTGTATTGACAGGATCACCAACTGTATGTAAGTAACTGAGGAAAAGGGAGCCGTGGTTGCGTAGTAGCTAGAAACTCGCCTGTCGGTTCGAATGTCTTACGTTTGAATTTGACATTGGCCTAAAATGAGTAGCAGGTAATGTCCTAAGAAGTAAAAGTAACCGGCGTGACGCTGACTGCCTACCTCTCCATGACCACTGGTCTACTAAACATGAGTCTAGCCCACAGACCACATACGTCAATGGCGACGGAAGAGACCAAATAAAAAGGGGAGGTTATGTATCCATGTCTTAAGGGTAATGGGCTCGTGAAGCCAGCCATATTTACAAACCGGGACACAAAGACTTATGTAGACATCACACCGCTTGTCCTTTACCTCTCTTCTTCTTCTTCTTCTTCTTCTTCTTCTTCTTCTTCTTCTTCTTCTTCTTCTTCTTCTTCTTCAACCGGCTGTAAGCTCTGGCGGAAAGTTCTGATTGTTCGTCCACTTGGCTTTGTGCCAGGGCCTGAGTTTTGCGTGTACATCTGTTTTACTGGCTTATTTGTGTGCAACTGGAAATTCCTTGCCGCTCAGGTAGATGCACTCCGACTTCGAAGAAAGCCCTCAATTAGTCGACTCCTACGACATGCTTGTAAGGGAAGGGGTGGGTCTATTCTTGTTTTCCCCACAAAGGGGCCGCGGAACCCACATGGGGACTTTACTTCTCTGAGCAGCAAGCATCGCTTCAAAGGTCCCGGATTGTTAGCGCCTTTTGGATATTTTTGAAAACGAAAAGACAGGCAGACCGGCTGGTTCTGCACCACTTGGCAATGAATCGATTCATGACAAGCTAGATGTTGTAAGGGAGCGATAGCATCACAGTCTGAGGAGAATGGCCCTGCGAGGAGTTACCAGGGGATCTGGCCGACGCTCAACACTCAAGGGAAAGGTGAGATGCATATGCCGTGGGATTGTTACTTGTATCATCGGAACTGAAACTCTTCGCTGGCTGCCGAATATGGGGAGAGCGTCCCGAGTGCTGTGATGTCCATTCTTAATTGAAGATACAGCATTCAAAACACTTCTCCGCTGTGTGTTATTTTGGTTTTTTTTTTAAATCCCCCCATCCCCCCCACCCCCCCCCCCATTTTCCCAGGATTGCATTATGTAGGATTAACGTCTCACGGACGAGAATCACTCAGGTACATATTCCGGAAACACCATTCAACCATATTGCCATTTAACAGTTATATTGGGGCACCACACAACGGTTGCGAAGTCACCCGCAGTTCATCGTAGGTCTCTCTCTCTCTCTCTCTCTCTCTCTCTCTCTCTCTCTCTCTCTCTCTCTCTCTGTGTGTGTGTGTGTGTGTGTGTTGGAAGGTGTGCATACAACCAGCCACTAGCTCAGAGGGGCACAACACTGTTGTATTGTTCCACTAGAACCAGGGAAAGGAAGTTCTGACGATCCATCGCAGCTAATCTTCAACACAGTGACTATTTCATTGATCAAACACTTTGTGTGATTGCCGGTTTGTTTCATGTAAACAGCGAGGCTACACCGAATGAAAGTACT
Organism: Candidula unifasciata; assembly: GCA_905116865.2. Lineage (NCBI taxonomy): Eukaryota > Metazoa > Mollusca > Gastropoda > Stylommatophora > Geomitridae > Candidula > Candidula unifasciata. Next base: position 255,918 of record CAJHNH020000070.1, on the reverse strand, counting down.
GATGCCATTACATATTACGTGCGAAGAAGACGAATGAAGTAACGAAATCAAAAATACCTGAACGCCAGATCCGAGCATTATGTGTTGAGGTATAATGAAGATCTTGCTCTCCATCTTGACCTCCTGGCCATTCAGATTAATCAAGAGCACGCGGAAGTTAGTTCCTCCGAGATCTAGAGCCAGAAAATCTCCCTGTTCTGTAAAGTAAAATCAGTTATAAAAAGGACCATTTTCAAGTCCTTTAGGCATATTAGACATATATGACTTGACCTACATTTTATAGACTAATCGCTACTCATGAATGAAATGGTCAACATCAATCCGAGCGCCTTTACCTCCCAGGCCTATATCTGGTACCCACTCAAGGTTGGGCCGACCTGTCAGCCAATGTTATTTTAGAAACAAAAAGTCCGGCATCGTCCAGACCCGAACCCACGACCTGCCGATCCGCAGGCGAGAGTCTAGCCGCTACACCACAGCGGCTCCCTCGATTATACAAGAGAAAGGCAATATTATTCAATAGTGGGGCTCATATAAATGTCAGTACAGTTTATCATCACTATACTCCTTAGGCTTCTTACCGTTGATACTGTGTTCATCATCGATATCACACAGCCAGGGGGCGCCACAAAGGAAAAAATTCCAGTTCTAGCGCCCCTGTATACAACAGTTCCTTTATAGAATGTCTGTCTTATCTCAGCATGCTGGAAAGATTCTTGACCGTCTCTGCTAGGAAAAATCCAAGTTCTAGCGCCCCTGTATACAACAGTTCCTTTATAGAATGTCTGTCTTATCTCAGTCTGCTGGAAAGATTTTTGACCGTCTCTCCTAGGAAAAATCCAAGTTCTAGCGCCCCTGTATGCAACAGTTCCTTTATAGAATGTCTGTCTTATCTCAGCATGCTGGAAAGATTTTTGACCGTCTCTCCTAGGAAAAATCCAAGTTCTAGCGTCCTGTATGCAACAGTTCCTTTATAGAATGTCTGTCTTATCTCAGCATGCTGGAAAGATTTTTGACCGTCTCTCCTAGGAAAAATCCAAGTTCTAGCGTCCTGTATGCAACAGTTCCTTTATAGAATGTCTGTCTTATCTCAGCATGCTGGAAAGATTTTTGACCGTCTCTCCTAGGAAAAATCCAAGTTCTAGCGCCCCTGTATGCAACAGTTCCTTTATAGAATGTCTGTCTTATCTCAGCATGCTGGAAAGATTTTTGACCGTCTCTCCTAGGAAAAATCCAAGTTCTAGCGTCCCTGTATGCAACAGTTCCTTTATAGAATGTCTGTCTTATCTCAGTCTGCTGGAAAGATTTTTGACCGTCTCTCCTAGGAAAAATCCAAGTTCTAGCGTCCCTGTATGCAACAGTTCCTTTATAGAATGTCTGTCTTATCTCAGTCTGCTGGAAAGATTCTTGACCGTTTGCCAGCTGTCCTGAATCCGTATTATCATGTACTGTATGTTTGGAGAGCTATAGAGAACGGTGGTGGAGAATACGGCTTCCGTAAACCGATGCAGAAGCAGACCTCCACGAAGGTGTATTCAAGACCTTGAAGATGCACTAGGCTATGAAAGCATACAGGGCTGGATAACTGGGTAGAGACAGAGAGACTTTCAGAGTTCCGTGACGACAGCGCGGTTATGTGTAAGGGACCTGCTCACTGATAATGATGGGCGACTTTACGACTTTAATGTTAAGTCTTTGCCGCCGTATTCGTGGATTCCTTTAGTCATGTCATGAGAATAAGAAAACTGGAGTACATCGCGACGGCGGGAAAGTTGGAAAGAAAAAGAGGTGGAGGAAGACAGAAAGAGAAGACGGTGGACAGTTTGACATCATGGCATGGACGATCACCTGTCTTATAATTGCTTGAAAATACACGACTCATGAGGTTGTGGACAGACATGACTACCAACACTGCACGGCATGCACTATAAGACAAAAACAGTTAAAGCTGCATGTAAAGTTCAAAAAAAGGAACACAAAATATATATTGCACCACTGTCTATCTATCTATCTTTTCCCCCCCATCAGGACATCATACAAGCGATAAACACCCGATATCACAAAGTGCCACCATATGGATGAGGATCACCCGTAGAGATGTCTCAGAAACCGCGTTCAGCCATTAGACCATATTTATGGCTGGGCTATATAGCAGGCTGTCCTGCGACGAGAGCCAGAGTAGGGCTTCAAATATAACGAAAAATTGCACCCCACAAAGGAATGACAAAATAACATCGCACCACTGGAATATTTCGCTGTACGTTTTACTACAGAGTTTACATCTATATTTAGGAAACAACAAGTACTTTAACCTTAGGCATATTTTGTATAGACCAACGGGCACTTGATGGGTAATGTGGTCAACATCCCGCCAGACGTCTTTACTTTCCATGACTTTCTGGTACCTATTTTAGGGTAAGTCGACATGGTAGCATGGGTCATTTTTTGAAGAAAGAACAAAAATCAGATTTTTTTTTTGGCAGAGCGGCTTAGAAGTAATGAGGAGGTAACCCACCTGTGCCATCCGGCACGGATCTGACAAAAGTTGGGAAACACTTTATGTTGGCAGCCGGGTGGGTCTGAGGATTCATGCCCTTGACGATGTCCTCGGTCATGAGATCCATCAGCCTTCGATAGTGGTCATCTGTCAGGTCCAGGGGCCTGAGGATTGTCTCCACCTGTGGGAATATGAAAGTTTAAAAAAAAAAATAATAATAATAGCATACGCCAGAATGTGGTATAGTGCAGACATTAGCAACATTGTAGTAGCGGTATGCCCAAGTTATGTTGCTAAGTCCCTCCAGTGCAAATCTAAGCGTTTCATATTTTGTTGTCAAAAACAGAATGACTATTCAAACAAAATAGTTATGTTAAGTTGGGTCAAGAATTGACATCACAGAACTCCTAAACGCGCTGCATCCACATCCTCAGCAGCCAACGCAGAGTTCCAGTACTAATGGTGCCAGTCGTAGTATGGTTGCTTATTCCTCTTGCTTTTCCTCTGAGCGCAGTGTGCCGGCCGAACCTTCTGGTCACACCCAGGTGCATCATTCTCTCTAGCCCATAATAATCTAGTGTCTCTTCTGACTTTGTTACTTGTTCCCAAAGGGCTCACCACCCAGCGGTGCAGATCCAGCCAATCTGTATGCCTGTTATTCCCCACCACGCCACTCTCACAGACCAATGCGTCCCCAGTAGTAGCAGTAGATTCTTACCCCACCAGGATATTACACAAGCGATAAACACCCAATGACATAAAGTGCCACCATGTGGCTGAGGATAACCGCGGAGAGGTCTCAGAAACCGCGTTCAGCCATTAGACCATATTTATGGCCGGGCTAAATTGCGGCCTCTGACAAGAGCCAGAGTAGGGCTTCAAATAACAAAAAACTTGCTTCTCACTAGGAGATTGGATTACAATAATATGCGTCCCCACAGTTTTTCGCATTTATAAATGAAGGCTAGGAGTCGCATCATTTAGCAACAAGCCTGATGAGATATCCTATCACTGGGTTTCTAAAAGTAAAAATCTCCATATGACTCATAAACCGTCTACATGGGCTAAAGTCGAAACTAGTCTTCTCCTTCTTTTCTTCTTCTTCTTCTTCTTCTTCTTCTTCTTCTTCTTCTTCTTCTTCTTCTTCTTCTTCTTCTTCTTTTTCTTCTTCTTCTTCTTCTTCTTCTTCTTCTTCTTCTTCTTCTTCTTCTTCTTCTTCTTCTTCTTCTTCTTCTTCTTCTTCTTCTTCTTCGTCTTCTTCTTCTTTCCACCTCTGTTTCTTCTTCCTTTTCCTCTTCTTCTTCTTTTCCTTCTTCTTTTCACTTCTTCGTTCCACTTCTTCCTTTTCCTCTTCTTCTTCTTCTTCTTCTTCTTCTTCTTCTTCTTCTTGTTCTTCTTCTTCCCCTTCTTCTTCTTCTTCTTCTTCTTCTTCTTCTTCTTCTTCTTCTTCTTTTCTTCTTCTTCTTCTTCTTCTTCTTCTTCTTCTTCTTCTTCTTCTTCTTCTTCTTCTTCTTCTTCTTCTTCTTCTTCTTCTTCTTCTTCTTCTTTTTCTTCTTCTTCTTCGTCCTCTTTTTCTTCTTTCCACCTCTTCTTCTTCTTCCCTTTCCTCTTGTTCTTCTTCTTGTTCTTTTTGTTGTTGTTGTTGTTCTTCTTCTTTTTTCTTTTTCTCTCCTTTTTTTCCCACTTCTTCCTTTTCTTCTTCTTCTTCTTCTTCTTCTTCTTCTTCTTCTTCTTCTTCTTCTTCGTCTTCTTCTTCTTCTTCTTCTTCTTCTTCTTCTTCTTCTTCTTCTTCTTCTTCTTCTTCTTCTTCTTCTTCTTTCCACTTCTTCCTTTTCTTCCTCTTCTTCTTCTTCTTTTTCCACTTCTGCTTTGTTCTTCTTCTTCTTCTTCTTCTTCTTCTTCTTCTTCTTCTTCTTCTTCTTCTTCTTCTTCTTCTTCTTCTTCTTCTTCTTCTTCTTCTTCTTCTTCTTCTTCTTCTTCTTCTTCTTCTTTTTGTTCTTCCCTTTCCTCTTCTTCTTCTTTTCCTTCTTCTTCTTCTTTTGACTTCTTCTTTCCACTTCTTCCTTTTCTTCTTCTTCTTCTTCTTCTTCTTCTTCTTCTTCTTCTTCTTCTTCTTCTTCTTCTTCTTCTTCTTCTTCTTCTTCTTCTTCTTCTTCTTCTTCTTCTTCTTCTTCTTCTTCTTCTTCTTCTTCTTCCCCTTCTTCTTCTTCTTCTTTCCCTTCTTCTTCTTCTTCTTCTTCTTCTTCTTCTTCTTCTTCTTCTTCTTCTTCTTCTTCTTCTTCTTCTTCTTCTTCTTCTTCTTCTTCTTCTTCTTCTTCTTCTTCTTCTTCTTCTTCTTCTTCTTCATTCTTCTTCATTCTTCTTCCTCTTCCTCTTCTTCTTCTACTTCTTCTTCATTCTTCTTCTTCTTCTTCTTCTTCTTCTTCTTCTTCTTCTTCTTCTTCTTCTTCTTCTTCTTCTTCTTCTTCTTCTTCTTCTTCTTCTTCTTCCTCTTCTCTTCTTCTTCTTCTTCTTCTTCTTCTTCTTCTTCTTCTTCTTTTTCTTCTTCTTCTTCTTTTTGTTCTTCCCTTTCCTCTTCTTCTTCTTTTCCTTCTTCTTCTTCTTTTGACTTCTTCTTTCCACTTCTTCCTTTTCTTCTTCTTCTTCTTCTTCTTCTTCTTCTTCTTCTTCTTCTTCTTCTTCTTCTTCTTCTTCTTCTCTTCTTCTTCTTCTTCTTCTTCTCTCTTCTCTTCTTCTTCTTCTTCTTCTTCTTCTTCTTCTTCTTCTTCTTCTTCTTCTTCTTCTTCTTCTTCTTCTTCTTCTTCTTCTTCTTCTTCTTCTTCTTCTTCTTCTTCTTCTTCTTCTTCTTCTCCTTCTTCTTCTTCTTCTTCTTCTTCTTCTTCTTCTTCTTCTCTTCTTCTTCTTCTTCTTCTTCTTCTTCTTCTTCTTCTTCTTCTTCTTCTTCTTCGCTTCATTCTTCTTCATTCTTCTTCCTCTTCCTCTTCTTCTTCTACTTCTTCTTCATTCTTCTTCTTCTTCTTCTTCTTCTTCTTCTTCTTCTTCTTCTTCTTCTTCTTCTTCTTCTTCTTCTTCCTCTTCTTCTTCTTCTTCTTCTTCTTCTTCTTCTTCTTCTTCTTCTTCTTCTTCTTCTTCTTCTTCTTCTTCCCTACGCCATTGGCGGTGGTAATCATGTGTCCTTATCCTTTTGTCACGCTTGCTGTCAATCATTTAAGAAGATACGTCAGTCATTTCCTTCTGGATACGGTGGTGAGCATAGAGACACTGAGATGGCTGCTGTCTTGGAGGACGAAGCACGAATGGCGAGGACCTATGTGCTAGAACCTCGATAAGGATAACAAGTAGCTGTCAATAATGTAGGACCCAAACATTCTTCTGTCATGATGTCAAATTATCCAGTACCCCCCCCCCCCTCCCCATCCAACCTCTTCAACCTTTCTCATTAGCACGACATATTCTGGTTCCCTTTTCCCGAGACGCACCCAAAGATACTTTGAAAATATAGTTTATGCAACCCGGGGTATTCCACGTATGGGTTCTGGGGGTAACAAGAATAGACCCACTGTCCCCTAACAAGCATGTCGTACAAAGCGACTAGTTAGGAGATTTTTCATTGGAAGTGCATCTGCCTGAGATGCTAGGAACCAATAGTCTGCATACAAACAAGCTAGATAGTAAAGCCGATGTGCATGCAAAACTCAAGTTCTGCAACAAGATCAAACTCTGTAATAGAGGAACAACTTACGGGCCGGAGTTTACAGCCGGTGAACGCTAAGAAAAAGAAGAAGTGAAGACAACCTGTGGTGTATATACAGTGCTGGGTTTTAGGCAAGGCCTTCTCTAAATACGGAAGACGGCTTTGGTTTAGGCATCAACTAAATAAGGTACAGATTAGGGCCTCACAATCTACAAGGGCCTCAGTAAATTACTATTTGTAAAGTTTTCGTTTACAAATTGTTTTTTTTTTTTAATTTAAATTGCAATATTTTAATAATATGGCTTTTTCTTTATTATTTCTTTCGTCAAAACTGAAAGGACAATATACATATTGTCATTATCCATATT
>CAJHNH020000070.1:239359-246859 GCA_905116865.2 Candidula unifasciata | reverse complement strand
GCAATGACAGCATATAGTAGTGACGAAGATTCTATTCATCATTTGCTTTTTGCTGGCAAAGAGCCATTTAGGTGTCTAAGCAGCGGGGCCAACTGATAGGTGACAGCCTTTGCCTTCTGTACTCTGGCTTCTATCTCTCTATCGAGTTTGCTATACTCTGTAAATATGCTTCCTAGATATTTGAATTTTCGTTCTTGTTTGACTGTAGTGCCGTTAACATGATTGTTCACGTTGTTAGGTTTCCTGCCTATTCTCACTAACTCAGTTTTCTCAATACTTATTGTCATATCATACTTTGTACAGGTTTGATGTAAGGCGTCCATATGGTGTTGTAAACCCTGTTCTTAATGGTAGACACTGATTGTCTGCAAAAAAAGAAGCTCAGGGATTTCTTCAGTGTCTGCGTATGCCCCCTGTGTAATTATATCCATGTAAGTAATGAATAGCAATGGTGAGAGGAAACATTCCTGCTGACGCCTGAGAAGATAAGAGAGAGGAAACATCCCCGCTGACACCTGATGAGATGAGAAAGAAGAAACATCTCTGCCTGACACCTGATAAAATGAGAAAGAGGAAACATCCCTCTGACACCTGATAAAATGAGAAAGAGGAAACATCCCTGTCTGACACCTGATGAGATGAGAAAGATGAAACATCCCTACCTGACACCTGATGAGATGAGAAAGAGAAAACATCCATGCCTGACACCTGATGAGATGAGAAAGAGAAAACATCCATGCCTGACACCTGATGAGATGAGAAACCAGTCTACTATTTCTTTTGTTGTACTATTCAATTCATCGTAAGAAAAACCACACAATTAGTTTTCTAAGTTTCCAAGTGCTTCCTACCCTATAAAACCCACACAATTAGTTCCTAATAATTTAGTTATCTAACATTGCATCATTGAAGAGCTTACCAGTTTTTGGTCTGTATCGCTCAGTTCCTTCAGAACACCGTTCAATGTTGCTGGGGTTTTCATTTCCTCTTGAGTAAATGTTCAGAACATAGCCTAGTACGGTTTATTTTATTTGCGCTTTACAGTCAAGAACTTTCAGTAACATTTACGCTTTACACAAAAGAACGGTCTACTGTATTAACACACAGACTTGTTATTGTGTAAATAAAGAATTGCTTATTGCGTTTATATTTTATAACCAAGAACCCCTTTACGACAAATGCGTTAAAACAAAGTCTGCTTATTATTTTAACAATTTGCAACACATAAAAATTACCTGCTGATGTTTGAATATGGTTTACATTAACCAGCTGTCACACAAAGTGACAAGTATAATAACAGACATGACTGTTTTCTGTCTAAACAACGTAACGCCACAATACACCACAATAACCAGTAAAGAAAGAATATTATTAGCCTGAGGAAAACTGGACAAATATGGAATAATTAATAATATTAAGTTGTTTTTTTTTTTTTAATTTTATGTATTAAATGCATTTTAAGCAGGAAAATCTACTTTCATTTCAATGGCTAAATGAACACTTAGAAATCGCAGGCAGTGTCATAGCTAGTAGTCTATCGGTCCGTTGTACTGCCGGTCTGGTGGCGAAGGTTGCTGACAAAAAGAAAACATCGGGGAAGGGTGGGGATCAACGCCTTGTATGCTTTCTGGTAGAGGTGGGGGCCTTAGCGTTGACTAAGTACGTAATAATAAAAATAATAATAAACAATAACAATGTATCATCCTTATCATGTGACTAAATGTGGCAGTTCTTTTTCATTGTCTGCAAATAACACCTTATCATCTGCAGCTATAACAATAAATTGCTGAGTGGTAAATAAATATATTTGAAATAATAAAATAATTTACGTATTAAAAAAAAAACTTAAAAAAGTAACTAACTATACATGACTTAGAGGACGGGTGGGGTAGTTGGAGCCCCTTTTACAAATTTATGAAGCCTTAATGTTTTCGTTACAGGGGTGAGTTTGGGGGTGGGGGGGAAGGGAGGGACGACAGGTTTCCCTCCACCCCCTTCCCCACCCCCTACGAGGTAAACATGTTTAAAAAAAACACCTGAAATTAGTTTCTCTGTCCGCTCAGCCTAAAATAGGTTTCTCTGTCCGCTCAGCCTAAAATAGGTTTCTCTGTCCGCTCAGCCTAAAATAGGTTTCTCTGTCCGCTCAGCCTAAAATAGGTTTCTCTGTCCGCTCAGCCTAAAATAGGTTTCTCTGTTTGGGTTGCTACTATGAGTTTGTGCGAAGACGAGATGCGGCGACACTAACCGTAACCCTAACCCACACCCTAATCCTAAACCTAACCCACACACTACCCCTAACCCTAACCCTAACCCAAACCGTAACCGTATGATTATAGCAGGGCAGTGCACGCTGTCTATCGCCAACACACAGTAATTATGTCATTTGTTTCGTTCCCTCCTTTCCACTGCGTAATTGCACTGCAGCACGGGGACAGAACTTCGACTAACCGGCCGTCTACTGTTGTCTACCGGCCGTAGTTGAAAGGAGAGCCGAATTTTCTAATAACAGACGTGACTATAATGAGGTACGCCAGGCCACGCCAACCGGGTAATAGGATTTGTCTGAGTTATACTATAATTTTATTCTGGGAAATAATGCACATAAAATTTAAATATCAAAAGAAAACCCGTCTAGGGCGAATTAACAATGTAACAAGAAGATATCAATTCAGAAACGTGTATACCAGAAAACATGTTTTCACAGTACCTAGACTGGAATTGATTTTACGTTACAATAGGTCGGACGATTTGGTGTTATAGTGCGTTCCAAAAGTCGTGAACTCAAATTTTGACAAATATATTGAAAACTCCTGTACAGATTAACACAAATTTTGCCTGTGGCCTTAGATTTCCAATGTCCTTATTATTTTATAGTTATTGCACAGGTGCTGCTGTTTTTTTAAGCGGCCAATCTCTAACTTTGTTTTACTAATAATTTATGTACCACTAAACAACTGAATATACGATAATTTACATATGTGAAGAGATTGTTTGGAAATCAGTTCACACGTACAGCAATATTTGCTGATTATTTTGATAGCCTATCCCGCATACAATGGAAATTCTGCTACTCACGTGAGACTAATGATAGAGATGGCCACCTTAGAGTAAAAGGCATATGAAACGCGTGCAATCTGATGTTTGGAAAAGTTTCCCTTACTCAGTTTACTCAATATACTGTAGCGTGCTGATAGTCTGTTTTCAGTGGTTGCCTGTTTTTTCATACACCGCAAAAAAAAGTCAAATCAAAACTATATTTTTGTTTACGCTAAATAAAAAAAATTATTCAAGGACATGATTATTAACAGGTTGCACGCCAAATTTCAACAACTTACACCAAACAGTTACTAAATTACAAATTATTAAAGTTGTGCACGACTTCTGGAACGGACTATAAACAGGTTATACAGAATGGCACATCACACGGAGCACTTTTTATAGCACTTGAAACCCGATAAGGGGTCACAACACAAATTTTTATTTTTATTTTACAATGTTAGACAAATTATTTTATAATGGTCATTTGTAGGGATATATGGTACTACATTTGCACACTCTTTGTTGAAAAAAAAAAATCATGGTTGTCATGGCAACAGCCGCCATTTTGGGGGAAAAACAACGTGTACTTAAAATCCTTTTTTTTTTCCACAAAACAAATACATGTATTGAGAAATAGATTATGGATTCATGAACTTTAAGCCTATGTTGAGCTACATGTATAGTTTATTTATTTTAAAGGAGTTTCGAATTTTTTGTTCTTTAGAATTGTAAAATGTAGGTTTGTTGAAAAGGTTAAAAAACATGTAGCATCAAAAGACAATAACCAAATTTAAAAAACAAAAACCTACTAAAATCTACTAAAAGTAGACTACTAAAATAGACCTGTTCCTATAATATTGTTAAAGGAGTATCCACAACAAATTTCACGATTCTAATCTTTATATTAGCTGAGATATAGGATAGAATTGGGACAAAACTGACTTTAAACTTTTGGTAATCTCAAAACAGTGTATGGGGTGGTGTCTTTTGTATTATATTTTCAATGCCAAAATGTTATACAAATGACATAAATGTTATGTGTAATCTATTCTACGAATGCCAAACTTTACAAAAAAGAACTCATTGAACAAGTTATATTTTTGTAATAAATTGGAAAAAAAAAAAATGCTGAGTAGTGACCACCTAAGAGAAAAGTAAAAGTAACCCTTGATGGATTTAAGCAATATCTGTTATTAGAAATACTAACAAATATGACGCACACATCGTAACTACAACCAAATGTCACTTTGTTAGTAAATCCTGACAGAATAGTTGTATTAATAGTAGTATTGAAAGCAGCAGCAGTAGCTCCAATAGCAGCAAATAACAACAGTAGTAGTAATTGCAGCAGCACCAGCAGTAGTGGTACCTGATACACACAGACAAACACAAACATTTATTATTGAATTACAAGTAATACAGCTATGCCACTTGTAATCACACAGGAGATTGATCAGCAATGGTTAGATAATCCATCATTCAGAATAAAACACAGAATAAAGCAAACAAGTTCAAATAAAGAAACTGATAGCTGATCAGCTGATAACAAGCCTTGACAGTATTTTCTTCATATTCACTAAACTCTGTTATGAACTAAACACTCGACATAACTTATACATTTTGGCAGCCAGTGGGGACATAAATAGGAAAGACGCAAATCTGTTTTGATCAAGCACATAATAGAAATAAACAGACAGGGATTTATTCCGGTAAACGCGTTGTACAAAAGAGACTATACATCCCCAACAATGAATCCCTCCCTCCTCCCCTCATACACTTAGCTCCGGTAGCTGGGTCAACTGTAACACGCTGTGCTAATATTAACTCAGTCATTCGGCTTCTAATCCAAATAAAAATATGTACACACTTATTCCATTGACAAAATGGGCATTGAAGGAAGGTCGCATTACAAATACCGGACGTGAGAATTAACTGCTGAATTTCAAAGCAGAGCGGACATTGCAAACGACTAGGTCTTCCGGGGCACTGGAAGGATACATAATAAAACCAACCAATCGGCACCTGATGATAGGCTGTCCTGTTGACGATAAGCTAGTATAGACAAACATACCTTTTGTTAGAAATAACAAGGGAAAGTTTGGCTCTTCATGTACGACTTGACACAGTTCATTCACGCACACACATTTATACTGGCCCATTGCTTTTTTCATCACTTTCTGCACTGTTCCATTGTTATGTCAAGTTTGTCTCTGCCTTTTATTGTTACTTAAATTCTCTTATCCAGCTCGTTGTTACTTAAACTCTATCTCACCTAGCCCGTTATTACTTAAACGTTGTCTCACCCAGATAGTTGTTACTTAATCTGATGCATCTAGCTCGTTGTTTCTTAACTTCCCTCGTCCAGTCGGTTTTTACTTAAAACTCTGTTTCAACCAGCTTTTTATCACTTAAAATATCGATCCAAGCCGTTGTTACTAACACTGTCGAGATCCCAGCCCGTTTGTTACTTAATCTATCCATCGTAGCCCGTTGTTACCTAATCTGTCGATCCCAGCCCTTTGTTACTTAATCTATCCATCGGAGCCCGTTGTTACTTAATCTGTCGATCCCAGCCCCTTGTTACTTAATCTATCCACCGTAGCCCGTTGTTACTTAATCTGTCGATCCCAGCCCGCTGTTACTAACATCATCGATCTCAGCTCGTTATTACTGAAATTGTCATTCGGGCGCGTGCGTACACATGCATACACAGAAACGCAGGACACGTACATCTGGTAACAGATGATATCTTATATCCAGCTGGAGGCAATCCCAACTGCATATCTACGTGATCACAAAACGAGAAATATTACATGTCACCTACGTATTTTTTAGAATATCATTTTAGTAGACATCTGGAAATCTCCTGTGCGGAAAAACACACGTTTTTGCACGTGGCCTTAGATTTCCCATGTTCTTATGATTTTATAATTAACAATTGCGCAGATGCAGCTATTTTCCTGAACTGACGAATTTCTTTGATCTTTGTTTGAATAATAATTTTTACACTTAAAAAATAAACAAACGCGTGGAGATTATTTGAAAATCACTTAACGTGTGCAGTGATGCGTGGTGATTATTTTGATAGCCTATCCCGCAAAAAATTGAACACTGTGAAAATCTAACTCACTCGAGACTAATGCATATGAACACATGAGAGCGAAACGCCTATGAAATGCGTGCAGTGTGATGTTTTGTAAAGTTTCCATTATTCGATTAACTGTAAGCATGCTGACTGTTTGCTTTGAATCAGTGTCGGTTTTTCTTTTTCTCCCCAATACCGCAAATAAGTCGAAATAAAAACTATATTTTTTGTTATATAAAAAATTATTACAAGGGCATGGTTGCATTTAACAACAATATAACAGGTTGTATGCAAAAGTTTAACAACTTAAATTCAATGGTTCGTGAGTTACCCATTAAAGTTTGGCACGACTTTTGGAGCGGACTATACTTATCTAATATGTCTGACCATAAAAGTTAGTTACATATTCTTTACGGAACTTTGCAAAACTACCCCAGGCATTTTTTATCTCCTAGGTTTTGCAGTTCAGTATTCAATTTTAAGTTCAGTAGTTTGCCTCTGTCACTGAGACTTGGCTCTCGATACTATCGTCGAAACCAGGACAAAACAGTTTTCTGCCAGATCGAACTGGGTACCACAGAATTGCCAGGTGTATCACTTTTAGGGATCATTTCTAAAGGTTGACTTGCCAGGATTTCCCCCCCCCCCCCCCAAAAAAAAAGTGAATATCACAAAAAAAAAAAAAAAAAAAGAATTGCGAGGTGCATCCGCAATACCTAAGCTACGTGCTCATATCTTCTTCTTTGTCTTCTTCTTCTGAAGTAGAAGAAGTAGAAGAAGAAGAAGAAAAATAAGAAGAAGAAGAAGAGGGAGAAGAAGAAGAAGAGTATCATGTCTCAGAAACTGGAATATTCGGCTATTTTAAACGATACATCTCTATATATAACAGTAATAGAACATATAATTCCCTAAAAAAGAGACTAACCCACACTATTACGGAGATTTATTGTACATGAAAATGAACAAGACGTGGAGGGGGTGGGGTAAGAGTTGTTGAAAAAAAAAGTTCAGTCGTTCTTCCATCGAGAAGTGCGACTGTCTACCAACAACCTGCTACCTGAACTAAAAAAAGGGGACCTTATTTACATTTAAAAAACAAAAACCGATTCTCTCCAGTAACCTTGATGGACTAATGTCAAAAGGTGTTGAGGTTGGGTGCGGGCAACCCGGATTTTATATATTTCATTTATGTATACAAAACGCGCGCCTACGCCCCCGTTTACCGAATAAGCACGACGAACAGGAAGTGATCTTACCCCCCTCCCCCCCCCCCCCCCCCCCCCTAATGCAGGATGTTAAACGTCTGACTGGTTCGCCCTTCTTGTAGCATCAGGTCTTACTGCTGTTGATGGACTTTCAGGGTGCAAAACTTAATG
>CAJHNH020000070.1:0-230799 GCA_905116865.2 Candidula unifasciata | reverse complement strand
ACATAAATGAGGAGAAAGGGGTGTGTTTTGTGGTGTTCTCTGGACAACAGAATCGTTAAAGCTAATGTCCTAAGTCTCACGATAGATGATAGGAACATCAACAGAGAGAGCAAACTGAAGCATTTGGGAATTAGATTTGACAGGAGACTGTCCTTTAAGGACCACGTGGAGAGTGTTGTGACAAGATGCAAAAAAGGACTTGGTGCACTTAAGACTATGGCTGCAATTGACATAGAGCAGAGAATGCTTTTCACAGTATATCAGCACCTGATCCTGTTAGTGGTTATGGCCTGGGAATTCTTACCGTCTCAAAGAGCCAGATGGACAAACTTGAGCACATACAGAACGCAGCAATGCAGGTAATTTTGGGTTGCACCAGAGACACCCCAGTGGTGTGTATGCGATACATCACCGGTTTGCCTACTGTTGCAGGTAGGCGAAGTCATATCTCAGGGTAGCTGCAGACACAGACCACCCTTTGCACGAAGCTCTGGGTGCAGTTAAGGGTCAGCGGCTGACAAGAGAGAGGTCATGGATGGCTCAGGCAGAAGACACAATCAGACAGGTTTGCATCCTTGAGAACATTAGGCGAGGAGAGGAGTGGGTCAAAGTGCCAGAAGATTTGATCATTTATACAAACGGTTCAGTGTCAAAAGGCAAAAGAAGTGCTAGGGGTTTCTTAGCAAAACTTAATGGTCGACGCTTGGTGCAGGAGAGCCTAGCATATGATACCACAACATCCAGCTTAAGAATGGAGGTGGCGGTGGTCACTGCAGCTTTCTGCTGGCTAGAGAACACGACACACACACACATCGTGATTGTAACTGACTCAAAAAGAATGCTGAGGAAGATCAGAACAGGCATTCTTCGTGCAGAGTTGCATGCCTCGCTGCGAAAGACACGGATGAGGAGTATTGTATGGATTTTTTCACCAGGGATGCCGGTGTGTTGGGAAATAAACAGGCGGACAGACTGGCTGGCTCTGCACAGCTTAGTGAAATACTGATGCATGATAAGGCAGACGTGGTTAGTGCCTTGTGGGAGAGCTTGTACAGTTCGGAGGAGCAGACTGATCACCACAGTGTGGTGAGATTGATGGGAATGACGAGAGGTTCTGGCAGATGCTCGAGGCTCAGAGGAAAGGCAAGACAGACGTTTAATCAGAATGCTGCTGGCACTATTAGTATCGGAACTCTTCGCTGGCAGCAGAAGATGGGGACGGAGTGCTTATGGGAATGCCCCGAGTGCTGTGATGTTGGTTCTTGAATCAAATCAAATCATTCTAAAGCGAAGCTCCTTCGTCGTATGGAGGAGGCAGATTCGAATTCAGGCATGGTTATTACTTTTGCATATGTTTAATTTGTAGAATGACCATTGGTACTGCTGTCCCTTCCCATTCTCCTATATTTCCCCCAACAAATTATAAATGTATATTTTGTATTATTTTTAGATACAATGATTTGAGAAGATAGCCCACCTCCATTGCTTTTATGTGTTTCTCGGGCGCTTATGGAAAACTCCCTGAGTAATCTGAAGTCGGTTCTTGAATTAACTCAACTATGTGTTTCTCGCCATCTCGTTGTTCAAGAATAAAATAAAAGGATCATCTCCCTGATAAAGATGCAAGTGATTACTATTTTTTGTGTGACCCATCCTCTGTCTGACGACTTCACGGCAAATCGGTATCTGTTATTTTGCATGTATTGGGCGATTTTCACTCCATTAGCGCATCGCACTATAGTTGCTAGATCCTCATTTCTATAGACCAATCGACGAAATTGTCAGCATCAGTTCATCTGCCTTTAACTCCCAAGACATTTCTTCGTAAGGTAAAACACGGTCGGGCTCCAGCTTTTCTTTATTTTTGCTGGAATAATTTCAATTTATTACTACACGTCATTGATATATGTGTGTTCATGTTGACTTCAGTAAAGGCGTTTTATGTTCGTCTGCAAGAACCATTATTGTTATATTTTTAATAGCACACCTAATTATCTTCAAAATTATCTATCTTCAAATAAAATGTGTTGTAAATAAATTAAACTTTAGTTTAATTTGTGCATAAATCTTATTCAATAGAAATATTGAAAACAGACCGGCATATCAGATTTTCACAAAAACGGGACTTCCGTTGACCTACTAGGCGTCATTGCCTTCTCTAAAAATAGCCCCAGGTTGTCGTGGTAGGAATATTCTGGACACGGCCATCTTTAGCTTGGCTGCCAAAGTCGGTTATTTAAAAACTTCGCCGCTATACGAATTTGAACTTATACCGTTAGGGTCCCTAGACAGCAAGGCACCTAACAGAAGAGCTACCGCGGATCGCTTTTCCCTCGATCCATAGATTAGTTTTTCCCCTCTGGACTGCTACCTAGAGAATTACCGTACCATCCTGAGATTTGGAAATCTCAATCTAAACAACAAAGTTGATCGCAAATACCCCATTCAAGCTTAAAAAAAAGTTATAATTATGGCACTATTAACGGCTACATCAGATAGGTATAACCGGCAGCTTGTGTCAATAAAGACTCGCTTTTCCAGTGAATTTAACGTCTAAATTTGCTTTTAGCATTGCAAGTCTACTTTTATTACTATTCACGAGATATGTGTATTTATTTCAGTTGAGGTGAGTTAACAATCAGTATCACAGCACTTGGCTTCCCGTGTGGGTTCCGGTGTCACATTGTGAGGGAAAACAAGAATAGACCCACTGCCTCCCCAGCTAACAAGCGTCGACTAATTGGGGACTTTCTTCTAAGTTGGACTGCATCTGCCTGAGAGGCAATGAACTAACAGTCTGCACACAAATAAGCAAGATCTGTAAAAGGGATGCACACGCAAAACTCAACAACCAGGTCTTTGCGCCAGGGTTTACGGCCGGTGAACGCAAACAACAACACAGCACATGGGAACCATACGCCCTCCTTTTCCATTTTTAGCAACCAGAGTTCTTATACCAAGGGCGCCAGTACAATTCTCTGCCAACCCCCTCTATGCCCTTCTATCCAGACTACGATCACCTATTCCACTCTTCGACATTGCTCACTTGCTACCGAAGAGCCTTGACCAAGTTTACCTCGTCAGGCATCAAATCACCACCAAGTGGGGCAGATTATGCTGACGAAGGCTCTCCAGCCGTAACGTTCAATTGTCGTTTGTGTTTCTGAAGCTGACTCATCTTCTATTCGTTTGCATGATATTTTTTTCACCTTATTTTTACAGCTTCACTGCAGATCACTAACTGTACCTCTCTCGCCTCCCCCCCCCCCCTTTTTTTTTCCACCTACATCACTGCTACCACCTGTTTATGCTCGTCTAACTCGTCCGTACTGTATATTTCGTATTACCATTGTATTGTGTGTGTTCTTGTTCGTACTTGGTGTATTTTATACTGTTCAACAAGAGAAATGCACAGTTATCTGATAGCACTTTACTACTTGAAACACCGCATTCCCACTGAACTGAACCTAATTGTGTCATAATTTTGCCATTCCAAATCGTTGTAATTTAATAGATAAAAGTGTTCAAATTGCATTAAAGAATACCGTAGGACCGAACTAATCAAATGACAGTTCTTTTGCATCTAGGTCGTAGATAGATTTTAGGTGCACAGGTTTTCCCGTCAACTAATAAAAGTGCGCCACCAGATAACTATGCGTTTTTTTTTTCTAAACAGGGAAGCACCATCAGATAACTATGCGTTTTTTTTTTCTAAACAGGAAAGCACCATCAGATAACTATGCGTTTTTTTTTTTTTCTAAACAGGGAAGCACCATCAGATAACTATGCGTTTTTTTTTCTAAACAGGAAAGCACCATCAGATAACTATGCGTTTTTTTCCCTAAACAGGAAAGCATATCAGATAACTATGCGGGTTTTTTTTCTAAACAGGAAAGCCTATCAGATAACTATGCGCTTTTTTTTTCTAAACTGGAAAGCCTATTAGATAACTATGCGTTTTTTTTTTATAAACAGGAAAACCCATCAGATAACCATGCGTTTTTTTTTTCTAAACAGGAAAGCCCATCAGATAACTACGCGTTTTTTAAGCTTTATAGATTAATGTCCTGTGCTGATAAAAGTTCTCTAGCCGCAACGTTCACTTATCGTTTCTATTTGTGATAATGTGAAGCTGAATGGCTCTACTTTTCGGTTGCTTGACGTCTTTCCGCCAATCTGTGTACCTGTTCTATATGTTTAGTCAAACTCAGGGTTCTAGATGAAAAAAAAAAACCGGAGTGATCTACTTGGCAGCATCATGCTATCTGGTAACAATCGTATGTTGCCTGCAGTGTCTACACTACTTCCTCTGCTTCTTCTTTTGTCGTCTCACTGAACCAGGTTGTAGCCCAGTAATCTATTCGTCTTGCGCTTCTCGGGTGGCTTGAGTCATTTAATGTTTTTTAAGTTGTAGCAGTAAAAACAGCAGTAACTACAACTTTTGGAAAATCATTAAGTACCCCCCCCCCCCCCCCCCCCGACCCCCAAGTAATAACTATACTTTTTAATCATCTTCAACGCAAAATTGTCGATCAAAGGGATGTTACGCTTCACCATTTCACGGTAACTGTTTTTCTGGTGGAAAGGTTAAAGGCTAAATGATCGACTTCTTAGCGCTGGGTTTTATTCCACATAGCTCCCATGACTTGGCTTTTCTCCAAAGCACGAACTATGTAGCTCCGGCGACGACCCCGGTGGTCACCATAACAAAATTGCTCCCGCGAACCAAACAAAGCCGCCATGAAATGAAACCCTGACCTTCTAAGCCAGAGGCAGCTTACTACTTCGCCACAGAGACCTCTTTTTTAACCGATGGAAGCTGCACTTTACGGACGGACCGTTTTGTGAATTTAAAAGATAACACTGAATTTCATATAGAGATATTACTGCATATATAGATCATTTTTTTTAGGCGAACGAAAGCAGATGAAGAAGAAACTTGTTGCCAATTATAGGATTAGTATTGGAATGGAAACAATAGCAAAGTGAATAACTTGGCATAGGTTAGTTGCGTATCCTCTACAGGACGTTGCAGAATCAACACCAACAGTCCCTGGCTGTTGTGTGGTTTTTCTAGGCAAATTTACCTCCAGTAGTTTGCCATTGCTTCTGGACGGTCGGCTTTCTTGATACCACTGTCGAAACCAACGCAAGGCTCATGGCCCGCAGCTGGGATCGAACCCGGCATCCCGGCATTACGAAGCGTTCACATCGACTTAGCCACAGAGCCGACATAACTTGGCATACATAAAAAAAATAAACGTGCATTAACTCTGCCACACGTGACAACCACATTGTCTTACCGCTGACTTGTCGATCGGTGTCATAAAAACAGGCTTAGGTTTGTGCGGACATGGTCTCTCCAGCATATGAAATGCCATGTTGAAATGGTGATATACCTTCGATACGGCCTAAGATTTCACTATCTGCATGAGCACCAAAAAGACGGAAGCAGTAGTCAAGGTCACACGCTTGTCAAATTTAAAAAATAAAACATTTTGTTGAAACAGTTTTGCGGAATTATTATTAATTTATGTTATTTCAAAATTTTCCTTTCTGGATTTTAATTGTATGCACTCAGCCGCTTTGTTTGAGAGTTCCAAAAATGCATCCAATATATTATTATACTGTCCTCTGCCTCCTACTGCTACGACACCATCAGCACCGCCACCCTTGCTGTTGTTCCTACTTTCCTGCCTGTACCACCATTTTTGGAAATGTTAGTTAGTTAGTTGGGTTATCATGATTACACTCCGGACATGTCCATAGGGCCTTAGAACCTCCCCTCACTGTGAACCCCAACGTCCGATGGCTAATAGTACCAGTTCTATGTTGATTAACAAGTTTTTTGATGTGTCTGGTGTACGGCTCGTTTTTTTTCTCTGCCGATTAATTAATTCTCAAGTCTGCCATTCTGGCAAGTGATGTGGATTCACCCCCCCCCCAACCACCAGGCCTCTATCCTTTCCATTTCTCTGAGGGCATTAATAATATCAGCATGATCCATCGGCTGACCGTAATAACGGATCCAGCCAACCTATCAGCTCTTTCATTTCCATCGACGCCAGCGTATCCCGGAGCAAAAATAAAGGTGACCACGAACAGTGGACTTCTGTAATGATTCAAGCCATTGTCTTCGCACCGAACCTGCCTGAACCCTCCGGATCATACTCATTGAATCATTGAGTTTACATACGCGGGTGTAAATCCAAAAATGGTGAAACTATGGGGGTGACTGCAGTCAAGCTAATACAATGAATTCCAGAGAAATTTGACTAAAAAGCTCAACAAAATGGGAAAAAGGAAAACGTGCACAAAAATTCTTCCGTGCCCGTTTCTATCCGGAACACATTCTACAAGGGGCTCTAAACAAAGTTTTAGCAATCACCAGGAGAGATGCTTTTCCTACCAAACGTAACTCCACCAAGGAGGGACCTAAATTGATCTTGACTTTTCACCCTAACAATGTGGTTGCTTCCAAAGTATTCTTTCGTCATTTGGACATCCTCCGCTCTGATCCGGACACCAAGATTATCTTCAGTGAGAAACCTAGATTAGTTTACAGACGAGATCGCAACCTTAAAGACATACTTGTCCGAAGCCGACTCCCACCGATCCATACAGCACTTCCTCTTGGGACTACTCAGTGCTCACGCAGCACCTGCAAAACATGTCCTTTCGTTGTCCAGACTTCTTCGGTCAGTTTCCCTAATGGTTCTTTTCAAATTAGGGAACCTTTTACTTGCGAATCCCGCAACGTAATTTATGCAATTATCTGCAAACGATGCAGCATGGCATACATTGGGGAGACTGGCAGGAAGCTAGCTGATCGTTTCCGGGAACACCTCTCTGATATCGACAAGAAGACACTCAAACCAATCCCTCTTCATTTTAATAGCCCTGACCACAGCGGTAAAGATGACATATCTGTCACAGCATTAAAATCTTGCTCTGGCGATCATACTACCCGCCTCGCTTTGGAAAATCGCCTTATCCACAGCCTTGGCGTTCTTAGTCCAAGAGGTATCAATATCCAACATACCTTCATCTAAATAGTTCTAATCTTATTACATTTTAAATGTTAATTATTTTATTTTATTTCATATTATTACCATATTCTATTTCTTATCAATATCATTTATGTATCATTAACACTTGCATTTCTTTTATTCCCAGTATTGTGACTATATTTTTAAGCCATAGTTTATTTTATTTTACTTCATTTATTCCGCATCACATTTTTTAAACGTCGCTCACGTCACCCCTTAGAGATCTACATACTCTCCATTCCTCTTTTGTGTAGTCCACTTGTGTTTGAAAAAGGCTGCCTGGCCGAAACGTTACGTTGTGTTGTTTTGTGCACGTTTTCCTTTTTCCCATTTTGTTGAGCTTTTTAGTCAAATTTCTCTGGAATTCATACGCGGGTGTAGTTTTGTGTCTCGCGCCAGGCGAACGCTTGCAATACTGCCATCACCTCTATCGTCACCTGGTTGTCATGGAGAAGGCGCCGTTGACTTCTTTGACTGTTCTGGCTGCTGAGCGTGCTGTGAATGACCATGCGCATCTTTTTTAGCGTATAACGGATCCGTAAGTGTAGATTGAATTTTCACTGATGAGAGCGTTGACCTTTGCATTAACAGCAACAGGATTCTCTTCTCTCCATTGCCTGTTGAGTGTGGCAATACAGGAAAATGTACAAATAAACATACGAGACACAGGTATCCACTCTGCACCAGGGGTGATGTCGGTTAGGCTGCATATTTGCCTAATAACATCTTCTGCCCGACCTAGCCATGATTTCCCCCTCTTCAGCTTGTCGCCCTTTTCACTAAAAAGCGCTTGATGCAGTGGCTGTTTCTTATCAGCACATATTTTAAGGTATGCCCGAGCCCTCCACATCCTGATCCTTTGGTTCATTGTTGGAAAGCCAAGTAGATACCTCAATGCTCCACAGGATGTGTCTCTTGTTCATCCCAAAATAATGCGCATGGCTTCATTTTGCACCTTTTTAAGGCGTTCAATCTGGGTAGCACTGACAGTGAGGATGGCCAGAGCATATTCAATGGGGGAAAGGACCAGACCGTAGAATAGAAGTATTAGTAGTCTTTGTTCGATATTGAAAGCAGCCATAATCCTCATTGTAGACAGACCTTTGCGTGCTGGAAATGTGTAGGACGGAATGAACGAGCTAACGAACTTTTTCCCCAAAGGGTTACAAATTGGTTATAAATAAACACTAATAAAACTGAAGTAATCCAGTTCAGAATTTCTACTCCGTAACATATAGGACAGAATGGTAATTGTCTGGAGCTGTTACATAATTTGCATATCTAGGAAGTATATTCTCGGAGGATGGGAGAATAGATCGGGAAATAGAAACAAGATACTAACGAGCCAATGCGCTTCTGTATCAACTGATACCATTATTAAGACACACAAACATAAGTAAGAGCCCCAAGAAACAGATTAGAAATAGCTAATTCGTTCCAACACTGTGCTACCAGTGCCAGACTTGGACATATGAAAGGCGAACTTACGTAAAAATAACAACTGTGAAATTAGATGCCATCTCAACCATCTGAGACAAAGTTAGAAATGATATTATCCGACAGAATGTAGGAACAACATCGAGCAGCAAATTCACTGAGAAACAGAAAATCAAATACTCTGGTCAGTAAGAATTCACCCAAAATAATAACCAACGCAGGCGCTACACATGAAAAGATCTGAAGTAAAACTAAGAGGCCACCCTATGAGAATATGGATTGATGTCATTAAAGATCTTCTACATTGACACGGAATTATAGTAGCCATTGCTGCCCATCAAGTAATGGATCGCAAACTGTTTCTCCCCACAACGCTTAACCGCTCCCCGTGCGGCCTCCACTTCCAGTAAGTTTGTAAAGAGACCAAGGAGCTCCTTTAACTTTTTGTAGAAATTCATTCGAGCGGAGGTCGTAAGAACAGAGATGAGATGTCTTAGGAAAGCTGCCGGTGTGACAAGAAGAGATGAAATCAAGAATGAAGAAATCAGAACAAGACAAAGACTGAAACCTGTCATACAAGATGGTTTGGCCACCTGACTAGAATGCTCTGGTACCAACTGCCATAGAGAGCAACACTAAATAAATATAATGAACACATCAAGGGGAAGACCACGAAAGAGATGGAGCGACACTATCAAGAGCAACCTAACAGAAATGAACACCAACTTGCACAATGCATTTGGACAGGCGTACAAACGATCCTTACATCTCCCCCGAACATCTCATTGAGGTAAATGGTGGAAAAGAAGAAGAAGAAAAACTCCTCCAGAAAACATGTGTTTATATTATTCACATTATTTCAAGTTTAGAATGTATCTGCCCTCCAGTATACTATTAATAGCAGGAGTACCCGGTGCGGAAAATTCCTGGTCTCTGTGTGGGCCATTTTGTCAGCTTCCCTTCCCCAAATATATTTTTGTAATGTTAAAAACACTTATTTTTGCAATTTTGTCATCTTCCTCAAGGATGACACCCACTACGGCCCACTACGGGTGGGGAAGGGATGCTCGAGGGATCTGAGGGCCCACATCTTTGTCTAGAAAATATTGAAAGTGGTGATGTATTTAAAAAAAAGGGGTGGGGGGGGGGGCGCAAAAGTGGCCCGAACGTCAACATTTTTTGTCCACTACTGCCAAGGACGTATTTAAATATGCAACTGATGTTGCACAGGGCGGCAAAATTTTGTCGGCGTGTAGATTAGCTTTCTGGTGTTCAGCTGAGGGAAGAAGGAAGTAAAATAAATGACTGCACAGGGGCATCAGACATCCTAAATATTTCCCTGAGGACTACTATTATCTTCAACATAACATACTTTTTCGTCCTTTGTTGTTTACCATTTATTGTCCACATTTATCTATGTAATTTCCCAAAGCGTGCGATCTGACACTGGGAATTCCAGTGCTGGATCTGTTGTGACAAAAATTTAAACTCTATTAAATTTTGAGGCATGATTGGAAATGACAGACATTGTGGTTTTAGAAACTGGCAGAATGGGCCTCAGTTTGAATAATGAGAAGACAGAAGTAAGGCAGGTATCAAAGAAACGAATTATTCATAATTGTGTAATAAAAGTCGATGGTGTTATTTTAGGACAAGTACAGAAATTTAAGTATCTGGGCACATGGATAACATCAGATGGAAGATGCATAACTGAGATAATAAACAGAATAGGACAGGCAAAAGCTAAATTTTATAAAATGAAGAATATCTTGTGCAATATATCATTGTCATTGAGAGTTAGAAAAAGAATTCTTGTTTGCTACATACATCCAGTTTTAACATATGGCTGTGAATCCTGGACAATCGGTAGGCAGGCCAAACAATTTATTGAGGCCCCAGAGATGTGGTTTTACAGAAGAATGCTTAGAATACCTTGGACAGCCAAAAAGAGCAACCAAGAGATTTTTAAAGAGGCGAGAGCCCGAAGACAACTTTTCACAGACATAAGAAGGAGACAGTCATCATTTTTCGGCCATGTTATGAGAAGAGGGAAAATAGAACATGTTGTGACCACTGGAAAGATTTGTGGAAGGAGGGATAGAGGAAGACAACGAGAGATGAGTCTTGACAGTCTTGTTGCGTGGCATGGATTTGTGTCGGCACACGAACTGATACATGCTGTAGGAGATCGTGTATTATGGAGAGGCATGATTGGCGCCTGATGATGATGATGATGATTAAACAATTAGCATCGCCACAAAAGTGGGTTTATAATGTCAGCGATAATAAATAATGCAACTGACAGGAGACGTGCAAGTGTTTGTAACCACGATGAAATTAGGCGAGGACAAGAATATGTCAGCGATTATTTGAATTAATGTGGGGCATATAGGAAAGGGTCTGACCCATAGATTTACCTTGCTGTCGCAAGGACATCAACAGTGCTGAATTGTAACACTTCGTCAGTAAGACAAAACGTGTATATACCGACGCATGGTCAGCACATACGAATTTAGAAATAGCAAAATGTTATGTTATCACAATCGACTCCATTGCAAATTAAAATTCTTACGCGTAACTCAGTCCTCCGTTGCAGCAGCAACCCCAAGGTACATCTACTGGTTACAATGTCTCTTATCTTGACCTCGAACACGTCAGAGACGGGTTCTACCAGGCTTTACTTCCAGGTCACGCACTCATCCTAGCGTCTGAGACTTGTCAGTGTCCCCTATTGGTCTAGTCCGTAAAGCGTTGATGATATCAGCTCAGTCCAGGTGTTAATGAAGATCAAGGCGGAGAACTGCACATTGTTCTTGTCATGACTTTTTACTCGAGAAATACAGGCTCCAGTACTTTCCCATGAAGTTTCTGGGAAAAGTTCGAGTACTCACCACACAATCTCTGTTACAATAACGCTGGAAAAAAATGATGACCCAATAAAGGTGCTGGTACCTACCGCCAGGAACAAAGTCATGACTCCTGATAAACTCAACTACTTGATCCTCTTCCTTACAGGAACGCAGAAATCTGGTCGCTTAGGCACCTTCAGCCTCGCCCCACCCCCTCCCCCTTTGCAAGGCGGGCTGCATCCCCTAAAATGTTTGGGGTTTGCGCCCCCCCCTTTTTTTTGGTTGCAAAACTTGCAAGAAGACTACCTGGTCTCCTTAATCATTAGATATTCTCTTCGTAAGTATTTGTTTACACATTTAAAATCATTTTAAATATATTATTATATTTATTTGTCACTCAGCACATGTTAATGATTACTGCACAAACATACTTAAGCACATTAACATCTGCCTGCCTAGAAAATTATAAATTGGATCTCATCCCCTCCCCAAAGTTTTCTTTGCGTCAGTGCGCCTCCTCTGTTATGGTGCCTGCTAATATCAGAAACCGATGCCAAACAGTTCAACTGATGATATTTCATCAAGCCCAATTTTGGGTTGCGACAGCCTGCAAAATGTACTGACATACGGAACGAGTATTATGTGTCCCTTTGTCCATGCCGTTCACAACCTGCTGAATGTACTGACATACGGAACGAGTATTATGTGTCCCTTTGTCCATGCCGTTCACAACCTGCTGAATGTACTGACATACGGAACGAGTATTATGTGTCCCTTTGTCCATGCCGTTCACAACCTGCTGAATGTACTGACATACGGAACGAGTATTATGTTTCCCGTGTCCATGCCGTTCACAACCTGCTGAATGTACTGACATACGGAACGAGTATTATGTGTCCCGTGTCCATGCCGTTCACAACCTGCTCGTGTAATTCTCTGTGTGGGTTCCAGGGTCCCACTGTGGGGAGCAAAAAGAATAAACCCACTGTCCTCCATCAAGCATGTCGTAACATTCGACTCGTTAGGGGAGTTTCTTTGGAAGTCAGAGTGCATGTGCCTATGAAGCAAGGAATCAACAGTCAGCATACAGATAATCGATAAAGGGTAAAACTGATGTGCATGAGAAACTAAGTTCTGCAACAAGACGAAAGTCTAGAGGTGGACTAACAACCAAAACTTTCGGCCGGAGTTCAAAGCCAGTGAACGCAAGTCATTGGCTTTAGCATATCCCCATAGTATATAAGTCGTTTGTCCCCTATAATCATCAGGGTTTCACTCAGGTGCGCCGTTATATGAGGCACTACAAAACGGTTGCGAAGTAACCTTTAGTACAGTATGTGTGTGTGGTGTCTTCCATCTTTTGCGTGGTCTTACAGACGAGCTGGCTCTTTGATTTTGAAGTTTATTTTTAACCAAATGGGCAATGGCCGTTACTGCAGTGACCGAGATTAAATAGTTCCTGCACATCTGGATTTCTATAAATGGTTTATTTGTAACGGTAAACTTTGTCAGGATTTGTAAATAACATGTCGGTGTGTTTGGACGGCTCAACACTTTCATCTCTGCTGTTTAGCCATTTAAACGGTGCAAATCAGGTATAACTATAACCCATTTACTACGCTTTCATTTCTCTTTAAAATATTTTTTATTTTCATTGAAATTGTACCGAATTGGTCCCGATCGTAAGACTAAATGTACTAGTTAGTGTACTCTGTACTTAGAAATGTCAAACTACTTTGTCATGCAAGTAATAACAGTAAATTATCACATTCGCTTTTATTGTATAGCTGGAAATAACTCCTTAAAAAGTCAGCCTGCCTATCTGCCATACTAGACTGGGATCATTGAAAGTCAGAAAGTGACAACTAGTAACAAATGAGTAGAAGTAAAAACTAGGACTGAATTAATACAGAGGACACAGTGAATACTCACAGGGGCTAAATGCATTAAGGTAAACAACTATGATATATAGGACACCGTAAGTACAAGTACTCACCGGGGCTGAATGCATTAAGATAAACAACTAGGATACATAGGACACAATGAATACAAGTACTCATTGGGCTGAGTGAATTACGGTAAACAACTAGGATACATAGGACACCGTGAATACAAGTACTAGCGTTTACGATCATTTAGTGACCCACTTAAAAACGAAAGTAGAGAGCGCTTAGTTACAAGATGGAGTCGGTGGTCCACGGAAAATGGCTCCTTTGCGTATCAGTTACTTTGAAAACCCGTCGCTCAACACTGGCTGTTCTGAATCGAATACGTGGGCTCAAAGTTATTCAGAAGAGGTTGCTCTACAAAACGACACCTAACTTAAGTAGCGATCTTTGTTCAACCTAATAAATTTCCCTATTTGCCATGCGGGAAGTAAATTTTCTTTAATATCTCTTGTTTTCGGTAAAATAAAAGACTCTAAAGTGACATTTTTGGATTCTGTGTCCATTTTTACATAAAGTTGATAAGTTTTGTTGGAATCTGTACAGGACGAAGTTAAAAGTTTGAATTTGTTCCCAATCGTGTATTGAGAGCTAAATCGGAGATTTCTCAAAATGGCCGCCACGTGGTCTAAACGAACTGATTGATTAATATCTAGTTATTTATAAAAACAGTTGAAAAATAATGCAAGTTTTGTTTCTATTAATCATTTAACTGTCTCTAACTTTCATTTGACATCAGTTTTAATAGTTTTAAATAGCTGAAAATAATATTTTACCACGTTTTTGACATAGACCATTTCGCTAGGGTATTTTGAGCATTAAAAATGGACACAGTCATTGGTTTGAACATTTTTTTATATACTTTTAAATCACATTAAAGTAGTTTTTAAATCATTTTTAAAATCTTTAGCCATTATATAATTTTTTAAGCCATAACCTATCATTGGGCATGAAGGACCTTACCTGTTTAAGGCATTTTTACCTGCTGACCCCCACTCTCCGCTCCCAGATTGACATTTAAAAAATGTCTGCCATATATTTCTGCACTATGATTTTGTGGTGCATTTTTATTGTCTTAGATAGTATAACAAGTACTATTTATGACTGATACTATGTATTAGTATTAAAATTGTAGTTTTTACTTCCTTAGATTTTAGATATGCTTATTTAGAAAGTTGATAATTAATGAAATTAATAAAAAAATATAATTTGTTTAACTGCATAAGTATAAGTTTACTTACTTACAGCTAGGGCTACTTACAACTTATGATTAATAATATTTGATCATTTTTTATATATATATATACTAATATATACTAGCCAGCAAACAGATCACGTAGGACATAGATACTTATAAAAATTAAAATGTTATTTTTCCTCTTACCTTATGAAATCCTGCTCCATGAAAACACAACATAAATCCAAAGCGAATCACAAAGGAGCTTATTTAATAATTTTACTCCATGAAAAATATAGCACTGAATCACAAATCGGGCGGTTACCTTAGATTATTTTGAACAAGTAAATAAAATATCAAGCTGTGACTAGTTAAGAAGAAGAGGGGAACGCTATGGTGAAATGTCCTCATCATCAATAAAATGAAAGAATAACTCGCAAAGACTGAAAAAAGGATTATGTTAAATCAGTAAGAAAGGCTCTCATTTTCACTTGGTTATAAAACAATATGGGGGTCTCCGTAGCAAAGTGGTCAAGCCATTAACCTCGCGCTCAGAAGGTTGCAGTACGTTCACTGCGTTGTTCAACTAAAAAATGAATTTTTTTGGTTAGCGGAGACCTCTGAGGGCTGTTGCTGGAGCTACGGTATTCAGGCTTCGTGCTAAGCTCTTAGCATGCACTAGCCGTTCAGTTATGTGGAGAAAGACCAAGCTATACTAAACCAGTAACAATGCAATGAAGTCGATCCACTTGCTATTAAACATTTTTTAAACAGTGGAATAAAGCAAAATTTCGGTCAGATGTATGCACACACACACACGCAAGTGACAGTGCGAGAAAAAGCATTATTCAACAAACAGAAAGAGATGCATCATAGCAGGAAGAATAGTTACAAAAGTATATATATATATATTACAGTATACGTCTTGCAAGACTCACTGGATAATAATAATAAATTCATAAGGTATTTAATGAATACTGATAAACTGACTCATTTTTATGTTATTTAGGTTTGCATCACATCATATTTTTTAAAAGGCAACAACTTTAGTTAGAGCTTGCTGTCCTGAAAGCAATGACATATGGTTGCTAAGGGGTTCAGCCAAAAACTTGAGAGTTATTGACATTAAACATGATAAATTGAGGTCCAGTTTTCACTTGGGAACACGCCGCCATCTTGTTTCTGTGTTTTCCATTATAAATATTTTGGGCAACTTTCCGTCACTGAAATGTGAATATCTCCACTTAGAATTGACATACAGACTTCATTTAGGTACCGTTGGACTCGGGTTTTCATCCTCTATTCAGCTGTCTTAGTTTAAAAGTAAAAAACCCAATTTTTAAATTTTGACTAAAATAGCTACAAGTACTCACCGGGGCTGAATGCATTAAGATAAACAACTAGGATACATAGGACACAGTGAATACAAGTACTCATTGGGCTGAGTGAATTACGGTAAACAACTAGAATACATAGGACACAATGAATACAAGTACTCACTGGGGCTGAATGAATTACGGTAAACAACTAGAATACATAGGACACAATGAATACAAGTACTCACCGGGGCTGAGAGAATTATGGTAAACAACTAGGATACATAGGACACAATGAATACAAGTACTCACCGGGGCTGAGAGAATTATGGTAAACAACTAGGATACATAGGACACAGTGTATACAAGTACTCACCGGGGCTGAGAGAATTATGGTAAACAACTAGGATACATAGGACACAGTGTATACAAGTACTCACCAGGGATGAGAGAATTATGGTAAACAACTAGGACCAAAATATCTCACTTGTCTCTTTTTTATTTCACCTAGCAACTCTCTTTTCATTCACAATTTCCTCAGTACCTCTGTATTTGATAGCTTTTGTTTCCATGAAATACGACCTAATCTTCTGTATATCCACATCTCCAAAGAATTGATACGATTTTCCAGTTGTTTGTTTATTGTCAATGTCTCTGTGCCATACAGTAAGGTTAAGAATACATAACATTTGACAATTCTCATTTTTAATGTATTGTTTATTTCTCTTGATGTCAGTAACTTTTGCATGTTGTTGAAAATGTTTTTGGCCATCCCTGTTCTTTTCTTGACTTCTGTTTCACTTCTGCCGTCACATGTTATTACTTGTCCAAGATAGAAATTTTTAACTTGTTCCAATTTCACCCCATTCACTGTGATATTCATTGTTAGCTGATTTTTTTCTTTGCTAAATATCATGGTTTTTGTCTTTTTCAAATTAATATCTAATCCAAAATATGCACTCCTTCTGTTTACTTGCACCACTAGGTCTTGCAACTCCTGCTCACTCTCTGCTAGCAACATTGTCGTCAGCATATCTCAGATTGTTTATTATTCTACCGTTTATGTTCAGTCCTGGTAATTCTGAAATTTCTTTAAGAATGGTTTCTGTACATAAGTTGAAAAGGCTTTGCGACAGTACACATCCTTGTCTTACTCCTCTCTTGATCACTATCTGGGGTGAGCAGATGTTGTCATATCTTACTGTTGCTTCTTGCTCCCAGTATAAGTTTCTAATAAGTCTGATATCCTTTCCATCTAGTCCTATGTTTTGAAGAGCTGTAATTAGTTGTTCATGTTGCACTCTGTCGAAAGCTTTTTTGTAATGTATAAAACATGCATAAATATTTTTCTGAACTTCTATATATTTTTCAGTCAGCATCTTTAGACAAATTATGGCCTCTCGAGTACCACTGTTTTTACGGAATCCAAATTGCTCTTCAGAAACTTCTTTCTCTATTTTATTTTGAATTCTTGCTTGTATTATCTTCAAGAGTAACTTAGTTACATGACTCATTAGGCTAATAGTTCTGTAATCTTCACAATCAACAGCTTTTGATTTCTTGGGTAGTGTAAGATACATAGGACACAATAAATACAAATACTCACCGGGGCTGAATGAATTACAGTAAAGAACTAGGATACATAGGACACAATGAATACAAGTAGCCACCAGGAATAAATGAATTAAGGTAAAAGGTTAGGACACAATGCGAATAAGTAATAATGACTAAAATAATTCAAGTAACTGCTTGGACAGATTCATGGCAAATAATATTGGGATTAGGGGCATTAAGACAAACATAGGGTGTGTTTTTATCCTATAAAGTATAGTTGAGTGTATAGTGTGATGATGCAGAAAAAGTCAATTTGAGCTTCTGAATAAATCATAATGGAAAGGCAAGGTGAACATATAGTCACACTGTTACTGGTTACCATCAGAACTGTAACTTTGAGCTATCTGCTGAAGGTAGGACAGAGCATTTTGTTGAAATTTCTTGAGTGCTGTCATATCAGTTTTTAATTCATCTCTAAATAAGTCACTCAGAAATGAGTACCAGTTTGCTGATGATTACCATCCATATCTTTGTTTTAAACTAGTTTTTTTAATTTCTTTGTTCTGTTAATATGTTAGAATTGTGTATGTATTAAAATTTACCCTTGATCTTGTCCACAGTATGGATTTCTGTTAGGGGAGAAGATAGAGCACATTGAAGACAAAATAAGTGATTCTCAAATCCATACGTATGACATTAATTCATATCTATGTAAGTATTACTTATGTGTTTGCACTTTCTTGCACGTTACAGAAACACTTCAGCTCTATGGCTTAGAGATTAGTGAATGTGTTTCACAATTGCACATTGCTTGATGTAGGGGGCAGGTGGATGGGTTCGATTTCCATTGTGGCTGGGCTGTAAAAAAAAATTAAACAACACTCTTTTGGCTTTAGGTACAAGTGGTACTGGGGGAGACGAGATCTCACCACATGATATTCCCCAAAGCAACAGTGGGCACACTGTATTCAACCTTCACTGTGGAGATAGCATGCAGTTTTATCCTATAGAATCGTTAAACGATAAAGGTAGTCCCATAATGATCATTGTTGCTGAAATTTTATGTTAGGCTTTTACATATTCTTGGCCATAATATTCGCAAAAGGTAGTCCGTTCCTTACCTCATCATCTTGTCCTCCCATAGTGTTCCATTAATTGTCTAGTACCCATTTTTATGAGGCCTGATCCACCCCAGAACTGTATTTTTATTCTTCTTATACCTTTTGTCTGGTGTACTTTCAGTCACTTCTGACACAGAGGATAAAGCTGTATTAAAACAAATGATCAGAATCTGCTGGTAACTAAACCCAGACCATTGTCTTGGCAAGCGAATGCACTGGCCACTGTGCCACCACAGTTAAAATCAATACAGTATCTGAAAGAGTGTTTTAATCCTGTGCAGGTCCCATGGCTCAATTTTGAGAAGAAAGAATAGATCATGGCTATTCAGCTGGCAGCCCACAGGCTGAGTCCAGCCCGCAGAGAGGCCTAGCAAGTGACCCATGGATATTTGCAAATTAGATTGTATTAATGATCTGTCTACGCTGGGGCTCTGGTTTCTAGCCTGCATCGATCCCCATTTGTCAACATATTGGCCCATGAGTAAACTTATTTGAATAACCCTCTAAAAGACCAACAGGCTCCCCGTCAAGCATGTCATAAAAGATGACTAAGTAGGAGTTTGCTGAAATGGGCTGTGTTAGGCCGAAAGGCACAGATATTACAACATAGTTTATGTATTTCTTGCGAATGTCAGCATGTGATTGGTTATTGGTACCCATATCTGTATCCAAATTTTTGGCCATTTGGCATCTGCAACTTAGGTTTTGTGACAGTGTATCGTAATTCTGAGATAATCCTGGATTGATTTTAGCTGTAGATGATTTGGCAGCATACCACTTTATATTGAGTTTGACAGGTGTATTGACAGCCGACCGTTCAGAAGCGGTGGCAAACTACTGAATCCAAAAAATGCTAGAGTTGGTTCTCCAGTGTAGTGTAAAGGATGGACAACTAACTTTGATTATATCTGTAACCTTTCTGCTGCTTTTCCACCTATGTCATTTCACATTCCTTATTTCCCTTTCTGCTGTCCTTCTCCAGGTTTCCTTAGGTCATTCACATTTCCTTTTCCCATCAAAGAGCTTTTGTTGCCAGAGTGCCAAGAGGCATTCTGTAAACATGTCCAAGCCTTCTTCCTTTTGTAGTGTTTGCCAGTGATAAATATTTTTGGTTTTCCCCCTCAGTTCTTAATTTTTCTGATTTTGTTTGGTTTATAAGTATAGTGTGAGTTAATAGAAAGAAATGTTTGGATTATGTTATACAGGTCAGTTTTGACACTGCAGCGGCCAGAATGCTTGCCTGCTTGTATGATGGTCATAGCCTCAAAACCTAATTGAGGTGGAGATTTTAAAATACCTTTGCTCTTAAGCTGACCCAGCCTTCAAATAGGTACCAGGACATTTTCTGGAAAGCATAAGCAGGCAGCTAGATATTGACCACATCACCAGTTGAATAGTCCATTACAAATTTGGGGCTAGCATTTTATGCATCATACCTCTCAACATGTAAAGGTAAAGTAAAGGACGCTTTTTCATTCTTTCATGTGTATTGGACATATAGTGCAAGACCAACATTTTATAAGCCAATCAGTATTCAGTGGGTGAATGCCGGCCACCTTTACTTCCCAGGACTTACCTAGTACCCAGTTAAGGCTGGATCGACCCGGGAGCCAAGGGGGTTAAAAAAACACAATCTGGCTGTGTTCAGATTTTAACCGACGACCCTCGGAACAAGCTTTAAGCTGCCACACCATGGCGGCTTCCATTTCAGCATGCACAAAAAGGTTAATTAACTTTTGTTTTTACTTCTATTTTTGATGGGACATTATTTTATTGCTGTCTTTTTTCTATCAGATGTGTCCTCATTTATCCCATGGCCAAGCCAGCATTGTATTTACAATAGGGGAGGAATTATCGACAATGAAAGAATGCAGTCCTTTCTTTCAAGCAAAGAACAGGTGAGTTAATTCCTATGACTTTCTCATATTTTTCTTAAATTAACGTTGGTTGGTGGACACATTCTTACTTTAAGATTTATAAACATGGACAAAGCTTCTGTACATGGAGGCAGTGTTACGAATAAAGCAGTGAAAGTAAAATAATGTTCTTATGGAAGCACAGTCAGCGCAAACTTTAATGCATTATTAGAATTTGAAGAATTGGGGGGAAAGGGGGTTGTTGCAGAAAAATCGATTTAAAAAAAATAATGAAACTGAAGAGGTTCATTGAAAAATGTTGTAACGAAACGTGCACATTTGAGAGCACACGCTTTGAAAAAAAAAATAGAAATTACTACTAACAATTCTATAGATATACACACGCATGCACACACATACACACGCACACATACACAACTGTGGTATTGAAATAATGAGGAACCAAACAATACATCACATATTTTTTAGCTAATATATGTTGCTGTATTTGGTCAGGTTCACTACTACAGAATTTACATCAGTATAAAATGAGGCACAAAACATAAGTCTCTTTAACTGAAAAAAAAACAGTCACATGTGTCTCTTGTTACACTGTACATAAGATTAACCACATGATCATTTTGTTTACAGAACATTGCATTGCTTGTCCTAATTACTAATAATAATCTGTGTAAACTATCTTCTGTGCTGGAATATGTCATTAAGGTTCTCAATGTTGATGTTTTATTTTCCCATTTAAATAGAACATAATAGGCTGGTACAGTTTTCGACACAATTCAACTTCAAGGCCATCACTGAGAGAAACAAACCTACATAACAACTTGGCGGTGACAAGTAGCTTTACTGGTCAGTCTGAGGACTTTATTTTCTTGCTGTGCACGTCTTCATCATCGGCAGATATGTCCATTCACACTTGCAGCTACGGCTTCATGCAAAAGACAGATGGGTGAGTCTTATTAATGTTCATATTTAGGCCTTTTTTTTAGACAGAAGTCATGTTAATTCCATGGTTGTTACTGATTTAAGAATCAACATCACTGCATATTGAACATACACACTGATGCTCCGTCTCCTGCAGCAAATGTCTTAGGTGTACTCTGGTTGCTCACATATCAGACTCTTCAGTATATTCTTGCTGGATCCACTCTGAGTTTCAAATTTACATTCTTACACATGTTATTTCATCTAACATCGCATCTTCCATCAGCTTTTGTCCAATATTGATTGATCTTCAGAATGCCTTCCTTGTCCAGTTTGAGTGTTCCCATAGCTATCTCTTTTGTAGCACATACACAGAAATCCACTCTTTCATTCACTCGCACTCCTACATTTC
Organism: Candidula unifasciata; assembly: GCA_905116865.2. NCBI lineage: Eukaryota > Metazoa > Mollusca > Gastropoda > Stylommatophora > Geomitridae > Candidula > Candidula unifasciata. The sequence continues at coordinate 209,140 of CAJHNH020000070.1, read as the reverse complement.
CCTTCCTGGTGTGTTTGGTATTACATTTACTGTGTTATAATAAAGTAGAATGACCAGCTCTTTGCTTCGCTGCCTGTCAGTACCAAAACATTGTGAAAATTATCAGGTACTCATTTAGTATGCTGCATCAACATAAGAGAGAAGCAACTGATCCAGCAGTGTTAAGAATGCTGGGTTCTCATTCATGAAACCCAAGTTTGAATCAGTGGTAAAGTGATGGATTTTTTCTGCCAGGGACAAAACTGAAATCTTAAAACGTATATGTGCACGCATGCACACACCCCCTCTCAAAAAAAGTTGTAAGCAGGCAGTGAGACAATTTTTTTTTTCAGTCAACCCAACAGTGAGGAAAAGACAATACTATACTATTAGTAAGAAGCACACTAACCAGACAGTGACCATCATTTCCCCTTTTAAAGACAAAATAACATAAAGCTGGTGGAAAAGCTTATTTATTTGTGTAAAGTGAAGTACAGAAAAGGACATTCTATGGTATTCCTGCCATATGGCGGGATGGCTTGTCTGCTCTAACGGTTCTTAAAGTTATGCTGCTAGGAAACATGTGTTCCTAGCAGGTTTAACCAAGTCGGGCAGGTCTTGAGAAGAAGGGTCAAACAAGGTAGCATTTTGGTCCACCAAGGTTGGGCAGGAAGTTGACAGTCCATTATTGGAAATAAGATCCAGTGAAAACATTGCATCAGTGGAAGGAAATAAAACTAGCCAGACAAAGGATGACTGGGGATCAGAGCCAGAAGGAAGTCAACAGCCAGACTGAATCTTCCCTCCCAAAAACAACTTCAGTATTGGATGCTGGAATGTTGAAACACTGTAGTTGGAAAGTAATAGAAGATATCCTAAGGCATGACATACTTTTAATACTTGGAGACTTGAATGCACAGATAGGAAAGAACAACACAGTAAAAAAAAAAAAAACTTGATAAAGACAACTCTCCTGTGGAGGCAAAGGGAACATAAGGAACCTGGAGAAAAACAGTAGAAAGGAAAATGAAGGAATACACAATTACAAGGAATACCATGGACATAAAAACAACAGACTGGCAGCAGTGGAGTTCACTCGCTAATGTAATATTTGTCAACAAAGTAGTTATTGACCCTTCTCTCGCCATTGGCACATAAAAGTATATGGTGTGTGATCCATATTTGGAGGCAGCAGAGTAAAGGATTGGAGGACATGGCCTGAATTGTTTGAGTGCATAAGCTCCATTGATAAATAAAGAGCAGAGAGGAAAACAATGTCCCAAATGGCAGAAATATTAAAATCATGATAGTTTATTTTCTGTGCTAGCTTGTGATATGGTGATGTGTTGACAATAACATAATTATCAAAGACAAAAGGTAATGGAGTACACAGAGAGCTCTCTTGTCAGTAAAGCTATTTTTATTATATTTGAGTTTTGCATATTGTGATTTGTGTACAGCTCTGTTCTATTTTCAAACTTGATTTGCTGCTTTTTTTTTTTAACATTATTCTTTAGAACTTTTCTGAATCTGCCACTGACTGTGATGAACCTGGGTGATACAACAAGGAAAGAGTACAGAAAGAAAAGCAGTACAACACTTTTTCAGAGCCAGACAATATCTGGAGTATTACAGAGTTCTCAGTAAGAAATATAAACATTTTGTTTATTTAAGCCTTGATTTCTACTTCATGACTTTATTGATCTTCCTGTAAAAGACACCTCCAAGTTTAATGACCACTTTATACATATCATTTTATTCGCTGTGTAGTTTATGGGATCCTGTGTGGGGGCAGGAGGTTGAGGGGAGGGGACAGACCTGATGCCTCTAAACAACCATGTCATACAAAAAGCAACTGATTGAGGACTTGCTGAAACTGAATGTGTTGGCACAGATTAAAACTGAAGTCTTTCTTTCTGTACAAGACAACTCACCAAGATTTTAATGACCACTTCAGGCATGATATTTGTTTTGGGTAGATTTTTAACTCCTAATTTTGTCCGGGCAGCGCCGTTAGAATGCTCTTTTTGATTTCCAACTGCCAAAGGATTTTTTTATGTGTGCAACAATACACACAGACATCCAATCTTACTAGCCAGAGACCAGGGGAAATTACTAGAGGTCCACATGAAAAAATCCCAGCCTGAACCCAGGACCCTTTAGCACTCGAGGCTGATGCCACCATGTAAGGTGGTGTAAGGTTATGTACTTGTAAAAAAACTGATAATTAATTCTGTCCTAATGTTTGAGATATCCTGCATTGTATTACTTCCATGTTATAAGATGGGCATCTCGTCGGTTTCAGTTTAATACTGCTTATCAGCATATGGTTCTCTGTGTCGATTCAGGGGTCCTGTTTTGGGGGCTCTGGGAGAAAAGACAATCTATGAGGCAAGAATGTTGTAAAAGGCGACTTATTGGGGATTTACAGATATCAGATGTGCTGGATCAAAAGCACAGATATTGCTGCCCAGCTGTAAACCAAAATGCAGTGTGCCAAAGATCTGAATCTATATCTGCACCTCTAAAATAAAACTTGTATGTTATGTAGACTAGCAGTTTCCAGGCTGGTAGCAAAATTTATATTTATCCTGTGAAAATGCCACTTCCTAAGGTACGTTTAAAAAATTAAAAACTTAAACCAAATTTAATAGAAAGGAGATTGATAACATCCAAGTAGATCTGTTGTAATAGTTAGCTTACTTTGGGTATTGGTTCTTTTTATGACACTCTTGCATAACTGATTGGAGTTGATTTGATTTTATTTAAATTCCCTGTCTAAAAAAAATTGTTTTGCTGTTTAATTCCTAATTCTTCAGAATACATTAAAACGTAAAACACCCTTTTTCTGTGCCATCAGTATATAAGTGTATACCATTGGGTTTTTACAACTCGTGGTTGGACATTTCGATGTCTATCCTGGGCACTGCTATTGGTTCCGCAACGCTCACTGAGACATAAATGAGTGCTGTGGTGACAGTTCATTCTTTTGGCAGTGGCCTGTGAGCTCATTCCGGCCTCCAAATACGAGTGGCTTGTTGACAGTCATTTTCAGATAGTTGTGGCATGACCAGCACATGTACTTGGTATTTTGTCTCAACGCCCTTTTTATGCCGACTATAATGCCACAACACCTATACATTTTTAGGGTCATAGCTGGTGGGAATCGTATTGTATGTATAACTTTCAATGTTTTCATGTAGACTGTACACAAAACCATGAGTTGAATCATGCACTTTCAATTCCAGCAGCCATCCGCTCTCTACCGCATGATAAACACAGGGAAAATCCATTCCCACACTTTTTCCCGCCTTTATTCGGCAACAATTTATGTTATAGTGGTGCGTTTTTAAAGCACTATTTTGGCCATGTTAAACGGATACCAGCCTGGAGAAAACAGTAATGGATGATACATTTCTGGAAAACGAGGCAGAGGCCGACCTTTGCAAAGGTAGATACGAGGCATTGAAGATGCATTGGCTATGAAAACATTTAGGGCCAAAGAAGTGGCTAGAGGAGAGAGAGATACTTTCAGGCATGCTGGGATGAGAGCGACATTCTGTTAAGGACCTACTGATTGATTATGACCCAGCTATAAATTTGAGTCCAAGATCAGGGCAAGCATCTGGCCACTGTACTGCCATGGTTCCCACAAAATGTAGGAAGTCAAAGGAAATAACATGTAAGATTTTTCTTCACCAGGAAAGAGTTTATGAAGTCTTCTGGGGAGATGGAGCATATAGTCAAAGTCAATCATCTGGAACAATCCTTAAACAAATCATTAATGGTGAGTTATATATGTTCAACATGGCTTCCATTTTATGAATTAACTCATTTTTTATTTGCAGCCAAGTAGAACTTATATCTGTCATGTAATTAAAGGCCAAATTAAGGACACAGAATAGTTTTTATCAAGCCACCATAGTGGAAATGGTCTGAGCAGGAAAGGAGCAGGCCACTTAAGAATGACAGAAAGTGCGAAAGAACTGGCTGAAAAATTAATGATGAGGCAGAAAAAATTTAATGTGAAAACAAAAGAACTAGTGTTAAAGATTTTGACTAGAGAAGCCAACAACACAATGTGACAGGCCTTTGTGACTGATGTATCTGGTGAGAAAACCTTAGAGAAGTTTCTTTCTTCTAAGTTCTGGCTGTTCGTCCACTTCTGGACATTGATCTTGTTCCAAAACTTGTGTTTTGCATGCACATCTGTTTTACAGATCTGGCTAATTTGTATGTAGACTTGGTTCCCCGCCTCTCAGGCAGATGCACACTGACTTTAGAGGAAGCGCCCCTACTTGTCGAATGTTACAACTCGCTTGTTTTGGGGGTCTATTCTTTTTCTGCCAATAATAGGGCCTTGAAATCAACACTGGTGGTGCAAGCTTTTAAACATCAAACATCCTAGACATAGGTTTACATATGTTCTGAGATATAACCTGCAGTGTCTAGTTAATCTCTTATTTAACTAAGCTAGATATCTAAATACCCCTTTCTTACTCCTGTTTCTACTAAGTTTAGCTGCTGTAATTTTATTCTTCAAGTCACTTTTCTTGGATGTCCAGGACTTTCTCTAGTATCTGCTTAAGATTTACTTATGCCCGGAGGTATATTTTCAGTATCAAATATTTTGTCTGGCAGATTAGTAACCTTGTCTGTTCTTTTAAGGAATTGATAATTTCATTTTTGATGAAGTCTGGTTGCAGTTTTACAGAATTTGATATGAATAAGGGCCTTCTGAACTTGAATTTTCAATTTTGATCATCAGTCATTGTTATTAGAGATGTGCACCTGTTACTGTCATGAATTGTATAGTATGAGTTGTCATATCTAAACAGACTAGACATCTCTAAAGAAAGATAATGGGTTAAAAAAAGTTACCTGTTCACAGCGAAAGTATAAAATTTTATTACCATAACCCCTGACATATAGCTGATCTTTGGTAATTCACATTGTCTGCTTATACAAGAATTTTCATACATTTATAATTATTTATAAATGTACATTTATAATTAAGTTACTACTAGAGTAGAACAGATGATTTAAATTTATTTTTAAATTGCGTATTACGGGTGGGCTTACATTGTGCATTTTATCTTTATTTTCAGGATGCGCATAATAAGATAACTGAAAGTGAGAAGACCCTTGGCTCGCTGGAAATGGATGTTGCTGGTTTGAGACAACAGCTGCTCCTCTTAGAGCAGGAAGAGGCAGAGATTATGTTTCACAAACAAGAGGAAAAGAGACAGTGTGAGTTAGAAGAACAAAGAAGACATAATGCCCAAGTGGACGCTGAAGAACAAAAAGAGCTTGAAAAGCTACTTATAGATTTAGGAGTGTCTTCTAATGATGTCCTGTGTAATATCCAGCCAGAGTCATTGACAGTGGAGAGCTCTACAGGAGACCACGGTTCTGCAAGTGCTCACATTGTGAACAAGGCTCTGTCTGTTCCTAAGGAACGTGCCTTTGTTAAGAACAATGACACAAATGCTAATCGTGTAGCAGACAGTAGGTCTGATGTGGATCACCGTCGATACATGAATTATGAACAAGAACAATGTACCAACAGCGATGACGTTTATGCTCATAAACCTAGACATACAAGAACAGTGAAAGATAACTTGGTGGATACGTTCTCCTTCGTGGAAGACGAGTTGAAATTTCACCAGAGTACTGCAGCCAAGAAACAACAGTCATGTGCAGTCAGAAATGCAGGCGCTACTGTGGCACAAGATCAGGGAAGTGGTAAAGGGCTGATAATAAGTTCTCATGAAAACACGCAGTATAAAGATATAAAATATACAGGAGTAAAACCAATACAAACCACACATAACAATCTTCTTCACCAAGACACCGGTGATAACACATATGGAGTACCTATAAGTGATGCATTAGGAGACCTAGTGGACCTTGAAAGACCACAGCTAGATCCTGATGTCTGTGTTGACAGACACGCTACATCTTCCCCAGTGTTTTAACTGTAAAATGGATTATAGTGATGATCACTGCTTGTATGTTTGACTGGCAGATAGAAATGCATTTAGGGATTTCAGCTCCAAGAGAAGTTTACAGTTGATACCAAAAGGGGGGGGGGGGAACTTGGAAGTAAAGAGGCTGATGTATTGTTTGTTAACGACATCACCCATTAGGCACTAATCGGTCTTTAACAATATGTGTGTAGCACCATATGTAGGATGTGCCAATGGTGTGAAAGGGTCCTGTACTTTTTTTGTTTAAAAAAGGACCCTTTCCCACGCCTTTAGGCATATAGGGCTAGACCGGTTTTTAATAGACCAATCGGCACAAGATGGATGATGTGGTCAGCATCCCACCAGCGCCTCTACTTCCCGGGACTGCACCCAGTACCCACTCAAGACTGGGTCGACCTGGTAGCCAAGTCCGGCTCCTCCAGGGAACATTTTTGTTAACAAAAGGTAAAACCTGAGAAATAAAGGTCGCTGGCATACTGTGGACCACATCACCCATTGAGTGCCTATTGGTCTTTAAAAATATAGGTCTACTACTGTATGTTGTATGTTTGAAAAGCCACTGTCGTAAACTGGATCCTTTACTTGTAACTACTCACTGAATTAGAAAATACATGTATTATTTGCAGAGAGGCAGTGCAGTAGCTCAAAGGCTTCCATACTTGCCTGTTGGCTTGAAAGTTATGTGTTTGCCCCATTGAGTTGGTGATTGTTGAAAAAAAGTTGACCTGTGTTCCTTGAGCCATATGGTACAAAGAAATGTTTTGGGTAGTAAATGTGGCTGGTGGTGTAATATTGAATACATAACCCGATGTGCACTTTGGCAATACAGATATGAGGCTAACACCATATACCCAGTATATCTTAATGAGTAGAAAAGAGTCCTTTATTAGTTTGCACTTTCACAGGTGCAACAGTCATACATGTTAAAGGACACACTATACTAAAAATATCTGAACTAGGTTTTTTTTAGCTTGCTCAGGCCGAACATACAATATTCTTCTTTTGTGTTCACCTTTAAAAGGAAGGCTAGCACATTGTTTTGTGATCTGCCGCTAGTCTGCAAAACTGCTCCTTCCGGCCCATTACATCTGATTTAAGCAAGCTCATAATTTATAGGCTTTTATAACATGCTTGTTAGAGGGAAGTAGGTCTGTTTGTTAGTTCTTCAAAATGGAACGCACATGGAGCAGACGAGAGAATAACATCTCATAAGTTGATTGATACACACAGACAGATCTTGGTTGCACAGGATTTTTTGTTTTGGCAGAAAGAGTTTGGGCACGTGACTATTATTGTACATTTCCTTGTTATTGCCGTTCCCTAAGAATTCTCTAGAATTATCAATAATACACTTTATCATGCTAGCTGTTATTTTTGCCTCCAAATGTTTCGTCTGTGAATGTTGACATATTTAGAACCAAGTGGAAATTTATAATAAGAATGTAAAACTCTATTGATTAAATGAAGCTTTTTAATGGCAAATTTAAAATGAGATGGTAAATCCTGTTGAATGAATATTTTAAACTTGTTCAGTCATTAAAAAAAAAATTAAAATGTTTCTTGTATCGTCTTTTCATAGTCGAAATATTTCTTGTATCATCTTTCATAGTCCATGCTGTTTGCCTTTGGTCATTATGTGTGCCCACAATCTTTTCCTTGATATACTGCCAGTCATTTCTGGTAAAGATTTCTACTGCACCATTTCACCAACTGCCTAACATTCTCTCTCTCTCTGTTGGTTTCTCTGCTCTCCCTCTCTCTCGCTCTTGGTCCAGTTTTTTTTAAAAGTTATGACATACTCCAGTCTTCCCCATTCTGATGATGTGCTCAGAACATGTAAATTGTTGTCTCATGCATGGAGCTATTTCTTTGAAAGTTAATTTTTTTCAAACGATCCTTACTAAGCCTTTAATCTAACCATGATGTTATCATTCTTCAATAAAGCAAATATACCACTTCTATTAAATATCTTTCTCATCCGTTATTTCTTAAATATAAAACACCAGTTAGGTATGTATTGGATGCTGACCTTCTCAAGTCTGTTAAAATTATAATTAATAATATAATCATCAAAGAAGTAATTGTGTAATATTTCTTTAAATATGCTTGTGTTGAGAGAACATTTTATTTCAGACAAAGAAATACATTAAAGAATCACACTTGACTAGGAATATGTTGCCTGGAAACCATAAAAATATGGTTTTTGAAAAACAAATAAAAATTGCTGACACTTTCACTAAAATAAAGTATTGAAGTAGTTTTTGCATTTGTGGGATGAATTCAATGTATCTGCAACCAGTTTGTTACTGGAACCATGAGTATCTGTACAACACAGTATTTGTTGAGTGAGATGAAGCATCTGTAGGTTTGCCCTGTTCGTAGCAGTCTGTTTTCTAGAGAGACGGTCATCAGTAGTAGCTATCAAACTAGTGTAAATGAAACTTTTGAGCCATGATGCACTCAGTCATAGAAATGACATACTGTACTCTCAACACAAGGGAACAGTTTGTAACTGCTAGTTATAAACCTTAAAGCTGGCCCTGCATAGCCAGTTTGTCAGCTACAATGTACACAAGTTCTTAGACTTACTCTGTTGAATACCATGTTGCAACCATGTTGGTTTCTCAGCAGGAAACATGGTGTAAAATAAACAATAATTGCTAAGTTACATGAGGAAAACAGCAGCAGCAGTCAGCAAAAAGTGCACAGAATTGTCATGTTAAGCAGACATTTCACTAGTTTCAGTTACTTCTTTCTGATGGCTCTTCATTTTTTTCAAACAGCCTTAAATACTCAATGTACGCTCAGTATCCAAACTCTTAATAACATGAGATGATTTAAAAAAAATGTTTTGTTGCAAGTTTTGGTGTAATGTGTAAACCTGTTTTTTTTTTTCCACACTGCCATCAAGGCATGCTTACATTCCTCTAATGATTGAGAATTCTTTGTAATCCACTATTATCTTGATTTGGCCTTAAGTGTAAATTTTGTTGCTTTCTTATTGTTTTTTGCTGTGGCCAATTTTTATTTGTAAATATTGCTTGTAAAATTACACTTTAATTGCCTGTATAATAAGTTTGCAATAGTATTTCATGTTTCTGTTCATGGCTAAATAAAGGTTTTGTGTGTGGTGTGGCAATTTCTATCAAAAAAGAGAATAAGTATTATACTGGTAATGGTGTATATAAGGTGTTGCCAGCGCTCTTGCTGCGGTTTGCTAGACAGCATCATGGTTGAAGTGGAATTCTGTAAGCAGCTGTTTTTAGAGAGCCTCATGCAGATCTTCTGCTGTCTGTCCATGTTGCACACTGTGCACAGTTATTGCCCAATGTGAAGATTGAACCAAACTGGCATAGTATCTCGGTTAGTGGGCCTCTGGAATGCATTGAATGTAAACTTTCATATTCTGACACTCATCAGCTAATTTCCACAGAATGTAGAGAAAGGATAATTATATGAATCATTAACTGTCCTATTGTGCAGTTTGTACATCTCACAGGGCACACAGTGGATTCCTGCAGTTTTGTCCTTTTGATTTCAGGTATGGAATCTAGTCCAGCACCTATGGCATTTCTTAACAGCATTCACTACGACCCTTGGACAGAATTCCTCTCTTCCTCTGTCCATTTGTTTCCCAGTGTCAGTGCCTTTAAAAAAACATGTAGTCCATTGTTAAAGTCAATGCTTCGATTGACAAGACATTGCTGTGTAATTTCTGTGAAATCTCATTCTACTGACAGGTTATTTACAGTGTGTAAGTATGAAATATTAGACAAAAAAAGGGGAAAGCCGTCATATTGAGCATGTTAAGCCAATGTTTGTAGTGATACAAACATACTGCTGCATATGAGTTGTGATGCAGTGATTTTTAAAATCAAAATGTAACAAAAATTTATTGCGCCTTCTCCGCAGTTGGTGTTGGCTGTGTGGATAAATGCATCCACAGTTGTCTTCGGGAATATGTGGTCCGGCCCTAATGTGTCTAATGTGTCTCTAGTACCACTGTATGATGACTATGAGATCAGTCTTTTTCAAACCGCCTACCATGGAAATAGAACCATGGTATATCTGGTTAAAAGAGTAAAAGAAAAGATCCCTTTGCACGCCTTTAGGTGTACCGGGTCAATGGGAAGAGCGCCCATATTTTTACAGTCCATCGGCACTAGGTGGGTAATGTGGTCAGCATTGTGCCGGCTGTCTTTACTTCCCCAGGACAGCCATTCCGGTACCCATTTTAGGCTGGGTCGACCTGCAATATCTGGGTAAGGAATTAACTCATCCAGAGCACACCACACCATATTATATTACATCTGTCTTATTTCCTGGGGATTTAATTCTACCCAGAACCCACAACACTGCATGAGCTACAAGAAGTACTGTTGCTTAGGTCATCCATTCAGATGGGTGCTCAGACCTACACAGAATAAACACTGTACAGTTTACAGGGTTGACAAAATAAGTACACACTACTGTTTGTCACTTTCAAGGTAGAAGAGGTTTTTAAATAGTGCCTTGCACCTGAGAACAGAACATTCTCATCCTCTGTAGAGTTGAGTCTGCACCTTTCCATCTTTCCTGGCGATAATGTTCCATGTTATTGTCGGGAGGCATAGGAATCACATCCCATGGCAATTTTGGAAGTGGTTCTCAAAACCAGCTTACATAAAGAAGAATTGTCCACAATAAGTGCTGGAGATTGCAGGACCAACAAAGCCAAGGCAGTATTTTAGAGGCCACATGTTTCCAATGCATTTTGATCCCCCTTTCAACCATTTGTTAAATAGTGTTTCACTAAGGTTCAGCTTGGAAGTGGAATTAAGTGCATCACTGGTTTGGGTCAGCTTACGAATTCTGGCTAGTGCTTTGTGTCTGACTGGTCCCTATACTTACTGCCCATTATGAATGGAAGGTTGCCGCATATAGAAATGAGGCAAGCAGCCAATTGCAAGAGGTGATGATTGTTTGGATGTACTTAGAATCAAAGTATCAATCAGCATTAGTGAAAGCCATCTGGAATGAAGATGAAGTGTTGAGAGTGAGATATCTTCCAGGAGGAGGATCAATGGGTAAACTCAACTTGAGGATAAGAGTAGATTTAATGGCTTCCTGTCATTAAGTTTTCAGTTTAGGAAAAAATGTCTCAAGCAGTTAAAGGAATTATTGTGTGTTGTCTATAATTTAAAAAAATATATATATAATAACAAACAAACATCGGTGGTATTTTAGTTCCTAAAAAAATAGTAAACCATATTTTTTAGTTGGCATGTATTTGGTATCTAGGAACCGTGCATTCTAGATGTAAGTACCGGGACTTACAAATTCAGCAGTGGTTTATGATTACTTTTGTGTGTGTTGACAAGACTGGCTTTTATTCTGACAATTATTACACTTTGTGGCTTTGGAATAAGTCTTTTCTGTTCTAAGTTGCATTCAGTGCTCATCATTTTTTTGGGGTGGGGGGGGGGGGATGTGGTATCTGGCCTATTTTCTTAGGTGTATGGCTATTTTCCAGTGAACTCACCACAGTGCATTGAACTGTTTTCTCACCACATGTGCATTGGATAGATCATTCATATGTGGTTCATTAGTTGTGGCTCAGCTGTACGCATCCAGCCACAAACGCACCCAGACCAACTGTACATACATTCAGCTATAGACAAGTGAACGTAACTGTGGACACATTCAGCTTGAACGCATTTGCGCATAATTGTTTGTGGAGCATTCTTTCTTCAGCTAAACATCAGCAATGCTGTTGCCATGCTACTGTAATGCCAGAATGCTAATCTAATGCAGATTTCAAATTGATAAAAGCAAAAAAGTTATAAACATGTTTTTACTACTAGTTGTTTTTTTTTGTCACCCTCAGAATTTTGTCGTCGCAAAAATATTGCACAGGCCTAAATATGACCATGGATGCCTGTATTCTATATCCACTTCCTTTCAATCCTTTGGAATAAGCCTCTATCAGCAATTTTGTTTTCTACATGATGATTAGTAAAGAGAAATTTTCTGATTGTCTTCTTCTTCTTCTTCTTCTGCCTTTCTATCCCCCAATGGAGCATAAGCCCTCAACCAACTCACGCCAAGTCGTTCTATCCTTCGCCATTACATGGAACTCTCCCCATGTCCTCCCAATCTTTCTAACCTCATTCTCCAGCTCTCTTCTCCATGTGTTTTTTGGCCTACCTTTATTCCTATACCCCTGTGGGTTCCAATGCAAAGACATTCTAGTTATGCTGTTCTCCTGTTTTCTCAGTGTGTGCCCTATCCAACGCCAGCGTCTTTTCCTCACCTCCTGATCCACTGGAGCCTGTTTAGTTCTCTCCCAAAGTTCTACATTAGTTATTCTATCATACCATTTTATTCCCTCTATTCTGCGCAGGCACCAGTTAATGAATGTCTGTAATTTATTAGTAATTGCCTTAGTTGTTCTCCATGTTTCTGCCCCATACAATAGTACTGATTTGACATTAGAATTAAAAATTTTTAGTTTAGTATTTCTTTTAATTTCTTTTGACCTCCACAAATTCCCTAGTGCTATGAAAGCCCCTCTTGCCTTTTGTATTCTTATTTTAATATCTCTATCAGTTCCTCAATCTTTATCTACATTACTGGTGTACGACTCCACGTCTTGGAGTGGGGTGCCATTAAGAGAAACCACATTACTATTTGCCTGATATATTCTCATTATCTTTGTCTCCTTTATGGATTTACAGACCAAGCTGCTGTGATCTCGCATTAAGTATATTTAATTTATCTTGTATCTGATTCCGTGAATGGGACAGAAGGGCAATATCATCAGCGAAGTCCAGATCATCAAGCTGTTTTGTAGGGGTCCACTGAATTCCATTCTTGGTGTTAGCAGTTACTGTTTTCACAGTCCAGTCTATAGCCAGTAAAAATAAGAGAGGCGACAAAAGACATTCCTGTCGCACACCTGTTTTTATTTCAGATGCATCTGTTAGCTTTCCCTCATGAAGAACTCGACATTTCATGTCTTTATATGTTGCCTTTACTAAGTTGATAATTTTCTGTGGGATTCCAAAGTGCCCCATCAATTTCCAGAGAGATTCCCTATCAATGCTGTCAAATGCTTTTTCATAGTCTATAAATCCAATGTAAAGTGGTGAGTTCAGTTCAATGCTTTGCTCTATTATAATACGTAATGTGGCTATCTGATCAGTACAGGATCTGTTTGACCGAAAACCTGCCTGCTCATCTCTTAGCATTTTATCAATAGCATCTTTTAATCTTTCCAAAATAATTCTACTTAATATTTTTCCAGGAACATAATTCCTCTATAGTTTTCACACTCCTGTAGATCACCTTTTTTGGGCAGTTTCACAAGATATCCTTCTCTCCAGTCTGCTGGTATTTCTTTGGTCTCCCAGACTTTACTGAATAATCTATGTAGCAATTCTGTTGATGTGTTTCTGATTGCATTATCACTTAATTGTCTCTTTGGTAGTTAAAGTGTTTGCACTGTTCCCTCTTTGCTCCCATTTCAACAACTGCTTTGGCTTGATGCCTTTAATGACATATACAAGACTGCCTCGGGACCAGTAATTTTAAACAGATATTGAACTCCACTGATTGCATCTGTGGTTTAAAACTTAGTCTACAAGATTGTAAATCAGAACTTGCAGATATTAGACAAATGATTCTGCTGAAAGCTTTCCCACATTTACCAGCTGGTGGCACTTACTGTATAAATATCTGAAATAAGACAAAGTGGCAGCTATAACTTATGAAAATGACAGTTTAGAAAATAAGGTTTGCTGGGACAAATTTAGAAGAAAAATGAGAAAACTGCCATTACTGCCTGTAATTATCACCTCTGTGGTGTAGGCAGGGGGGTCTTTAAGCCTGACTATTTAAAAGGCAGACAGCGTTACAAGTGGGAGGATAACATCAAGAGATGGACGAACAGCAGTATGAGTGAGTGTACATCAAGGGCAAGAGACAGGGCTTGTTGGAGATTCATTGCAGCCAACCTTCATTGTGGAGACGGCACCTGATTGATTTAAAACCTCATGGATAGTGCTGTCACTACAGACTGTGCAGGTTAAGATGTTATTTTTGCCTCCAACAGAAAAAAATCCTCACTCAGGAATGAGGATTCTAACTCTGGTCTCCCGTTTGAGAGCCCTGTGTTCTTATCCGTTCGACCAGCCGCAGAAGGTAGGAAAGTGTACATAAAATAACATGGCTGTCTGGTGAAGGCCAAGGAAAGTATATGGCATGGTAAGCAATATAGCTGGGATTAATTCAATGCTTCGCATTCATTACAACCCTCTTTTGTGATTTTGTAGGGAATGCATGATTTATAAAAGCCACTCCTAATTGTTTGCCGTTTCATATGTGTATTTATTATCATTAGTAATGATTATTAATAGCTATTACATTAAATTTTCTCACTTGAAATTAAAAACATTTCAGTAATAGTAATTAAAAGCTTTTATTGAGTATTATAAACAAATATTTGTTATGCAGTTAGTTTATCATCTGTTATTTATAATTTCTATAATTGTTCTTTGGTTTAACTTCTTGCCTGCTTTTCATGAAAAGGATAAACAGTAGAAGAACCATCAGACTAACTCATGACTCACTGGATGCAGTTATCTATTGAGGAGCACCGAATGAAGATGACAAGAAAAACAAATATCAAAACCACTATCAGCCAGAAATGGAAGCTATAGACACAACATATTTCAAACAAACACATCCACATGATTTATTGCTGGTTGTAGAAATAGGTTTATGTGACATTCTACCAACTAATATCCTAACAACAGGTATTGTCATGAATGTCCCCTTTGAGCTATGGACAGTTCCAGAAAGAAATAAAAACGTCACTTCCTGAGCTCCTAGTATTAAATCTCTTAGCAAAAATTCTTTTTGCTATGCTAAAAGTATAAAGGTTATTAACAAACATTTTATTTCCTAAGATATTCACAAATATTCTACTATCTAAGGCAATTATTTTTAAAGTTATTAACTAACATTCTACTTCCAAAGGCTACAAATATTAAACTGGTGAGGGAAAATTGTATGAGGTCATAGAAGGTGTGACTACTGGTCACCTGGTTCCATCCCAGTGGACACACAATACACCTGCTTTAAGCATGAGTGTGAATTGCACCGACTCTCTTGTAATCTAACAGCATGCAAAGTTCTCAGCAGGCTTTATCACAGTAAATGTTATTGTTGATTCTCTCTTTATTAGCATGACCAGTATCTTTCCTGTCATGCTTTATAGGGGAGGAGAAGTTCATTACAACCATGTCTGACCCTCAAGCATCATTGCCTTCATCACCCACATGATGATTGTTACATTCAAGTGCGGGGACCCATTCCCCGTCTTCTCTTGTATCTTGTTTTCTAATAGAATTTAAGACCTCGGCAATCTCAGTCAATACTTACAATTCTTTCGTATCTCTGTAGATCCTTTAAAATCTTTCCCTTGTCATTCATATGTCTGATTTCCACTTAAGACCTTAGCCATCTAAGTCAAGACTTACAATTCTTCCATATCTCTGTAGATCCTTTCGTGTCCCATGTCATATGTCTGATTTCCACTTAAGACCTTAGCCATCAGTTAAGACTTACTATTCTTTAAAATCTCTGTTGATCCTTTCATGTCTCTTCAATTCATTCATATGTCTGATTTTCTTCTCCATTGTCTTAGATTTCCCCTTTTTTTAAAATTTGATTTGTGGATTCTAGAGAAATGACTTTTTGATTATACTATTTCTTATCAATATGTTTTCTAAATATATAATATAATTAGTTCTGGGATATTTTTTCTCACCTCTTGATTCCCCGGAATTTGTTCAGTTCTCTTCTTCTTCACATTTGCATTCACCAGCTGTAAACTCTGGCATAAAGTTCTGGTTGTTCATCCACCTCCAGACTTTAGTCTTGTTCCAGAATCTAAGTTCTCTTCATAAGCTACAAATTTTGAATTTTGTCATACAATTTTATTTTTTTTTTCTTTCTGGCCAGAACTTGATTATCTATAATTTACTGGTAATTTTGTTGTTTTCAAAGTTTCAGATCTATATCACAGAATTTATTTTATATTACAGTTGCATATTCAAGCATCAAATCTCTGTTTTTAAATTTCTTTAGACTTTCTCAAATTTCTTCATGTAAACCTATAAATTCTTTGATTAAACAAAGTAACTGCATATAAGTGCTTTTTTGTGTGTCTCCCTGACACTACTTTATTGACTTATTTTATTTGCTGCTGGTTCATTGCCTTAGCAGTAATCAAATTTAGGTGTCCTTGAACCCTATTCGGGTATTAGTGAATGGAAATGTTTGTGCGATTGGATTTTGTTTTTGTGTTTTGAAGTCAGACATTGCTAACATGCTACATTTTTTAAATACATAATTTATTGGAAAGAATTTTCTTCCTAATATTATCAGTTTATTTTGTATTGACAAAGTATAGTTGCATGTTTTAAAAGTGTTATTTCTTTGCAAATTCTGCTATAAGTGGAAGAAGATTTATTTTCAGTTTTATTAACATCTTCAGTTATAATATTGTCAGTGAAAAGGTATAAAAGCAACATACATTTATGTTTTCAGTGTGAGACTGTAACATTTTCTCATGTGGGATGCCTGGTTTTTTAGTGTGAGATTGTAACATTTTCTCTTGAGGGATGCCTGGTGTATCAGTGTGAGATTGTAACATTTTCTCTTGTGGGATGCCTGGTGTATCAGTGTGAGATTGTAACATTTTCTCTTATGAGATGCCTGGTGTATCAGTGTGAGATTGTAACATTTTCTTTTGTGGGATGCCTGGTTTTTCAGTGTGAGATTGTAGCATTTTCTTTTGTGGGAGTCCTGGTTTTTCAATGTGAGATTGTATAATTTTCTTTTGTGGGATGCCTGGTTTTTCAATGTGAGATTGTATAATTGTCTTTTGTGGGATGCCTGGTTTTTCAGTGTGAGATTGTAGCATTTTCTTTTGTGGGAGTCCTGGTTTTTCAATGTGAGATTGTAGCATTTTCTCTTGTGGGATGCCTGGTTTTTCAGTGTGAGATTGTAACATTTTCTTTTGTGGGATGCCTGGTTTTTTAGTGTGAGATTATAACATTTTTTCTTTTGGGATGCCTGGTTTTTCAGTGTGAGATTGTAGCATTTTCTCTTGTGGGATGTCTGGTTTTTCAGTGTGAGATTGTAACATTTTCTCTTGTGGGATGTCTGGTTTTTCAGTGTGAGATTGTAACATTTTCTCTTGTGGGATGCATGGTTATTTAATTTCTAACTACAATAATGTTCACACCATAATTATATTATAATACAATGCTTGCATTTGTTGCTTCTGTATAAACTAAAGTATATATTGTATGCATGTTCTGTGCTCACACTAGTCATTTAAGGATATAAGAAAAGAAAGTTTATCATTTTCACCCATTTATATCTCAGTGAGGGTCCCAGGGCCATGTGGGGTGGGTAGGGGTTTAAAAAAAAAACTGGTTTCCCCTGCAAGCATATTATAACAAATAACTAACTAGTAGTTTTTCCGTTTGAAGTCAGAGTGCCTTTGCTGTGAGGTGAGGACCCAGTCAGTCTGGGTGCAAATAAGTCAGCTTTGTAACTGATTTACATGGGAAATTCAAGTTTTGGAACAAGACTAAACTCTAGAAGTGGATGAACAACCAGAACCTTCCTCTGGAGTTTATAGCCAGTTAATGTGAAGAAGAAGAACCCTTTAGCCACATTGGAACATGGGGCTAGCTAGTCTGGTCAGTATCATGCTGGTTGCTTTTATTTCACAGAAATACCTGTATTCGGCTGCCTCAACCCAGCAGCAGCAAGTCAGTTTAAAAACGTTGTTGTCTTTGAACTTATGATGATTAGGCAAGTGTATTTAAAGATATAGTGTCATTTATTTACTCACTTCTTCTTCTTCTCCTCCTCCTCTTCCTTCAGGTTCACTGGCTGTAAATTCTGGTGGGAAAGTTCTGGTTATTTGTCCACTTCTGGACTTTCGTCTTGTTACAGAACTCAAGTTTTGCATACATATCCATTTTACAGATCTGGCTTATTTGCCTGTAGACTGTTGGTTCCGCCCCTCTCAGACAGTCTCTCAGAAGGAAATACCCCCAATTAGTCATTTTTTATGGGATGCTTGTGGGAGGGGGGTCAGTGTGTATATTTTCGCCCTGAAACCCACACAGGGAAGTAGCAGTTTATTTCCTGAATAATGTAGAATGGGGTAGGGAGTCCTTTGTTGCAGTGGTAAAGCCATTGCCTTGCACTCTGAAAGTTCTGGGTTCATTTCATGAACTTATTTAGTTCACAGGTGCAATTTTTCTGGTGGTCCTTAGGGGTATGGAGTTATTGCATTGTGTGACGATCTCAGCAGACGGCTAACCATTCTCCAGCAGAGACTGAGTCAGATGGGATCAAACCCAGTACAGTGAAATCGATTCTCTTGACTTCTAACTTGCAAATTAAAAGAGATAAGAGCAAAGGAAATACAAAACATTGATGTTTATTGGCATTAGTGGCTTAGTCATTGTAAACAGGCTTAGCAATTTTGTGATGTCAGGTTCGATTCCAGCTGTTGGTGATTTGGCACCAGTCTGTCCTGCATTGGTGTCAACAGTAGTATCAAAAACCAACTGTTCAGTAGCAATGGGCAGTAGCAAACTGCTGAACATAAAACTAACTAGTAAAGTCACAAGCAGCCCAAAAAAATGCTTGGATTGGTTCTGCAATGTCCAGCTAAAAGGACATGCAAACTAACTTGGGGGGGGGGGGGGGGGGGATGGGGGGGGGAAGGAAGCTTTGATGTAACTAAGACAAGAACATAGACCTGGTCCTAGACTCAGATGATCACATTTATGAGACAACACTTTTCAGCATGGCATGTAATGATGCTGATTCCAGATTCGGATTAAGAATAAAACAGGTGAAGTTTTTAAACAGTGAAATGATAGTGTGCCTACTAAAAACTAAGTTAACTTATGGTTTCTGTTAATATGAACTAACTGATTTCTGTTTTTTGAAAACCAGAAAAATATCCTGTATATGATAACAACCAGAAGTAGTCACAGATTAGACATTTGACAACAAGTAATAAAATAAGATATACAGATGAGTTTCTTTTCTTCCTGGCTATTTTTGGTATTTCAGTCCAGTTTTAGACACATGGTCCCCAAAGGTTGAGGAATGCTTACAAAGATGTCTTATCCTTTGGAGTGCAAAAAGAAGATTTGTTGGTTTGTAATATAGGGTGGGGGGGAGGGGACATGGGTGAAAGATTATAGTGTCCATCTCAGACTCATCAGCTACAGAGTTCAAATGTCAGACTTTTTTTTTTTTTTTAACTAGATGCATTTAATATTTAATCTCACCATCTCCATCTGATTTCTTATGCAGTCAGATCAAAAATGCATAGCCTTTTCAGATAAGGTCGATAAACCAGGAGATCCTATTCTATGTTATGAATGAATTCCTCCACAGCTGTAAATTTTACATGGTGTATCATGTCACTGCATATTTCTCCATTTTCCTTTCTACTGTCCATCTCCAAGTTTCCTAAAATTGTGCTGTTGTATAATTTGAGCTTAAGTCCCTTAGTCCATATATTTAAGCATGGCAAATGCTTGATTTCCTCTGTTATTCTCAGTGTTGCATCATCCTAGCCATCTGACCTTCAGAACAGACACAGAAACTGGCTGCAGTAATGAAGTATGGGTTGATGTTTTCCATATAGGGGTGAAAAAGGTGGGGGGGGGGGGGGGGGGGGGGAGAATAGACCAACTGACCCTTAACAAACATGTCATTAAAGGCGATTCATTGGGAGATTGCTGAAATCTCGGGACACCCCCATAAGTGCTCCGTTCCCATCTTCAGCAGCAAGCGAAGAGTTCTAATTTTGATGGCACCAGTAACTGTCTGATTGTGTGTCCGTCTCACCTTTGCCCTGAGTTTTGAGCACTGGCCAGATCTCCTTGTAACTTGTAGCGCCATTCTCCCCAGACCGTAATGATCTAATTGTGCCTCCACACTGTTCATCTAGCTTGTCATGCATCACGTTACCGCCAAACGGTGCAGAACCGGCCAGTCTAACTGCCTACTAGTTTCTCAACACACCGACATGACCTAGAGAAAATATCCAAAGGATGCTAACTACCCGGGACCTCTGAAGTAATGCTTGCCACTCTGCACGGAGCATGCCTTCTCCACCTTTCTCAACATGCTCTGTGAGTCAGTTACAATCACGACATGTGTGTACAGCTGCTTCTCAAGCCAGCCGAAGGCAGCAGTGAGTGCCTCCACCTCCATTCTCAAACTAGACGTTGTGTTATCATGTGCCAAAACTTGCTGCACCAAGTTTTTGCACTGAACCCCTATGCACTTCGTCTGCTCCTCCGCACAGAGCCATCTGTATAGATAGATAATCATATAACCTGTCTTGAATTGTCATAAATTATTTGTTGAACTTCTGATTCTGCAGCACCAGCTGGCCAGTCCCTGCACTCATGACTCAGAGTGATAAGAATCTACACAAATCTACACATTTCAGGATCCTCGCCGGTGCTATGGAGTTCGTACACTGTGCTAAGATTCTTCGGACTCAGGCTTGAGAGAGAAGAAGAACGGAGCACGTATGGCTTACTACCCTTGTGCCATGATGTTGATCCATCGTCTACGCTTGAAGATGCATGACGGGACATATATCATCACGCTGTACGACTAGACTAGCAGATAGTATTGAATCTCTTAATGATTGCAGGAACTGCCCGGCTAGCTATGTTTGATTAAACCAGCTGCGTGGCGATGGGTGACAAACTCCTTGTGGTCCGTGTACACGCTGGGGGGGGGGGGGGGGGGGGGGGGGGGGGGGGGGGGGGGGGGGGGGGGGGGGCAGAAAAGGGGGGGGTTTCGCAGGGGGGGGGGGGGGGGGGGGGGGGGGGGGGGGGGGGGGGTATCTATCATGAAATCAATTTCGCAGATTTACGGTATCTATCATGAAATCAAGGCCGAATCTATCCATTCTTTTACCCCACCAGGACATCACACAAGCGATAAACACCCGATGACACAAAGTGTCACCATGTGGGTGAAGATCATGGTGGAGAGGTTCCAGAAAACGCATTCAGCCATAAGACCATATTTATGGCCGGGCTATATTGCGGCCCCTGGCAAGAGCCAGAGTAGGGCTTCACAAAACGAAAAATTGCATCCCTAAAATGGATGACGAGATATATGTATCAAGGCCGAAGGGTTGCGATATCCATAGTACTGAGTCAAAGTGTTAACAACTTATGGTTTCTGGATATATACCCAAGCATCACTATGGCACTAAAACGACAACTGATAAATTGCTGTTTATACCAACCCTCTGCTACCAATGCCAAACCTGGTCCCTAACAAGAGCACAGGAGAAAAAGATCACGACGTGCGAAATGAGATGCTTACGTAAGGCTGCCAATGTCACAAGGAGAGACAGAGTTCGAAACGAGAACATTAGAGCAATTGTAGGAACCACACCATGCCTGCAATACATAAAGAAGCAACAAATAGAGTGGTTTGGCCACTTGATGCGAATGCAAACCGACCAACTGCCTCTACGAGCATACAACGAACAGCACTACTGCCCTAGAGCAAGAGACAGACCGAGAGTACGATGGATAGACAATATATCAGAGATCCTGAAGCAACACGGACTAACAACAACACGTGCAACACACCTGGCCCAGGATAGAAAACTGCGACTCCCCACTACGCTGTGAGGCAATTGTGGACAAGACAAGACAAGACAAGGCAAGGCAAGACAAGACAAGACAAGACAAGACAAGACAAGACAATGAGCTAAGAGTGAAGAACATCGGCGTCGTTTCTGAGGTTGAGATATAACGGAGTCGTTATAACCAACTTCACGGGAACAGTCAGTAGAAGTACATTAGAGTGGCTGCTGCATCAGAGGACTGGGCACGTATGTGAATGTTCAATTTACAGCGACGTCAATTTCAACAACATTCTGAGCATGAAAAGGGCAAAACAGGCGTTGCGAGTCCGACTCGTGAGCCAGCATACCGCGATCGAAACCCACTGCAGGCTGCGTGGATTTTTGTCGTGGTATGGGACGTCGCAGGTCGACCCAGCCTAAAATGGGTACCAGGATGGGATGTCCTGGGAAAGTAAAGACAGCCGGCGTAATGCTGACCATATTACCCACAGAGTGCTGATGGTCTGTAAAAATATGGGACGCTCTGCCCATATGCCCGATGCGCCGAAAGGCGTGAAAAGGGATCTTTACTTTACTTCCTTAAATAGTTATAAAGTAACATTTACCTTTTTTTAAAAAGGATTCTTAGATTTATAGGATATAATATCTTTAGATAAACTACACTGTTATTCACGATGTAAACACCCACAAGCCCACACATACAATACATACACACATAATACTCTCACATACACACACACATCACGTGCGCGTATATGGTATAGTTGTTTACAAATTACAATAGTAAAACGATGCAGACATCGCAATTTGAATCATCATCATCATCAATTGCCTTGCCAACTGGTGTGGGCAATCATTCCTCTCTACAATCTGCGATCTTCCATCAGCGTGTTTCAGTTCGTGCGTTGACACCCCTTCATGTCAAGACAAAAGGCTGTCGAAAATCTTCTCGCGTTGTCTCTCCCCCCCCCCCCCCCCGCATACATTTCCAATAGTTACATGTTCCAGTTTCCTTCTGACTGTCTTTCTGGTGTTTGTGATAAGTTGTCTTATAGATCTCGCCGCTTTCGAAACATCTGGGTTCCAGAGAATTCTAAGGATTCCTCTGTAAAACCACATCTCCGAAGCCTCAAAACATTGTTTGGCTTGTGTATTAATTGTCCAGGATTCTTGATTAGATAAATGTTTTTCTGATCTCCAGCGACATGGATTTATTCCATAAAATGTTCTTATTTGATAAAATACAGCTTTAGCCTCTCATGTTCTGTTCTTTACCTCTCTGACGCAACTGCCTTCGGATGTTATGGTTGTGCCTAGATACTTAAACGTTTGTACTTGTCATAAAAAGCCGCTGTCTTCTATTACACATTTACGCGCTATTCTTTTCTTTGACGTTACCATTACGTCTTCTAGTTATTCAAACTGAGGTTCATTCTATTACTTTCGACCACTACCGTATATGTTATCCATCGCTATAGTTCTTTCTGACTTGTCACTTTCAAGACGGTGTCATCCGCATAATGTAGGTTGTTTATGTTATGACCACCGCCAAAAATTCCTGGCATATCCATGACAGATCTCATTAAATATTCACTGTCAGATGAAAACAAATTAGGTGAAAGTACACGTACTTGTCTTACGCCCCTCTTTATACTATGAGATGTCCCAAAATGGAGAAAAGTTATCAGTAACTTGTATTCGTCCCCTAACGTCTTTGTGAGTGAGTTAATCAAGTAACAGAAAGTATTGTTGTGAGTGAGTGACGTTCAACCCCACCAGGACCGCACAACGAGCGATTTACACCAGTGACACAAAGTGCCAACATTCAGGTGAGAATTCCCCCAGGCACAAGTCCCAGAAATTCCGTTCAGCCGTTAGGTTATATTAGTGCCTCCGACAACTGCCGGGGTGGGGCTTTAAAACAACAAAAAACTGCGTCCTGTATTGGGACGGAGTTTACGCCTTTATCCATTTACTACGACATTTACAGTTTTTTGGGGGGGGTCATTTGCGGAAAAGTGTATCGACTGTATGGTGAGAATGTGCGCGTGTGCATGCACACCCACGCATGTTTGAAAGACAGCGCTTATACAAATGATGTATTTAGATTACAGCATTGGAGTTTCACGGATTTCTACATTTAGCCACAATTGAATCCATTAGTTGGCAACTCTTGTAGCTAGGTATATTCCATGTAAGTCGGCTGCTCTACAGAGTGACAATTTAAATCTGAGATAACTGGCTTTTCTCTGTTAGCAGATTTCAAACTGCATTCATGTACAAACTGATAGATTTGAACTAAATTTGCTTTTAAAAAACCCCCCATCAAACTGTGGATATCCCCCCCCCCCCCCAACCACCAGCAAATGAATTATTTGGCAACCCTGGTAGCTAGGTATATATAAGGTGTATGTAGATCGGCTGCTAGACATATGTTACCGGCTGTTGGGTGAAAATCGAAAGTTGAGACAATCGGCGTTTATCTAGCAGAAGATTTTAAATGGCATCACTCCAAGAGGTGAGATATCTTCTATCATTGCACAAAGCAGATTACTAAACTTCATTAATTATCTACAGACAGCCTGTGATTAATTATTAATATTATAATTTGTTATATATCCCAGTTTATATACAATACATATATACTAGCGTTCTAGATTCCCACAACTGTCACCCACAATCAGTGCAGCTTTCGTGGAAAAATGTCTAACATAGAAATGGCGTGAGCAAAATCAAACACTGTATATTGCTTTTATTGATCTTAACCAAGGCATTCGATTTAGTTAGTCGTCAAGGTTTGTTCAAGACGCTGGAAAAGTTTATGTGTCCACCTACTGTATTGAGACTCATTGAGCTGTTCTACACTAGCGTTTCTCAACCTGTGGGTCGCGATCCTTTTTTTTGTGTTGGTCGAACTACCCTTTCGCATGGGTCGCCAAAGACCATCGGAAAACAAATATTCACTGAAGTTATAAAGGAAAATAATTGTTTGTGGATCGCCACAACATGAGGGAACTGTATTAAAGGGTCGCTACAACATGAGGGAACTGTATTAAAGGGTCGCTACAACATGAGGGAACTGTATTAAAGGGTCGCTAAAATTTGAGGGAACTGTATTAAAGGGTCGCTACAATTTGAGGGAACTGTATTAAAGGGTCGCTACAACATGAGGGAACTGTATTAAAGGGTCGCTACAACATGAGGGAACTGTATTAAAGGGTCGCTACAACATGAGGGAACTGTATTAAAGGGTCGCTACAATTTGAGGGAACTGTATTAAAGGGTCGCTACAACATGAGGGAACTGTATTAAAGGGTCGCTACAACATGAGGGAACTGTTTTAAAGGGTCGCCACAACATGAGGGAACTGTATTAAAGGGTCGCTACAACATGAGGGAACTGTATTAAAGGGTCGCTACAATTTGAGGGAACTGTATTAAAGGGTCGCTACAACATGAGGGAACTGTATTAAAGGGTCGCTACAACATGAGGGAACTGTTTTAAAGGGTCGCCACAACATGAGGGAACTGTATTAAAGGGTCGCTACAACATGAGGGAACTGTTTTAAAGGGTCGCCACAACATGAGGGAACTGTATTAAAGGGTCGCTACAACATGAGGGAACTGTATTAAAGGGTCGCTACAATTTGAGGGAACTGTATTAAAGGGTCGCTACAACATGAGGGAACTGTATTAAAGGGTCGCTACAACATGAGGGAACTGTTTTAAAGGGTCGCCACAACATGAGGGAACTGTATTAAAGGGTCGCCACAACATGAGGGAACTGTATTAAAGGGTCGCTACAACATGAGGGAACTGTATTAAAGGGTCGCTACAACATGAGGGAACTGTATTAAAGGGTCGCTACAATTTGAGGGAACTGTATTAAAGGGTCGCTACAACATGAGGGAACTGTATTAAAGGGTCGCTACAACATGAGGGAACTGTATTAAAGGGTCGCTACAACATGAGGGAACTGTTTTAAAGGGTCGCCACAACATGAGGGAACTGTATTAAAGGGTCGCCACAACATGAGGGAACTGTATTAAAGGGTCGCTACAACATGAGGGAACTGTATTAAAGGGTCGCTACAACATGAGGGAACTGTATTAAAGGGTCGCTACAATTTGAGGGAACTGTATTAAAGGGTCGCTACAACATGAGGGAACTGTATTAAAGGGTCGCTACAACATGAGGGAACTGTATTAAAGGGTCGCTACAACATGAGGGAACTGTATTAAAGGGTCGCTACAACATGAGGGAACTGTATTAAAGAGTTGCGGCATTAGAAAGGTTGAGAGCCACTGTTCCACACAGACATGAGAGAGACAACCAGCCTTAAGGTGTAGGCCTATCCATCATTGGAAGATTTTGCAGTCAAGACAGGAGTAAAGCAGTGTTGTTTACTACCCTCTTTGAAATATACTTCTGATTCCTTTAGAAATATGCATTTCAAGATCAGGAGGTTGCCTTTATTTATAATGCTCAGAGGCTGAAAACTATGACGAGAATTAGGCAGGGATGCCAGATCCCTAGGAGTTTAGCCTTAGGTTTCGTGAGGCACCTTGCGCAACTATCTGCCATCACTGAAGCCTGTTAGAAGTAAAACAAATTAGAGGAAGATTATTTTGAAAAGTGCAAATGACAGACAAGCAGTCTTTATTGATGGTGAAGAGCTGGAGACAGTTGACTATTTTACCTATCTGGTATCTTAGCCAATAACACACTATCACTGCACCAAGAAATCAACGTCAGGATAGGTAAGGCCCTAAAAACAAAGAGCAGATCAACAAAAAGAGTTTGCGAGAATGGAAAACTCGTGATTAAAACAAAACTCTTGTTTATTAAACATGTATTCCCTCCACTGTTCTTTACGACTGTGAAACTTGGTCAATTTATTTAGCAGAGAAATGGCTAAATAGCTTTCATATGTAGTGCTACGATGAATACTCAGCATAAATATTTTATCCTTTTTAGGACGAAATTTTTTGTTATTTGAAGCCCCACCCTGGCTTTTGCCGGGGGCCGCAATATAGGCAGGCCATGAATATGGCCAATTGTCTGAACGCGGTTTCTGGGACCTCTCCACAGCGACCCTCATCCACATGGTGGCACTTTGTGTCATCGGGTGTTTATAGCTTGTGTGATGTCCTGGTGGGGTAGAAAGTCAGTCAGTCAGTCACTCAGCATTAAGTGGCAAGACACAATTACAAATACTGAGGTATTAGAACAAGCTAACACCTCAGTAGTTTTTCTCAATGCTTAGTATTCAAAGACTCTAATATCCAAGACACATTGTGAAGGTTGGAGAATGGTAGAATAACTGAGGACATCCTCTACAGTGAATTACAGAGGAGTAGAGGATATCGATGCTAGTCTCTTCTATGACATACAACTGTGTGCAAGCAGGACATAAATAATAAAGGTACTGAGGAGGAATTCAGGGGAACAAGATGCCATGGAACATGTCACATGGAAGGGAAAAATCAGGAAAGGAATAGGAATAAAGGGCAAAATGACAGTAGATAAGTTAAGAAGTGAGCATCTGATGTTGTTGTTGTTTGTGTTCACCAGCTGTAAACCCTGGCGGAAAGACCTGGTTGTTTGTCCATTTCTGGACTTTAACTTTGTTCCAGAACCTGAGTTTTGCATGTGCATCTGTTTTTCAGATCTTGCTTATTTGTATGCAGGCTGTTGGTTTCTTGCCTCTCAGGCAGATGCACTTTGACACTGAAGGAAGCCTCCAATTGGTCAATTCTTAAGACATGCATTTTGGGAAGGCAGTGGGTCTATTCTTGTTTTCCCCACAATGGGACCCCGGATCCTACAAGGGGATGAGCATCTGATAAGAAGCGTGTTGAACACATGCAGTGGCAACAGTGGTTCTTAAATCCATGCTATAATGGTAGAAAACATTTCTTAATTAGAGCTAGTCTTGCTAGCCACACTTGCCGTTGCTGTGGGCTTAATTTCCATGCCACCCTTTTCTACAGTATAACCCTATCGACTGGACAGGGGTCTGCATGGTGAAGTGGTCAAGTCATTCACCTCACACTTTGAAGGTCATGTCTTCATTCTACATTTGCATTGTTTGGTTCACAAGTGCAATTTTTATGTTTTTATATAAATCAATCGGGATCATCACAGGAGCTACGGAGTTCATGCTTTGTGTGACTCGCAGCAGGTGGCTAGCCATTCTGCAATAAAAGACCAAGCCATATAGGATAAAACCCAGCGCAATGAAGTCAGTCCTTTTGACTTCAACCTTTTTATCTAAGTCAATCCTGTTGCCTTTAACCATTTTAACCTACCACCCAGAAAGACACCAACATATTCTAATTATACTTGCTTTTTTTTTGTTAAGGTTAAATTTTTATTTCTGCTCATGAAACAGAGTCTGTTCTATTGCCAGTATTCAATCATCCCTACTGTAGTGCGAGCGCAGATACCTAGTGGGCATAACCCCCCTCTTCCTGCTCGGTTATTATTTAAAATCCCTCTATCTTCATTGCCAGGATTAACACTACATTACCAGAATGGTCTTCAAAAATGAACTTTATTACATGAACAGCACCTTTGCGCCTCAAAAATTCAGTCAAGAAAATCAGAGTATCACAAATCCAAAATCTTCAAATTTTTATTCTTTTTATTTGCATTTTCTCTTTTTAACAATTATTCAACCAAAAGATTTACATGCAAAAATAATTATGATTTAACCTCTTATATTTCTTTTATGTAAGGGTCTTTAAAACTACTCCAAAGAGTATCCCTCAAGTTCCGAGTTAAGTCTCTAGCCCACTAAGTCTAACTTAGCTTGGCCTGCCCTCCTTCTGGTTTGAGAGGTCCAGTCACTCGCTTATATAGGTACCATTAGCTTGCTTCCAGAATCTTCCAGCAATTTGTTTTGCAAACCGCTATTACGTTTCTAAAATACAAGTTCATCAGAAACATTCAGAAAATGTTGTCAACAGGGTATTTTTATGTACTAGAAGGCAGGGTCACGTTAGGATTCTAGATAAATTGTTGGAAGTTTCGAGAAGCTCAGGCAAGGACACCATGACATTATTGGGAAGTAGCCCTTTTAGCACTGCACTGTTTTGCTATCACAGAGTTTTGTGGTAAGGTTCTAGAAACAAAGGTGAAGGCCAGGATGAACCTTTTTTCTCTAGTCTTTTCAATTAAGCACAATTAGTGCAGTCTCCCTGTTACACTCTTTTGCACATTTACAATTTTGTGATGACTTGATGTAAAGAAACAATGTTTTATCGTCATTAGCAATTTAACACTGCAGCAGACCTGGTGAAAAAGCTGGCCAAAAAACCTACAGATGATGAAAAATTGTCAGTGTATGGTTTGTTCAAGCAAGTCACAGTTGGAGACTGCAATATAGGCAAGCTAAATGTTATCCATGTTCTCTAATGTAATTACCTTTCAACAATAACATGGTTTGACAGTAACCCTGCATACCATTTGCCTTAATTTACATTATTCTTGTCCTTGGCTGTTAACTAACAGAACCTTTAGTCGTTAACTAGAAGAAATTTGAGTTATTAATTAGGAAAACATTTAATTGTTAAATGTCAAAGTATTTAGATTTTAATTAGCGAAATCTTTAGTTACCTAGAGAAACATTTAGTTAGTAACTTGCAAACCATTTGGATTTTAGCTTGTAAACCGTTTCATTATTAGCTAAGACAACTATTTGGTTGTTGCAAGCAAAACTATTAGTTGTTAGCTAGGAATAATTTGGCTATAAATTAGCAAGACATTTAGTTATCAAGTAGTAAATCGGTTAGCAACCATCACATTTAAAGGCTTCTTTTGCAGAGCAGACTCATTTTACTGATACTGGTTCCAAAATAATTACTGCTAATCAGTTCTATAAATTACACTAATGTAAATCTATATGAGGCTGAGAGAGAGAGAGAGAGAGAAAGAGAGAGAGAGAGAGACATAGGCAGAGAGAGAGTAAGTAAAGTAAAGTGAAGGACCCTTTTCCACGCCTATAAAGCATATAGGGCTAGACCTATATTTTTATAGACCAATCGGCACAAAATGGGTGATGTGGTCAGCGTAATGCCGGCTGCATCTACTTCCCAGGACTGCACCCGGTACCCACTCAAGGCTGGGTCAACCTGGGAGCCAAGGTCATTTTTAAAAAAAAGTCAAAAAGAGCAAACCCATGACCTTCTGATCCGCTGCGAGCGTCTAGCCGCTTCGCCGCGGGGACTCCTGAGAGAGAGCGAAAGGGGTTTTCAGCCATTCCCAGTGTGGGTTCTGGGGCCCTATCTCGGATGGGTTGGAGGGAGGGGGGAGAGGAGAGAACAAACCCAATGCTCCTTTATAGGCACGTCAAAATGATGACAGATAAGGACTTGCTGAAATCAGGTCAAAAGGTGCAGATATCACAGCCTAGCTCTTCTAAGAGCAAATGAAGAAGAGATAGCAGTTAGCCAGTCTCACAGCAATCCTTCTTACTTGTTTCTCACAGTATGACAGTTATTTACAGGCTAGATGGGCCTCGGTTTGGTCATCTGTTACAGTTATTTTACAGGCCAGAAGGGTCTTGGTTTTAGTCATCTATTAGTTATTTTACAGGCCAGAATGGCCTCGGTTTAGTCACCTGTTAAGTGTTCCTCAGCTTTTTTAAACTTATGGCCCATCAAAACAGGGCACTGTTTTGTGGACCACCTGACAGCTAACCAGGGACAGTATAATTGTTGTAACCATCAGGTGCCCTAATATAACTGTCTTATTAGTTTAATAGGGTTTCCGGGATTTGTAGATTCTCATAACTAAGGTCATAATCCTACATACTACAAACCTGCAGGGGGAAAAAACTACCTACCCTATCCCCTTACACGATGAGGTAGACATATTTTGGTGGCCAACCTGAACTTTTATGCAGCCCACCAGTAGGTCTTGACCCACGGGTTGAAGAACACTGATCTATTACAGTATTACAGTTATTTACAGGCCAGATTGTCTCAGTTTAGTCTCTCTTTCTGTATTACAGTTATCTGCATTCATGATGGTCCTCAGTAACACAGTCATATTCACTCATACATGCAGTCATATCTAGTTGCAGTTTCTCCTGCCCTGTAAACATTCATGCCTGCTGTAGACATCTGAGGCCAGTGAGCAATATCGTGTGGCTTAAGACTTTTTGGAGAAGATCAACATTATAGATTTTTAGGTGATTTTTGGAAAACTATATATGAATCTGACTGTGGCTTAGGCGTTGTGAATGTGCTTCATAATTACAACATATCAGGTTCAATTTCAGCTGCAAGCGATCTGGCAGCAGACCACCTTGTCTTGATTTTGACAGAGGTATCGAGATCTGACCATTCAGAAAGCAATGACAAACTACCAAATGCAAAGTAAAACCAAAACAGCCAACAAAAAGATGGAGTTGGTTCTGCAACTTCCTGTTAAGGATAAGCAGCTAACTAAAATATGAAACAGAATACTTGTTTTCAGCTAAATATTCTTGCTTTCTATCTTTTACATGACTTGGGTCGAAGCATTTCTTTTTATGTCTGTTTTTTTTGTTTGTTTCCCAGTAACATTTACTTATTTTTGACATCTGCTAGGTTAATAACATTTCTGTTTTCGCTATTTTTGTTTTGTCTACCTGCGCCTGTCATTGATTTCCGAATGCTTTTACATTTTGTTACATGATAATCCCTACAAATTTTAAGTCCTTTAACTTTCCATAGCTAATGGTCCTCAATTGTACTTTTAATTTCAAATTTTCCCCTGTTTACTTATGAAGTGTTTATTGTAATGTTATTCAAATAATTAATTCAGTTTGGTATTGATTGTGGTTATGAAGATATCATGATGATTATTTCCAGTTGTATTAAATATCAACATTATTCATGTGGAGATGTGGTTGTGTAGTGGTTTAGTGCAGAGCTTTCAAGAGTGTGTGATGCGACACCTAAGTATATGTATGAATTGGTATTATTCAGTTGGTGTTATTTAGTTTGTTTTATTATTGTTACTCATAAATTATAACAATGAGATTAATCTTGGAAATATATATTTTTAACAAAAATGAAAGGGTTTTTGAGACAGGTTGTGTATAAAACATTTTTTAAAATTATAGTTTATACAGGATCATTGAGAGTGATTGCTGGCTTATTAAACTGTTGTTATAAAATAAGTAGTAAATGGGCATACACATGTAGCATCTTTAAATATTCAGAAATGTTTAGGGTTTTAGAATTACCTAAGTAAACTTTGATATAGGTGCCATTTGTAGCTCTGAGGATGTCCAGACAGTATTTAATCTCCTGCTCCATCTTCTCAATCCTGCCCAGAGTTTTATGTTCCAGCTGCTACAGAGACTCTCTCTTTTAGGTGCTTGAAGTTTCTTATATTCTCATTTCATTTTAAAGTTCAAGGTCACACAAGGTCACATGCAACTTTAAACTTTTAAAAATAATTCAAGGGGCCACACATGTATATCCATTAAATACATTTTAAATAATCTTCTTCTACTTTTTCTCTCTACTCCTGGAATGCCTCGCATCGTCAGGGCTGGAAAAGAAGTCTGGAACACACCCTTCTGTAAACTTCGTATGAAGCTGATATTTATAATAACAGTTTAAAATCCTGGCAATCAGTTGTAGTGACCCTGTTTAGTGCCTGTATCTTTTATAAGGGGTAAATTTAACCTCTGATTTGCTAGAGGTCTGAATTACTCTGCCACAACGTTATGTTTTTCTGAAAAAGTGTGTCACCATTATGAATAGTGGAAAGCTCTGGGTGATTGTCTACCAGCTGTGTTCTCAAGTACAATTGTCAGTTTTGGAAATGCCCCAACTCATGAAATAGGAACCATTTAATTTTTAGATATGAAACATATATGATATGCTACCAGAATCAATACAAAAGCAAAAAACAGAAAAAAAACACTAATCTACTTTTGCATTTTTGTTGTTGTATTGACATCCTAGAACATCGGTCCAACCCATTATATATTCTTTGCTGTAGAAAACTTTAATTGTGATATCTAGGCAAGCCAAAATGAAAGGAATATGATAAACAATATGTATTGAAAGAAGTAGAGATAGGAGAACAATGTGTGTGTGTGTGTGTGTGTGTGTGAGAGAGAGAGAGAGAGAGAGAGAAAGAGAGTCACAAACTGGACACGCAGATCTGTCTAACATTTGGCCCTTCCAAACTTCCAAACACTCATCTTTTATACATCAAGAAAGCATGTTATGTTCATATAAAAATATGCATAATATGAGTATCAAGGAAAAAACACAAAAGCATGGATGGTAAATGCACATGCCTACTCACACATTCACTCGCTCACTAACTTACAGAGAGAGGGAGGGAGGGAGAAAGTTTTCTTTTGGAATTCTCACATCAATCCTTCTTAGCCTTTTCTAACAGTATCACAGTTATTTACAGGTCTATTTCCCATATCTACTTCTTGGTATAAGTGTCAATCAATACATGTTAATTTGTTTAGCATATTTTGCATATGGCTACATGGGTTCCCCAGCTATTTTTTTCCTTAAGATTTAAATGTGTTCTTCCGCAGTGGATTTAAATGTGTCTTAATTTGTCTTCAAAACAAAAGTATTTTTTCCTGTGTATGGAAACTTATGTGTATATGACATCATCAGTTTTCGAAACAAACCACAGCTGTACATCGTAAATTGTTTGTCACAGTTCTGTTACTTACTGTCCACCATATGCATCCATACAGAAGAACATACCACACAACCTTACAGTAAAAACATTCAAGTATACACTTTTAGATCAGAATAGTTGTTGTGTGTAAATGATGGGAGAGAACTAAGCAAGTTCCAGTGGACTAAGAGATGAAAAAAAAAGATGCTGGTGTTGGATAGGACATCCGTTAAGAAAATCAGAGAACTAAATAATAGAATGTCCTTGCACTGGAACCCACAGGTGCACAGGAGTAAAAGAAGACTAAAAAACACATAAAGAAGGGAGCTAGAGAGTGAGGTTAAAAAGATGGGGGGACATGGGGAGAGTTGCATGCAATAGCAAAGGATAGATGACTTGATGTAAGTTAGTTGAGGGTCTATGCTCCAATGGGGGTTAGAAAGGCAGAAGAAGTAAATGATGTGTTATGTTTTACACAGAAAGACCACAAGGTGTTTTGGATGTGAGAGGAAAAGCAAAGTGGGATGCATGGAATTCATTAAAAGGTAAACATTTTATAATGAAATAAACACCCTGTCAGTGAAAAAGAACTTTGCTGAGAACGTCTTCATTTTTTCATCATATTCATTTCTTCATATACTAATGGTCTGCTTGGTTGATTATATTTTCTTTGTTGTGTTGTAAAATTAACCTCTCACTACTGCTACTTTTTCTTCTATCTGCTAGGCTATTTATTTATTGTCTTTTATTTACGTTTATCCACTTCCTAACTTCTTTATTAGCTTCTGTACTTTTTTTACATCTATGGCTAGTCGATGTGAACGCTTTGTAATGCCGGGATGCCAGGTTTGATCCCAGCAGCGGGCCATGCGCCTTGCGTTGGTTTCAACAGTGGTACCAAGAAAGCCGACCGTCCAGAAAGCAATGGCAAACTACTGGACGTAAATTTGCTTAGAAAAACCACACAACAGCCAGGGGCTGTTGGGGTTGCTTCTGCAAGGTACTGTAAAGGATACGCAACTAACCACTTTTCATGGATTCTGACTGTGACATCTCAAGTTCTATTGGTTTAATGTGCTTCTTTATTTTGTTCTATCTTTTCAAGGTTTCTGAACATCATTAAAGCTTTTTGAAAAAAAAAAAAGATAAAAAAAGATTTTAATAGTTAGTTTAAAGTAAAAACCTACAATTTAAAGCTGAAAGATGCAAGATATATTTATGCATGTGAAAGGTTATCATATGGATTGCTGCATCTCTTCTACTTAAGATAATTTCTGACAGGCTTTAAACCAGCAGTTGAGTTACTAAAAATAGTATAACCTAGTTAGATAGGTTGTACCTCAAGACCTCAAGATATGCTGTCTCTTGAGACTGAAGCAGGCACTCAAATATAACTTTGCTTTTACCAAGCCTATGACATCACTGATAACTTAGGTGGTGAATAGCAGTTAATAAAAATAAATGTAGATACCACAAACACCAACTATGTTTTGTAGCTTAAATAACATTTATTTATATGCTAAATAAACTAAGTTTCTAAGCAAAACAGTTTAGGTTAAACTGATATCTGGCAGGTATAAGTGATAATATTTTTTGCATACGGTTCTTATGTTTTCCGGCTCCAGTACACACTGGTTGACTTTTCATTCATGCTTGCTCACCTGTCACCCGAGCTGGTGAAGGTTACAGGGGTGTCAGGTTGTATTGTCTCCCGTGCTATCATCGGCGATGTCATGTGTTGTGTATATCATGATCTGACCACTTTTAATGACCCTATAGCACCTACAACTGGCCCTAACCACAACCCCCCTTACCCCACAGCTTTAGCCTATGGCCCACGAAAGAGTGCAGGCTAAGTCCCATGGCTTCAAAATTGTTAACATTTTTCAGTGAACCCTAAAAACCCATCTTGCAGCATAAAAGCATCCCTGTTCTCATTGTCGCTAGTCAACACTGACATGTGTTCATGTCATACTTGAACTCCGTAATATATGCAATGTCGGCGCTGCTCTCACAAATGAGTAAAACACACTGTCTAGCTCGCCACCCACACAATGCACATTTTCGCCACAACACAACTTGACACCCCTCTAACATAGATAGGCACGTGTGACAGGTTAGGAAGCATGAATAAAAACCCAATTATGCTCAGTATGGGGCAGAAAACGTAAAATGTTACTTGCAAACAATGTTGAATTGATTGTTTAGGGCCCGATTTTGGTGGGGGTGGGGTGGGGGGGGGGGGGGGGGTGGGGGGGGGAGAACCAATACTTCTTACTATTCATATCATAAAAGGCGACTGATTATGGATCTGCTGAAATTGGATATGTTGGGCTGAAAAGTGCAGATACTGCACCCTAGCTGTACACCACAAGTAAATGTGTCAGCAGCTTTTCTCAAGGTGAATGCAGAAGTAGTGACTGCCTACAGCTCCTGGCACAGACAAAATAAGTTATTTACATATTTTGAAAGAGGCTAAGATGAAAAGACATCAAAAAGAAACAGTCACCAATTTTTTGGGGACACATTATGAGAAGAGAAAAAGTAGAACATGTAGCAACAGCTGCAAACCACTAAGATGATTTATCAACTTTGGAAAAATACGACTGCAAAAACAGTAAAGTCAGATAAACCGTTTAAACAACAATGTAAAAACAAATTTTAAACAAAGTAGTACTAGTATAACCACATATATCTCGTGTGGCTTCAGGGACCATGTTTTGGGGAAAAAGAATAGACAGGCTACACCTAGTCAGCATGTCATAAAAGTTGACTAATTAGGGATATTTCCTTGGAAGTCGGAGTACATCTGCCTGACTGGCAAGGAAGCAAAAGCCTGCACACAAATAAGTCAGAACTGTGGAGTGGATGTGCATGTAAAATGCAAGTTCTGAAAACAAGACTAAAGTCCTGAAGCGGACAAACAACCAGACCTTTATGCTGGAGTTTACAACTGAGAAGAAAAAGTTAATCACATATACTATTTTTTAAAACATTGTTTTTCAAAAACAGAAACACTTTTAAATAAAAATATAACGGTATCAGAATATGTTCAGTAAAATCTTACAAACTCTAACTGAAACAGTACATCTTATTTACTTCCAGGAAAGAGCAAGGAAGATGCAATGTCAGAATACATTGTAAAAGTAGAGGAGCTCAGGAATAAATATAACTGATTTTATTCTGTGTTTCTGTGTGAACTGTTTCTTGTCCCTTTGTTAGCAATAGTTAGTTGCATACTATAATCCTGCTAAATATTTCAGTTTGTTGTAGTCATACAAGAAGAAATGACAACTGTAAAATGTCCAACGCTTGTTTAAATTTATTCTTTTTCTTTGCTAAGGACAGTTTTTTTTTTTTTTTTTAAGAAAGCCATTCTCATATTTTTCAGACAGTTAGTTGCACCATGAAAAAGATCCTATCAGATTTGACAGTTATAATAATTATATTTAAAAATTAACAGACAAGGACACCTATGATGCAGTATGCTGTTTAAAAAAACAACAACCCCATTTCATGTCTCAGTAAATAACATTGAGCAGTATACCATGCAGACCACAAGGCAACCTCAGATGTGGCGAATTTTTTGTGAAGAACAGTTTGTTTTTTTCTTTGTTTTTTGTAATGGATAAGAGAAATTTCTCATTAGAAATATTTCTTTGGTCTGTGATAAGTTCTCCTTATCAGGTCTGCACTGTATTAAGCTACTGTAAAGAAGTAATTGTGAACATAGTGACTGAGATATCGTAAAAGGAATTACATTTGTTTTCTCAGCAGGGGTTTTTCTACGCCTTCAGGCATATTGGGCATATAGGGCTAGACCTATATTTTATAGACCAATCGGTACTTGGTGGGTCATGTGGTCAGCAACATACCTTAGAATGTGTGGCAGTTAACTCTTCCAGTACTAGGTTGTTGCCCCTGGCTGTTGTGTGGTTATTCTAGGCAAATTTACATCCAGTAATTTGCCATTGCTTTCTGGACGGTCAGCTTTCTTGATACCACTGTCGAAACCACAGCAAGGCGCATGGCCCGCAGCTGGGATCGAATCCGGCATTACGAAGCGTTCGCATCGACTTAGCCACAGAGCCGACGAGTATTAAATAATAATAAAGAAAAAGTAAAGGGCCTGTTTCCCAACTTTCAGGTGTATTGGGCATATAGGGCTTCAGTACTAGAGGACAGTTAAATTATATAAAAAGCCTGATGTATTCCTTTGTACCAGAAGAGTTAAAACGTTACCCTCAACTCTTTTGGTACCAATGAATGCACCACATGTTTTATAACTAATTTAACTGTCCTCTACTACCCAAACAGTTAATGACTCATCTGGATATAACTGATGAAAACTGGCTGTTTCTTACATTAATCAGCCCCCTTTTTTTTTTTTTTTTTGGATGATATAGTAATTTATTATTTCAAAAGTACAGAAATAATTTGTTTCTGTGATGTTTTTACCTTTAAACAATTCAGATTAAAGTTAATTTTATTTTACTTAATCAGATTTGAGTTTATATTTTTCCATTGTTTATTCAGATTAAAGTTCATATTCCTATATTGTGCAAAGTGTTTGTTGCATTTATTATCATCATCAGCATCATCCCATAACACTATGTGTCGTTGGGTCACCAGTTTCTGTTGACTGTCTGATCAGCTTTCTCCAGTTTCTGTTGACTGTCTGATCAGCTCTCTCCACCTTTGTCGGTCAGTTGTGATGGACTTCATGGTTGCATGCCTAAAGCCTGTTCAGTCAGTCAGGTTCTGTAACGCCAAGTCATTTAAAATGGATCCTAAATATTTGAAATGAGTCACTTGTTCTAATTTGTGGCCTTTAATGTAGATGGGTGAAATTCTGCCTGCTGGATTATTAGTCATTACTTTTGTTTTTTCTGCATTTATTTCCATGCCATAATTGGTTGATGTTTCATCGAGTAAATTTACAAGCTCAACTAGCTTTTGTTCTTCTCCGGTCAACCCATCGATGTCATCTGCAAACCTCAAGTTTGTTATAGTTAACTTCCTTAATGGCACCCCACCCCAAGACGTGGAGTCGTACACCTATTTAGGCAGTAATGTAGATAAAGATGGAGGAACTGATAGAGATATTAAAATAAGAATACAAAAGGCAAGAGGGGCTTTCATAGCACTAGGGAATTTGTGTAGGTCAAAAGAAATTAAAAGAAATACTAAACTAAAAATTTTTAATTCTAATGTCAAATCAGTACTATTGTATGGGGCAGAAACATGGAGAACAACCAAGGAAATTACTAATAAATTACAGACATTCATTAACTGGTGCCTGCGCAGAATAGAGGGAATTAAATGGTATAATAGAATAACTAATGTAGAACTTTGGGAGAGAACTAAACAGGCTCCAGTGGACCAAGAGGTGAGGAAAAGACGCTGGCGTTGGATATGACACACACTGAAAAAACAGGAGAACAGCATAACTAGAATGTCTTTGCATTAGAACCCACAGGGGCATTGGAATAAAGGAAGGCCAAAAAACACATAGAGAAGAAAGCTGGAGAATGAGGTTAGAAAGATGAGGAGGACTTGGGGAGAGCTCCATTCAATGGCGAAGGATAGACTGACTTGGCATGAGTTGGTTGAGGGTCTATGCTCCATTGGGGGATAGAAAGGCAAAAGAAGAAGTTCAACTTCCGATACTAACTGTTCCATGATGTTTTTCTAGGGCATCAGTCATAATTCTTTCTAAAAAGATGTTAAACAGTGTTGGAGAGAGGAGGCAGCCCTGACAGACTCCTACTGTTTTTCAGAACCAGCTTTCTATTTGTCCGTTCATCTCGACAGCACTGCTGGCCTTGGCATACAGCTGTCCTATATTAAGTATGAGAGTTTTACCCATATTGTACCTTTTCTTACTGTCCCAGAGTGCTGCATGCCATACTCTATCAAAGGCTTTTTTGACGTCAATGAACACATGGAAAAGATGTTTTCGCTACATTTATGATACAGTTTGCAACAACAACAAAAGTTTGTATAAATTAGGGTGAGCAATTATTTATGTAAGAAGAGCAATTATTCTAGAAATGTTCAGCAAGTAAAACTTGTGATCCTTATTGTGCAGGTTTAACCTGAAATTGTCCATACAATGACACTGGGTTGCCCGTGGCAGTTCTGGAGTCCCACTGTGGGGAAAACAAGAATAAATCCACTGCCTATCCAAAAGCATGTTGCAAGAGTCTACTAATTGTGAGCTTTCATCAAAGTCAGAGTGCATCTGCCTGAGAGGCAAGGAAGCAACAGTATGCATACATATGAGTCAGACTGGTAAAGCAGATGTGCATGCAACACTCAGGTTCTGGAAAAGGGCTAGGGTCCAGAACTGGATGAACAACCAGAACTTTCTGCCAGAGTTTAGAGCTAGTGACCATGAAGAAAAAGAAGAAGAAGAAGAAATCGGGTTAACATTATCACAGCCATTCGTTGTAAGGTGATCTGGACTGGTGCTTCTGTTAGGTTTTCAGTGCCATCTTCATAATTATAATCGGCTGCAGTGCACCCCCAGCTGTATTGGGGACTATTACACTGTGAGGCTCCAATATCTTCCATGGTTTTACTCTTGTACCACTGATTAAAAGCCACAAAATTGTATTTTTATAAACCACCCACTGCATAAATCAGACTCAGGTATATAAAGGGTTTCAGTGTAGGGCCTTTTCTCTAAAGACTGAGCCACAGAGCTCTAAGTAAAATAAGTAAAGTAAAGTAAGTAAAGGAGCCTTTTCCAAGCCTTTTAGGCATATAGGGCAAGACCTATATTTTATAGACCAATGGCACAAGATGGGTGATGTGGTTAGCATCACTGCGGCCGCCTCTACTTCCCGGGACTGCACTCAGTACCCACTCAAGGCTGGGTCGACCTGGGAGCCAAGATCATTTTTGAAGAAAAGTCCCGCTCCGCCAGGGAGTGAACCCACAACCTTCCGATCCGCGGCGCGCGTCTAGCCGCTCCGCAACGGCGACTCCCTAAATAAGTAAAGGACCCTTTTCATTCCAGTGGCATATTGGGAATATGCTAGACACATCTCTGTATACACCAAACGACACTTGGTGGGTAATGTGGTCAACATCATACCAGCTGCCTTGATCTCCCAGGGCATTACCTGGTGCCCATATAAGGCCGGGTCTACCTGGAAGTCACTGTGAATTAAGAAAAAAAATGCACCCTGATGCAGGTTCGAACATGGCCTTCTGGCTGGCAGACAAGTGACTACCCAGAAGACAAGTGACTACCCACTACTCTACCATGGCTAGTGTGAATTGGCTGCAGCATAAATAAGTACTCCTATGTCTTGGTTAGTTTGAAAACACTTGGTATCTTGTTCCATCCCAACATTCTCTAGTTAAGTTAGTTGCATATCCTTTACAGGACGTTGCAGAACCAACCCTAACAGCCCCTGGCTGTTGTGTGGTTTTTCTAGGCAAATTTACGTCCAGTAGTTTGCCATTGCTTTTTGGACGGTTGGCTTTCTTGATACCACTGTCGAAACCAACGCAAGGCGTATACATTCTTTAGTACCAATATAAAATAGACTTCCACATAACTTTATCTGAGAAGGTGATATCTATACTGTTGAAATAAATGAGCAGCCTCATCTCATTTTGTTTCTCTTGTACTCTCTGCAGTGTTGAGGTGAAATTTAAATAGAGTGCTTGTTTGCATGTGTTTTTTTTATAAGGGTCCCTGGTGACCAATACATTAGTGAAGATTAGAACAGTCATAACGTACACATTCAGTTGCATAGACATTACCCTCACAGTAAAGAGATGTGTAGGTTCAATTACCCTCACAGTAAAGAGGTGTGTATTGTCAACTACCATCACAGTAAAAAGATGTGAAGGTTCAATTGACCTCACTGTAACAAGATGTGTAGGTTCAATTACCCACACAGTTAAGAGAAGTGTAGGGTCAATTACCCTCACAGTAAACAGATGTGTAGGTTCAATTACCCACACAGTAAAGAGAAGTGTAGGGTCAATTACCCTCACAGTAAACAGATGTGTAGGTTCAATTAACATCACAGTAAAGAGATGTGTAGGTTCAATTGTCCTCATAGAATATAAATGTGAAGGTTCAATTACCCTCACAGTAAACAGATGTGTAGGTTCAATCACCCTCACAGTAAACAGATGTGTAGGTTCAATTACCCACATGGTAAAGAGATGTGTAGGTTAAATTACCCTCATGGTAAAGAGATGTGTAGGTGCAATTACCCTCACAGTAAAGAGATGTTTAGGTTCAATTAACCTCCCAGTAAAGAGATGTGTAGGTTAAATTACCCTCATGGTAAAGAGATGTGTAGGTGCGATTACCCTCACAGTAAAGAGATGTTTAGGTTCAATTAACCTTCCAGTAAAGAGATGTGTAGGTGCGATTACCCTCATGGTAAAGAGATGTATAAGTGCGATTACCCTCACAGTAAAGAGATCTTAAGGTTCAATTAACCTGCCAGTAAAGAGATGTGTAGGTTAAATTACCCTCATGGTAAAGAGATGTGTAGGTGCGATTACCCTCACAGTAAAGAGATGTTTAGGTTCAATTAACCTTCCAGTAAAGAGATGTGTAGGTTAAATTACCCTCATGGTAAAGAGATGTGTAGGTGCAATTACCCTCACAGTAAAGAGATGTTTAGTTTCAATTAACCTCACAGTAAAGAGATGTGTAGGTTCAGAAAAATACATACAACTTTGTAAACATAATTATCTGATATACAATGCACACACATCAGAGTTTAACAATCGATTCATCAAGCTGGATAACAATAGTAAATACACTAATTTCATATTTATTAATATACATTTTTTTGCTTCTTATGTATCTATAGAAACTATTATCTTTTCAGGTAATGTGCTATTGAAAATATAAGAATTGTTTTATATCACTAAATGGGGTTTGTGGGATCTCTTCCTGCTGGACTGCCACCTGAAAAGTGGCTCTTTAAGTCACTAGATGTCACATTTTCTGGTTGAAAGCCGGAGGGAGAATTTAAATAATGAATCCCAGATAATTTAAAGTGGCAGATGCCGTTACCTTGGCAGCTAGATGCCCGCCTGTGGATCAGAAGGTCATGGGTTCCCATTCTGATGAAATGGGACTTCAAAGAAACAAAAAAAATGACCTTGATTCCCAGGTCGACCCAGCCTTGAGTGGGCACCGGGTGCAGTCCTAGGAAGTAAAGGCGGATGGCATGATACTGACTATATAAGCCAGTCAGTGCCAACTGGTCTATAAAATATAGGTCTAGCCCTATATGCCCAATACGCCTAAAAGAGTGGAAAAGGGACCTTTACTTTAAAAAAATATAATTTCAAGTTCTCTTAAGTTATAGGTCATATGCTGAGAAAATTCTCAGACTGACAAGCAATACTATTTATGTTCAGATTGATAAATTAATTAATTTTGCTGTTGGCACACTGTTGTAGTGTAAAGCTAGGCTGCAATATCTGCACTTTTAAGCCAACACACCTGATTTTGGCAAATACCTTATTAGTCAGCTTGTGTGACATGCTTGCTAGAAGGCAACGAGTCTACCCCAACCCCCTCCAATGTTATGTCAAATAAATCATAAAAACTGCACAGATATCAATATTTATGTTTAAATAAATCTCTAGCCTTGCATGCAATTATTTTGGTTTACGTTTTACACTTGCATAATGTTCAACCAACTAAGCACAGTAATTTACATCTTTTCAGGACTGTACAAAGTGTATACAAACTGAAATGTACAAATCTCAATGAGTAATAAAGTAAGAAACAGAACTATTTGCATGGAGTCAATAACAATGATACTAAACTGCTAACATGCTGATGAGTATATAAAAAAACAACAAAAAACAGAGTCGCATTAAAGTTTGCTTTCTGACTCAAACACCATTATTTACATATTTTACTGCATTAGTTGACAGGCTAAAATACATACATAGTCAATGCATACTCTTTTCAGACTGAAACAATGGGCAGTGCACTTCCTAAATCTACTTGAACACATGCAACAAATGATATTATTTTAAGCAAATGAATAATCTTATTTCATTACTTACAGTGGACTTGGGCTTTGTGTTGGCTACCTCATCTCTTAAAAACAATAGCAACAAAAACAAACAAACCATGGAAAAGTAAAAAAAAAAGTAAAAAGGATATGACACACGTTGAGAAAACAACAAAATAACTAGAATGTCTTATACAGGAGGCCACAGGGGCATAAAAACAATAAAGGCAGATTTAAAAAAAAAAACATGGAGGAGGGAGTTAGAAAGTGAAGTTAAAATAAAACAGAGGACATAGGGAAGCTGCGTGCGAAAGCAAAGGATAAGAGAACTTGGTCCGAGATGGGGGAGGGCTTATGCTCCTTGGTAGGGATAAAGGGTACAAGAAGAAGACGACAGTGCATTAAACCATTTGTTAATTAAAAAGCCTCTTTCCTTTACTTTCACATTTAGGATAATCTGATATTCTTTAAGAAAAGAAATGTAGGCGGAGATAAACTATGTCCTTACCCACACTGGACTGCCAGTTGCAACTGGCCGGTCTAGCCAC
This sequence comes from Candidula unifasciata, assembly GCA_905116865.2. Taxonomy (NCBI): domain Eukaryota; kingdom Metazoa; phylum Mollusca; class Gastropoda; order Stylommatophora; family Geomitridae; genus Candidula; species Candidula unifasciata. The sequence continues at coordinate 165,238 of CAJHNH020000070.1, read as the reverse complement.
TGCGGGTGCCTAAATTATAACTTCTTACGAGGTTGAACAGGGGTATCTGGGATATGTCTTTTTGGTCTGCCTTCCATACTGAGATTTTTAAATCTGAGGATGGCATGATGAACTGTTAGGAAGCAGCCCAGAGGGGACAACCCGATCAATTGATAGACTATATTTCTCTAAATTACCGCCGGCAGTAGTTTTAGGCAATGCTTCATGATTTTACATGAAGTGCTTTCTTAAATATCTGTGGGGGCTGAGTGGTCTTGGGGGCATGGCGTTTGCCTTGAGTCCTGGAGGTCCCAGGTTCAAGTCCCGGTGAAGGCTTGGATTTTTTCACGTGGACTTCTAGTAATTTCCCCTGGTCCCTGGTTAGTAAGATCCGACCCCCGTGTGTAATGTTGCGCACGTTAAAAATCCCTTGGCAGTTAGAAATTGAAAAGAGCAAGTCTAACGGCGCTGCCCAGACAAAATTTGGAGTTTAAAATCTACCAAAAGTATTTCAGGATCCTCGCCGGTGCTACGGAGTTCGTGCACAGGGCTGAGATTCTTCAGACTCAGGCTTGAGTTAGAAGTAGAACAGAGCACTTATGGGTTACTACCCTTGTGTCATGATGCTGATCCGTTGTTTAAACCTAAACCAAACCTTAAATATCTAAAAACAGATCGCTTTTCTGATTATTTTATTTCTAGCTAGTGACTCACACAGCACAAATTGTATGTAACTTTAAACTTTCAAAAAGTGATGTCTATCAACAGAAAGTCAGTCTGACGCACTGGAAATGTGAACATGCTGAAGAATAAATATTTCATGAAGATAAAAAAAAAATACAAAGGGTACAGAGTGACTAAGAATGAAATAATATAAAAAACAAAAATTTTTTAGCCACATTAAAAGCCACAAACATTTCCTGGTGTCCATTTTAGTACCGGGCCTGGAACCTAGATCAATTTTGAAAGAAATTACATCTCCGTGGAGATTTGAACATTTACATGACTTCTGGAATAGGAGGCAAGTGTATTAGATAATGCTTTACCACCAATCTAAAAAAAACCCACTTAAACCTATCAGTCGGTATCTGTGGCTTAGGTGTTGCGAACACGCTTCGTAATGCTGTGGTACCGGCTTCGATCCAAACTGCGGACGGTTTGTCTTGCATTGGTTTCAACAGTGGTACCGACAGCTGACCGTTCAAAAAGCAATGGCAAACTACTAAACGTAAAATTAGCTTAGAGAAACCACAACAGCCAAAAAAATGGTGGGGCTGGTTCTTGTTCTTTACCCATGTAAAGGATACACAGCCGACTTAAAAACTATCAAATGAGACAGACACCTTAAGAGAATAGGCTGGCAAGTTTGGGTACAACTGGAAAGATGAGTGATAATAAAATTCTGATAAGAATGGTAGTTGAACAGACTAAAGTTTCTCAGTGACTCAATAAGTATGCTTAGGAAGATAGAGATCAGCTTGGTCCGGACAGTGGTTGGTGTCTCTGAGAAGGTCGCAGCTGACAATGATCAGTTTCTTTTTTTGTTGCAGGGCATGTGGGTGTACAAGGAAATGAGCAAGGTGATAGGCTTGCAGGTTAGGCTACTGTAGAGAGTAAATGAGCCAGGAGCCATGCTGATACACTGCTTGCACGTTAGGCTATTGTAGAGAGTAAATGAGCCAGGAGCCAGGCTGATATACTGCTTGCAGGTTAGGCTATTGTAGAGAGTAAATGAGCCAGGAGCCAGGCTGATATACTGCTTGCAGGTTAGGCTATTGTAGAGAGTAAATGAGCCAGGAGCCAGGCTGATATACTGCTCTTTGAGACGTAATTCGGTTGCGAAAACCTAGTGGGGACTCAATCTGCAACAATGATCTGACCGCTAGAACAGCAAGTTAAAAGAGGTGTGGTAAAACAAGAGCACTGTGCAGGAAGCCAAAGAATAATAATGAACCAATAGAAAACTGGTGTTATCAGTAGGGCTGTACCGAATAGTGATTTTCACTATTCGGCCGAATATGAATACCGGGACCAACTATTCGGCCGAATACAAATAGTGTATAGTGTATAAAATATATCTAAAAAAAAAAAAACATTCATAATGTCAAATGAACTTTTACTTCACATAAAGTAGCACAGAATAGTCATCTTCTTCTTAGCATTCTCGACCCTTGAGGTTTACTGCTGCAGATATCACTCGTCTTTATTCATCTCTCTGGCTGGCCTTCTCTTCACAGTTTGTGACACAGTTGTTAGCAGGTCTGGTTGGACATTATCTCTCGAACTTCTTTTTTGTCTGCCTTGTGGTCTACGCCCATTCCTCTCTCAGGTGTATACAGTTATACTTCTCTGTCATCTGACATTCTTTCAATATGCCCCAACCATTTTAGTCTGTTAGCTCTCATGATGATCAATGGTGATTTAAACAGATTATGTGTTACTTTGTTGCTTCTCACTCTCCATTCCCCGCTGTTAGCATCTTTGATGGGTCCAAAGATTCGTCGTAAGACTGTTTTTGAAAACCTGTAATAAGGCCTCATCTCTTTTACTTCTGCTTCAAGTTTCATGGTCTTATGAACTTTTCATATATTTTGATCTTAATGTTGCAAGACAGACACTTTGACTTTAGCAGATGTTGAAGGGCATAGTTTACTTTATTTCTAGAATGTATTCTAGATTGTATTTCTTCTTTCAGCATGTTGGAGCAGTTGAAGTTTGCACCCAAGTACTTATATGTTTCCGTTCGTTTTTCATATTATCGTCTTGAATGTGACCGGAGTTTATATTCTTTCCATGTCTAGTTAGTATTCGTACAGAATAGTAAACATTTAAAGACATTTTATATTTTGCATCCTTCAGTCAGTCTGTGGTAACTAATAACTAGGAATGAAAGAATTCAACGTATTATTACAAGTAACTAAACTTGGAAATTGTCACTGACAGCTTAGTTAATGCATGAAAGCTGCATTAGCTTTCAACAAAACCAATCGTTCCATGTTGTCAGTATTAAGGCTGTGTATGCAAAAGCGGGTGTAAGGTAACTACTATTTGTATTCGGCCGCAACTATTCGGCCGAATACCGAATAGTCAATAGGTCCACTATTCGGCCCCGAAGCAAATATGAAGTGAATATTTGGTACAGCCCTAGTTATCAGTCATCACAATTTACTGGACATACTGAGGAGGGGATCCAAGCACGTCTGGACTGAATGGTTCAATGTGAAATTAGGATGATCTGTCGACCAACCAACTAACTATAGTTCTGATAAAACGGAGAGAATAGGCCATAAATTCAAGAAATTACCAGTCAAGACAATTACAGTTTTTACAACTAGAGAACAACAAAATTCAGTGAAGTATACAATATAGATGGTAAATTCATTTAGGCTCTAGATATTTTTTAACACTGGGAACTGACAATAGGCATACAATAGGAAATACATTAATTGCAAGGATCAATATGTTGCCAAGTTAGCTAACCAAAATTAAACTGGATTAACAGAGAACCTACATTATTATTTTTTGGATTTTACATAGTCTTTGTACTATGTGTCTGGCCAAGTAGTTATAATGCTGGATCCACACCTGAATCCTTGGTAAGGTCAAGAACATTCCTAACCTGTGAAGTTTAAAGCAAGTGTGCTAATCATGCGATCCTATACCTCAGGCTAAAACTGACTGTGCTAAATTTGTAATCTAGTCAGACATTAATATAATTTCTACATTCAGCAATTTACCATTTAAGACAAACTGAAATGCTAGATCAAATGCCAACATTTGTCTGCAAGAGTCCAGCGCTGTGGTATTGATTACACAATGTATATTATTGAAAATCACAATTGGCTTCACATAGCTGATTTTAAAATATAAGGACCCCATACACATATTGAGTTATACAGTTATACTAGGCATATGATGCTGGTCCTATATTTGTATAGACCAACAATCAGTATTTTATAGATGATGGACTCGGGACTGCCTTTAGTGCCGTCAACATTTGTTGGGTATCAATGTTTGGCTGGGTTGACCTGGTTGCCCAGGTGAAGTGGAACAAATATATGCAGGATGCAGTTTATTTGTTAAATCCAATGTTACAGAATGACAATTTTCAGCCAATGCGACATCTTCTGCTGCTTAGAGGTTGAAAAAGATATGAAATATATATGGCTGGAACGTTGTTTCTGATATATAAAGTGCTACAACAATATCCATTCACTTTCTCTTCTTGGTTTGAGTCTTTTCAGAAAAACAGAATTCTTAAGGTGTCAATCCAACAGACTGGGAGAAAAACCACCTACCCTCCCTGGTTATGTGACTAAGGATAATTGATTGGCAGCCCACATGGACTCTTCCCGTGCTCCACAGGCTGAAGAACATTGTTCTAAAAATAAAGTTCACACACTTTAAAGGTAAAGGTAAAGTTGGGAGATGTGAACCAGCGTCACTGCGCAGGGTTATAAACCATAATTGCTCTGCCACCAGTACAGATAGCTGATAAGAAACTATTCGTCTGTGTTGCTGTCCGAACAAAACTCCATAGCTACAGCGACGTTCCTCCATTTACCCCAGAGTATTAGCTCTGGTACCCATTTCCTAGAGGCTCGGTGAACCCTGGGAACCATCAGGTTTCGAAAACTGGCTGTGGGCTGCAGCGAGTCGCAGCTGGATTTGAAAGCGAGTCTCCTATCGACTGCGCCTTTTGCGGCCCCGGTTCACACACTTAGGGATAGAAAAGCATCGAAACAACAACTGTTTGGGACTCAAAGACTTCAACCTGAAATATTTCACATTTTCTATCTTGTAGTCAGTCAGTCAAGTGAATATACAAAGGCTGTAGCTATACAGTTAAATGTGAGGTTTATTCGATACAAAAAGCACCATAGGTTTTGTATTGTTAATGAATCCATGTAACAGTGAGATTTACACAATACAATGCAGGTTATGGAGTGAGTGAACAAACGTATAGCCACAATTACTGATTACTTGCTACCAATATTTGTAAGCTTTCTCTTAATTCAAGACAGTGTCTTTTATATATTTAAAGAGCACCCCCCTCTTTTTCCCTAACATCAAAATAACTGTTGCATCATACATAATCATGCAAACATTTGTTTGTTTGCCCCATAATGTTAATATACAGAATCCTGGAATGAGCTTTGCGATGTGCTTCATACCTTTTTTTTGGGTGTGCATTCCTTTTGCAGGACTGCAAGCTGATGTTCTGACACCCAGCGATGCAAGCAGCTACTGTCTGAATAGTAATCGGATGCAGCAGCCACTATCTGAATACTAATCGGATGCAGCAGCCACTAGCTGAATACTAATCGGATGCAGCAGCCACTAGCTGAATACTAATCGGATGCAGCAGCCACTATCTGAATACTAATCGGATGCAGCAGCCACTATCTGAATACTAATCGGATGCAGCAGCCACTATCTGAATACTAATCGGATGCAGCAGCCACTATCTGAATACTAATCGGATGCAGCAGCCACTATCTAAACACCAATCTAACAGAACAAATCCCAGACACCTTGTTTAAATAGTCCCAGCTGTGTCTGTAAGTGTTTCACAGCATGGGATCACACACATCAACATATGTTTTCACAACAATGTCAATTTTCCTTTGTATGGAAACTCATGGGACACTGTATAGAATACATGTATGTATATGGGCACTCTACATTTATGAAGTAGCCTGTTGTCCTATGTGAGATCAGGATTGAGTGTGAGCACCTGCAGTTTGTCCATCTGCTGTAAAAAAAAATTGCATATTTTTCTGTTCTATCTGACCTCTCGATTTTATCTGTACTGTACTGTACACTTAAATAAGGAATAATGTATTCATGAAAATCCTCAGTTAAAATCATTGTCATCATCCTGTTATGCAGTTATACACAATTCTCACACTTAAGCTGTCCCGTGCAATCTGATTGATATCATGGATGCTATCCTGTCCAGTGCCTTTGTCCGCTCTCAACAATGTTCATCTCAAGGTTTTCCCTGTTTGGTCTCTAGGGCCCCACCGTGCAGTAAACAACAACAGGCCCACTGCCTACTCAACAAGCATGTCGTAAGAGTTGGCTAACTGGAAGCTTCCTTCAAAGTCAGAATGCATCTGCTCGAGCAGCAAGGAGCAACCAACTGCACACAAATAAGCCAGTAAAATGGATGTTTATGCAAAAACTCAGGCCCTGACTCACAAAGCTAAAGTCCAAACAGACCAACAACCAGGACTTTCTGTCTGAGCTTACAGCCGGTGAACAAAGAAGAAGATCTCAGGGTCTCTCTTGGATATCTTCATTTCCTCAATCCATTTGTTTCCTTATTCAGTGCTTGGCTGATGATTCTCCCAGTTCAAAGCTTGACCGCTATTGCTGTTCAAGAAAAAATATCAGTTAAAAATGCCATGCTACCATAATGTTTCACTAACCAAACAGGCATTAATGGGAATAAATAAACAACTAACAATTTCACAACCCAAGGAAAAAAAGAAATCTGACAACCATAAACATTTAATCTCATTCATGACATTGCAGAATGGTTACAATGGTGATTTGAAAGCTGGTTTGCTTTCATCCCAATTTCTGCATTTTGTGTAGTGATACTGAACACAGAGCAATATCATAACCCATTTACCTTGTAACATGCACTGAATAGTAAAACTGTTTTCTGGTAACCCTTTGGGTAGCAAACAATGTACTATATGTTTCTTTGTCACTAGAAAGATATGAGACATTAAAAATACTGTTCTTGCTTTGTTGTAGAGATGTACATGATAGAAGAATTATTTGTTTCTTGTCTTTGTCTCACTGTCTCCTTTCTGTAAACCTAACCAGACTATTTTCTTTATTACTTTAAAGTACAACTCCTTTGAGGTAGAAAGAGTGAAGGAATAAGTGTCTAGGACAGCAAGAGTTATACAACCATTACTCATTTTCTATCAATCAACATGTGCCAAGTCATCCTATCTTTTACTATTGTGTGTGTTCCTTGACAGATTTTCTTACTATAATTAAGAAAGAATATTACATTTCAAAACTTATATTGTTCCTTTTCATGGAGGAACAAACATGCAATCACTTCATAATTTGTAGATAGTGAAAGTGTAATGTGGCATCATTATTTCATGTTAATCAGTTGCAGAATTCACAGCAGGTAAAAATGATATTTTGAAATAATATTCACAACTCAGGTTCGAACAAACAGGCAGGCAATAAGTATTGTATATCTCTCATTATAATTAAAGATTTGATAAAAAATATGTAGCCACACAAAATATAATTTTCAGACTTAAAATATTGAAGCCACTATGTGTGCTATATATACATATGAAGTAGCTTTATATAGTTCCCACTATAGCTAATTACTGTTTCAGTGTTTTGAGTCTTCTATTTATTAGCAAATGCTTATGGCAGATACAATTTTAGATGCAATAACATGTGTGAAGATGGGTGGATTTTGAATTGAGCGTGGATCCAGCATGACAGACACAGAGAGGAGGAGCACAACATGCTGTACAACCAGTGTGCTGCTGAAACAGTCAGCATCTACACCTTGAGACATTTGCTGCAGGTGTTCATGGTTTGCTATCGCTGTGCCTGGTATGCTGTGGGTATGCCTGGTATGCTGTGGGTATGCCTGGTTTACTGCACTAGTTGCAATCTGATTTCCCCTTCAGTGCCAACCATCCTCCAAAACCTCTACACCCCCTCCCCCTTTCCCAATATCCAAAATAAGTCCCTCAGTGTCTGGATTCTGATGCCAGTGAGCCTTCATCATGTCCACTTTATCATAAAGAAGCTCACAAAGGTCGCATACATGAATGTAAACCTGCAAGCCCAGGCCAAGTAATAAAATCTGCACTGATGAGGATTTGAACCTAAGGTTACCAGACCGGCAGGCACAGATGTTAGCTACTGGGGAAACTAAATCTCACTACCTTCATATACAGTATATGTCAATTATAATGAACACAGATACAAGTTTACTGCCCTTATTCAACTTTCACATGCATCTGGATTATGTGCATGTGCTTATACATGCACATACATACACATATGCACGTTAAGGTTCAAAGAGCATAGATATGTGCGTTAAATCCTAACTGATTAGTTAGGGCAGTAAACTTGTCTCCATGCTGGCTAGAACATAAATAACTCTGAAAACACTGCTAACACTTTCGGTTAAGCTAAGTGAAATCCTGTATCCCTATGTCAGAACATGTTACATAGCTATGGGTACTTTATCTGTATCTACTTACTAATCGTGTCATCCCCTTGTGGGATGCAATTTTTCATTATTTTGAAGCTCCACCCTGGATCTTGTCAGGGGCCGCAATATAGCCCAGCCATAAATATGGCCTAATGGCTGAACACGGTTTATGGGACCTCTCCACGGGTGATCCTCATCTGCAAGGTGGCACTTTGTGTCATCAGGTGTTTATCGCTTGTGTGATGTCTTAGTGGGATAAAATGTACTACTACTACTTTATCTGTCCAGTCAATCTGTCACCATAACCTTATTAAGTAGAATGCAAAACCTTCATCTCAAACGAACAAAGGTTTTAATATAATTAAGTATCTTTTAATACTGTACAGTGTTATGCACTCGAAGTAATCATCGTAACCTTTGACAGAGAGAAAATAAATAAAATAAAATCATCTTCAAGAACACATATATGCATCTGTTAATAATAGCTATATAAATAAATATGTTGACATAATTATGTTCACTATTTCACAACCGCCCTGATGCAGAGAAGTTCACCGAATACACTGTACCAAGTTTTACAATATTATTTCGTAAAAAGAAAGTTGGACATTTCAGAATAAGAATGAAATATGAATGTTTACTCTAAGCTAAACACTTCTTTAGCCCACACAAATGTTTGGCTCAGCAAATAAACAGATAGATAGTAACACAGTTTGCAAAATAATAAAATATAGGCTGGCTTACATCTTTAATGCTAGCAGCTGATGAAACAGAATATTAGCTTACAACTTTACTTCTAGTAGATCATGAAACAGAATATTAGCTTACAACGTTACTACTAGTAGCTGATGAAGTAAAATGTTACAGCTCACAACTTTATGCTGGTAGCTGATAAAGTAGAAAGTTGGCTCACAACTGTAATACTAGCAGCTGATAAAGTAGAATGACAGCTCACAACTGTCATGCTAGTAGCTGATATAACAGAATGTTAGCTCACAACTTTAATGCTAGAAAGTTGATGAGGTAAAATATTCGCTCACAATTTTATGCAAGTAGCTGATGAAGTAAATTTTTTAGCTCACAGCTTTAATGCCAGTAGATGATGAAGTAAAAAGCTCACAACTTTAATGTTAAGTAGCTGAAGTAGAAAGTTGGCTTACAACTTTAATACTATTAGCTGATGAAGTAGCTGCTAGCAGCTGATATAAAGTAAAATTGTATCTTGTAACTTTACTGCAAGTAGCTCATGAAGAAGAAAAGCTGGTTCACAATTTTACTTCTAGTTGCTGATGATGTAGAAGTTTTAGCTCACAACTTTAATGCTGATGATGCAGAATTTTATTTTACCACTTTAATGCTAGGAGCTGAAAAAGAAGAAAGCCTACAACTTTAATATGCTAGTAGCTGAATGTTAATTTAGACTTTACTGCAAGTTAGTTAGTTGACAGATAATCCTCACTGCATTTCAAACTATTGAATCCTTAAGTGCTCTGATCCCCTCCTCAGTTAATCCTGCAGCATGTAGCGGCTGAGGACACCAGTCCTGTGTAGGTTTCTTATTCCTCTTTGACTTCCTGCAAGTATCTGATATAGGTAGAATATAAGCTGACAGCTTTAATGCAAGCAGGCGATAGAGTGAAATTTTAGCTCACAACTTTAATAGCCTTTTAGCTCACAAGGCAAAAAGCCTGCCCACAACACTCCAGATTTCAGGGAACACTGACTGCATCCACTGAGGTTGATAGTTAAAAATATGTAAATATAGAAGAGACATAAAATCATTTCCTACTTTGAGACTAAACAAATAAATGCATTTATCATTTACAAACATGAACTTAAATAGCATGCAAAGTGATGAGGCTAATGATTTGCAAACTGATGATTATGTTTCATCACATAACTGTTATCTCAGCCTACTCAACACAACCACTAAAAATTGTATGAAAGGAAGAAAGAAAATAAATATAAACAGAACATTTACACAACACATAACAATTCTGAGTAAAACAATAACAACACCTAATTCAAAATTCAGAACAAGAATAAATGGAAGCAGAACTGAATGGAAGATCTGAATGCTGGAACAAGCAAATATAAAAGAAACCACAACTGATTTGTTAAAAAAAAAAAGACAGTTAAAAAGATGTAACAAACAAACCACAACTGTTATTATTTCAGTAGATAGTTCTCATTCTTTACTGTAACTGTACAATACATAAATTATTTTTGAAAATATTTAATTAACCTTTATTGTATGTTACAATTAAACTGATAACTCTCATTTTTAATCTTTTTCCCCTACATGATATGACAAATCTTTAAATGCAATTTCATTGTAGAGTTTATGACTTCTTGGGGACAAGTACTGCTGGTTGTTGCTGAGAGCTGCTGTCTAATTATGTGGCTGTTCTCAGCATCTGAAACAGCTAATGTGCTACATCTGTATATTTCTGTGTTTTTGTACTCAGCATCTGAAACAGCTAATATGATACATCTCTACACTTGTGTGTCATTGCTCTCAGCATCCGAAACAGCTAATGTGCTACATCTCTATACCTTTGTGTCATTGCTCGCAGCATCTGAAACAGCTGATATGCTACATCTATATACCTTTGTGTCATTGCTCGCAGCATCTGAAACAGCTGATATGCTACATCTATATACCTTTGTGTCATTGCTCGCAGCATCTGAAACAGCTGATATGCTACATCTATATACCTTTGTGTCATTGTTCACAGCATCTGAAACAGCTGATATGCTACATCTATATACCTTTGTGTCATTGTTCACAGCATCTGAAACAGCTGATATGCTACATCTATATACCTTTGTGTCATTGCTCGCAGCATCTGAAACAGCTGATATGCTACATCTATATACCTTTGTGTCATTGCTCTCAGCATCTGAAACAGCTAATGTGCTACATCTCTATACCTTTGTGTCACTGTTCTCAGCATCCGAAACAGCCGATATGCTACATCTCTATACTTTTGTACCATTGCTCTCAACATCTGAAACAGCTAACGTGCTACATCTCTATACTTTTGTGTCACTGTTCTCAGCATCTGAAACAGCTAATACACAGCTGAATGTAAGATCTACCTGTCAAAACATGTGTATAGCTGTATGAGAAAACCACACAAAAATAACTCAGTAAATTCACAAAGCAGATGCACTCAACAATCCAGAGAAACACTTTTCAATCCTAAACCCTTTAACCCCGAGATCCTAATATTTCTGCATTATGTCTCTAGTCACAGTAAAGGGCTACTGGAAACCACAAATTGTACTAATGACAAAAGGCATGAAACACAGTAACCGCCCATAAGTTTCCTATAACTGGATAATTAAACAGAGTAAACAAAGATGCCTGTGATAGGCGGCTACCTTTAAGCTTGAATTTCTGTGAGAATTCCACAATAACTGAAACAAACTCTCTAGTACTACCTATTAAGTACTGAGTAGATCAAATCTTCTTGTATGAAAAGAGAGAAAATAATGAACATAACATTTTAAGATCAGGGGATTCATCAAAATAGATCACTGACGACTGAGTTGAATGCCATTAAAACTACAATTACTGCCTATTTTAAACACTTCTGCAGGGTAGGCAGGGGGATCTTTAAGTCTGAAGATTGCCACGGACTGTGCAAGTTAGGATTTTATTTCTGCCCCCAGCAGAAAAAAATTCCAACCTTTCAGAGGATTCAAACCCGGGTCTCTGCTTGAGAGCCCTGCACTTTTAACAGTTTGGCCATCCATTCCTTACTGAGGTGAATAACTATAAAAATCATGCATCAGCGTTAGCAGGACTGGGGAAAAGAGGGGGAGGGGCATAACACTAGAAATTCCACATAAGAATTTGTATCCATATTTTAGGGATATATCTTGCTTAAACAAGCGTATGCTACCTATAAGCAATGAGATAAAAGCCCTATAGGGGCATGTCAATAACAATAACAGTTAACTGATCATGTCTAGCAAGAATGATGAAAAAGGGAAGGACAAACAATGATCAGAGGAAACGCAAGACCAACATATAAACAGCATGCAAATTGCCCCATTGTCACTGGTGGTAACTATATTGACTGCGTGTGGAGTAATACATCTGAGCTGGGCTGGTGTAGAATTGTTGAGGCTGAGGCTCGTACACAGTCTAGTCAACAGGAATGTTTGTGTCATTGTTGTTGCACTGGTTCTGAAAGTGTGTGCTGGCAAACTCTTGCTGTAGGGAGTGATGCTGCTGGCTGTTGATAAGATGGAGTGCCTACTAGGATGCCGTGAGTGCTGTGATTTCTCTAGAAGTATGATGCTACTTCACCATGCTGTGAAAGTGTGGGGAAAGCTCATAGCAAAGCCTAGATCTAAGGATATGAATTCATGATTATAATTCTGTTTAGCAAGGCGGGAAAAAGCTGAACAAGCCAGATCACAAGTCATATAAGGACAAATGAGCTGATATATATCTTAGTTATCTGCTCACAAGTGTCATAGAATTAAATTACAAATGTACAAATACATGCATTAATAAAAGAAGACTGCTGGTGACTAATTACAATTAACTATCAGAGACTAAGTAAAGAAGACTAAGTGAAAATCTCATGAGTGTCAAATACTGAATGAATGTTAGCAATTTTAATCAGCTACAAGAAATGCCCATTTGTTTTTCACAACCAATGCAATGTCCAAGAAGTAAACATGACACAAAATGTCACTGGCAAGCTCAATAGAGGGTCAAGAAAAGTGCCGCACAACACAATTCAGAGACTCCAATAAGTTTCCGTCATAATTATCAATCAGCAGGTCCTTCACAGAACACTGCTCTCTTCACAGCACGTCTGACAGTCTCTCTCCTTCTCTAAGCAATAATCCAGCCCTATGTGCTTTCATATACAATGTGGTTTCCACACACAGAAAAAATAAATATTTTTGTATGAAACCCCATTTTTATGTTTAGAATACTCTCTACATGACTACAGTGTTGTTTAGAAAACACATCTTGATGTGTGTCCTCCATTGCTGAAGAACACATTCAAGGACCATCGAGTTATGCTTGCAATAGCGCTGGTGATATGTTTATATTTCCTATATAAGGAAACTTATGGCAGACACTGTAGAACAGCAGTTCTCAATCTGTGGGTGGCAACCACTCTGGGGGTTGAATGCCCCTTTCACAGGGGTCCCCTAAGACCATCTAAAAACACATATTCACTGTAATTAGGAAGCAGGAATCAATATATTTTTATGATTGGGGGTCACAACATGAGGAACTGTATTAAATTTTGCTGCATAAGTAAAGACGACAAACACTGCTGTAGAAGATATATATATATATATATATATATATATATGGTTGTGTGCATCTTTTCCTTCACTCTGTTGAGCTTCCGAGGCATAATTTGTGTTGTGTTTACTTACTTTCTGACATCAACCTGACTGCATCCATTCCTATTTTCAATATCATATTTGTTAAATTTTCGAGGTTTGCTGTACACTATAGTTGATCAATGGACCCCTTAGACTAACATGTGGTCCATATTCGAACACTGCAGAAAAAAGCGGGCGAGCAGCTTCACACTTTTGTTGAAGTAGAATCTGCATAACTGCCTCCCCGGTGGTGACTATATTGACTGCGTGTGGAGTGATACATCTGAGCCGGGTTGGTGTAGAAGTGCTGAGGCTGAGGCTCATAAACATGGTAGTCAACAGGAACGTTTGTGTCACTGCTGCTGTACTGGTCCTGAAAGTGTTTGCTGGCAAACTCCTGCACTTGCTGTGGGTGATGATGTTGCTTATGATGCTGCTGAATCTGATCGGTGTAACTGCTCGACAATGTCTGGTTATATGGTAAAGTGACATCAGTCGCTGCGGGACCAGTTCGTGATTGAGGGCGGCTACCTGGATGTGACTGGTTGCCGGGCTCGTAACGATGCTGATGTTGTTTCTGATGCTGAAGTGAGTGGCTGCCAGGATAGTAAGAGGTGCTGTTGTTGGTGTTTAGCGGGATGAAAGAGCTTCCGTATTTTTCTGGTAGTTTTTGATCTGACTGTCTACTTGATGGTCTGAAAGCAAAGTTGCACATTTGAAATTAAATATCTTTAACTTGTGTCAAAACAAGAAATGTTCATTTCAAATAGATGTCCTATAAATAAACAAAAACAAAAAAACAAAAAAAACACCACAGGTCCGACTTATCAATCAAAATCAAATGAACCATATACTGCTGTTTCCAGTGCAATTATTTCAGTTTCATAATTTGAGCAGAATTCCCCACATGCATCAAAAAGCTCTTCAACAGATCCATCGGGATAACCTATGTAGATTCCGTAACCTGCTTTAATGGTAGCTTTAAATGCAGATCCATCAGTGTAAATATGTATCCATTCTTGGGGGTAAGAATCAATGGTCTTTAGCGATGATTTCATAAGAGCGATTGGGTCGGACTGTTTGGTTTCTTCGCCTACCAATTTCATTCAGACTTCTGGAGCTTTAAAGCGAGCATGTGGTGGTAGGTTTCTTGCAACATTCTGAATGCCTTGACATCTCTCTGGGAGGTGGTATCTGTCCTGAATTTCATTAACACAGTGTAAAACCAATTTGTGCTTTATTCTTTGTATTCCTAGTTTTCTACAAGGTGTCTATTATGATGGTAGTCCTGGTAACTGGGGGTGCGAATCCCCAGGCAAAACACAAAGCATCTAGAGAAGCAAACCTCAATAATAAACCCGGTTCACCACACCTTACTGCCCCCTGTGGGAGGGAAGAAGCCGTAGGTGTGTTCAACAGTCTTAGAAATGGAAACAAGTATGCTAACCCCCTCTGAATATCGGAAACTATCGTGAAGGCACAGGGACTCAGTACATGACGATCCAGGTGCCCAAACTACTCATGCTTAGACCATGCTTAGAGCCATAAAGAGCTCAGCGAAACCAGCAGGCAATCTGGTGGCGGGGAATGAGCACACTGTGAGCTCCACCTTAGCTAAGTGTTAAAGGGGAAGGCAGAAACACAACCCATATTTCCTTGAGAACTGGTACAGGGCATTTCTGGCTGCTGCCCGGGGAGGTAGGTAATCCACAGTCACCCCAGCACCACAATGCTATAAATATGAAAATGGCTGGTTGTAGACATATATACCATCACCACCTCTCAGTTTCTGAAATGTAAAAAATCTTCTTCTCAGTGCTCACTGGAGGTGAACTTTAGCAACAAATTCTGGTTGGTCATCCACTTCTAGGCTTTGGTCTCGTTCCAAAACATGGAATTTTGAGTGCATCACCCTTTTTACATAGCTGGTTTATTTGAATGCAGACTGTTGGTTCTTCACCTATCAGGTAGATGCACTCTGACTTTGAGGGAAATGTAAAGATATCTAAATGAGAATAACAGTAACCAACAATGTAATCAGGAGTTAAAGTGGTACCATTACTGCAGTAATACCATTCAGTTTCTGAAATGTCAAAATATAAACAAAATTAACATATAACCCACTCATGGGGGGTAGGGATAAATGGCTGTAACTCTAAGAGCAAGAGATCTACTTGAAGTATTAAATACTAGAAAATGTTCAGAAAACTAAATGCAATTATTGTCTGCCAAAGGGTCCACAACAATCTTTTCCATCTGGTGGTCGGCAGAACAATTTAAGGAGTCCATGATATCATTTACCCCCCCCCCCCCCCCCAAATATATATATATTTACAAAGCAATCCTTGCAACCCAGGATTAGAAGCATGATGACCCCTTGCTCAGCCCAGTGTTACAAGTTTGACGATCACAGGCATGCCCCAGTGTTACAAGAATGATGACCACATGTATACCTTAATGTTATAAGTACGATGACCCCGTGCATAGCCCACTGTTACAAGCATGATGACCGTACATATAAGGACAATACCTGTCATAAAACCGAGAAATTTCTGGATCCCTGATGTGGGGTTCATACTGAGAAGAAATGTGATTCCACATCTGAAACAGTAAAGAATATGTTTGTTAGAAACAGTAAAGAATATGTTAGAAACAGTAAAGAATATGTTAGAAACAGTAAAGAATATGTTTGTTAGAAACAGTAAAGAATATGTTAGAAACAGTAAAGAATATGTTACAACACTGATTGCAATCAGCAT
Organism: Candidula unifasciata; assembly: GCA_905116865.2. Lineage (NCBI taxonomy): Eukaryota > Metazoa > Mollusca > Gastropoda > Stylommatophora > Geomitridae > Candidula > Candidula unifasciata. The sequence goes on along the minus strand of CAJHNH020000070.1, from coordinate 148,918 downwards.
AATTATGTAATAATTTTCATTCAAGATATTAGACTGAGCTACTAACAAAAAAGATAATACATACAAAGACTAATAAGAAACAGACAGATGCAATTTAAAAGCATAACACCAGAAGAGATGTTAAAAAGAAATCTGCCTCATGTGGAGAAAATACTAGGTAAGACGAAGGAAGTCACTGATTTGGAAAACGTTAACAGCTCAGTAACAAACTATAACAGATGCAACACTAGATTCATCCAAATACCATACCAAAGAGGAGTAGAAAATCATGACTTCTTCTCCTTCTAGTGATTACACCGACAGACAAGTTCTTAGTATTACCTTCTTAATGGGCTGTAAAAGGGGCATTCCTCTGGACATGTTTTGAAGTTAGCCTACACAGCCCACAAGGGCACAAGTGATGAACTACTCAGAAGAAGCCCATGCATATGTTTGTTGAGTCTGTTAGATCCTGTCCTGAGGCGTAGAATGATGACCTGTCCATGCTGGTCAAGTAAGCAGTAGCGGTCTCTGGTCAGATTCTATTCTCTTCTAACAGACTGGATGGCTCCTTTTTTTGTGCTACTTCTCAAAGTATGTCCTGCATTGCCTCCATGTTTGCATTCTGCTCTTTTCTTAGCAAGTGTATCTGCGGTTTCATTCCATCAGGATTGTCAATGTCTGACTTGTGTGTCATCAAGAACCATAAGATAAGTAGGGAACAGTAACACTCACGGCATGTCACACAATGCAAATAAGAACGACTGTGTGAGACTATGTAATCATACAGATGAATTGTTTGGTTTATACAACGGATCAACATCATGGCACAAGGGCAATAACCCATAAGTGCTCCGTTCTACTAACTCAAGCCTGAGTAAGAAAAATCTCAGGGCTATGCACAAACTCCATAGCACTGGCGAGGATTCTGAAATACTTTGGGTAATTTTTTACTCCAAATTTTGATTGGGCAGCGCTGTTAGGCTACGCTTTTCTATTTCCAACTGCCAAGGGAATTTTTACTTGCACAACAATATACTACCCACAATTACTAGAAATCCACATGAAAAAATCTAAGCCTTTACCAAGGCCAGAACTTAGGACCTCCAGCACTTGAGGCGGACAGCATGCCTGAAGAACACTCAGCCACTTCATCATACAGATGAGACTGGCTATGTGATCATACAGATAGCTGCAAAATCCATCCAGTCAACAACAAGCCTAAATAATCTATTTTTTAAAATCTACATGTGCAAAATATCTCTGTGTTCACCAGTTGCTAACTTTGGTGGAAAGTTTTGACTGTTCATCAAACTCTGAATTTCAGTCTATTGTGTGCATATCCAGCTTATTTGTATGCAGACTGTTGGTTCCTCACCTCTCAAGCAGATGCACTCTGACTTTCAAGGAAGCCCCTAATTAGTCGACTCTTACAATATGCTTGCTGGGCAGGCAGAGGGTCTATTTTTGTTTTCACCACAATAGGGCCCCGAAACCAACACAGGTAGTCTCCTGTGGATCTGGCAAAGTTCCTGAGTTCAAATCCCAAGTCGGATCTTTCTTTCAAAAACGACAGTGGCTATCAGCCTTAAATGCTTACCAGGTTACGTCCTGGGAAGTAAAGGCAGCTGGTGTGATAATGACCACATCACCCATTGAGCGCCGACTGGTCTATAAAATAAAGGACTAACACTATATGTCCAGTTGGCTTCATTGGCTTAGGTGTTTCAAACGCGCTTGGTTCGATCCCAGGTGCAGGTGATATGGAAGCAGACCACTTGCATTGGTTTTGACAGTAGTACAGAGAGCTGACTGTTCAGAAGCAACAGAAAATTGCTGAATGTAACATTTTCCTAGAAAAACCACAACAGCCAAAAACTTCTGCGGCTGGTTTTGCAACATCCTGTAAAGGATATGCAACTAACTAACAATATGAACAACATTGCCTGAAAGGGTGGAAAAGGGTCCTCACAATACATGATGTCTAAAATAGAATGTTACCCTAGTTTCCCTATCTTGCAGCTGTACCTCATACTGCTCCTCCCTGTCATCTAGTGGATAGACTCCCTGGCGCTGCCGGTGACGCTGCTGGTACTGGGACCGCAGCTGCTGGATGTACTCAGCTCGGGACATAGCAGTTTTGGATATGCTGCCCTTTCCATCAAGCTCCCCCCCAGAGTTGGAGTAAGACTGGTTCTTCCCTGTAAAAGTTGGAACATGAATGTCTTGAACAAATATTTTCAGTTTCATTGTTTTTATTCTTGCCAGGATATTTAAATCTCTGAAAGGCATCACATTTCTACAGAGGCACACAATAAAAGATGGATTGAGTTTGGACCAGTTGACTTCTACTCCAGTTAACAGAAACCAAGCTGATTCAGCTTCAATGTGAATATCAACATTTACTAACAAATGTGACACCTTCACTATCATTATAATATATACAGTGTTATAAATATCAAGTTTTCTTAACATTTCTATTATCCTTGCACAAATTCTGATGTCATATTTCTCCCTTCAGTCATAGGGAATTTATTTTTAAGGCTCAAAGAGATGTAAGCGAGTTAATTCTCTGCTCTGCATTTTTGTTTGGTCAGATTGCTCCCCTTCATCTGTATGGTAACTATTGGTTTTAGTCCATAAATTGATTCTGTTGTTGCCATTTGTGTGTGTGATTACTGAATAGTCAGAACTGTCATCCCAGCACTCCAGACAGATCCAAAGATGCTGTGACCTCCTCCACAACAGCTCCTTAAGCATAAAATGACTGATGACGCCTTTTCTGTGTTGATTAATCAAATGTCTTGTGCCCTTTGTGAAATTCTAATTTTTGACTGCTCCAGGTTGCACCCTAGGACCATGAGCCAGGACAAGGATACACAGTCATGCCCTTTGTCATATTTGCCCTCACAGTAAATACTGCATGGCATGGCACTGATATCATGGCTTCTGCCCAGTACCTGACCAGCCACAGCAATTGCAAAATCTGCAAGATAATCTGCATACTTGTTGCCTCGAACACCTGGCACACAGATTAGAATTAGGCCATCCTTTTTTAATAAAGTTTTTAGTGATACAACCTATTCTTGTCTGATGAATCCAGTTTTGATTTTCTTTACATTCACTGAGACACTCAGTATGCACGTGTTTGTGAACTTTTGAGTATGCAGCCATGCTAATGCCCTTGTTACATCTCCTTGATGGTTTTCCAACTTGAGTTCACTGTACATGTGTAAAATAGTTGGGTTTTTAAAGGAATTCTTGTAATAAGAGAATTATGGGATCTCAAAAATTAATTTTTCTAGGTCATTAAGCTGAAAAGGCTAAAAGAGTGCCATGTAATTTTTATTTCTATGAGCAACTCTTTTTTTATTCACAATCTTTTCAGAACCTTTGTATCTGACTGTTTTTATCTCCATATATATAAGCCTTATGTATATATATATATATACATAAGATAAATATGGCCTATGCTTTTGTATATCTACAGCTCTACAGACTTGATTCAATTTGTAGCTGTTTGTTCACTGTACCATACAATGAAGCTGAGTACACATAACATTTGACAATTTTCATTTTCACTGATGTTTCTCTCTAGTTGTCAATAATTTGTGTACTTTGTTGGGGATATTTTAGCCATTCATGTTCTCATTTAGATTTCAAATATAAAGCATAAGAGGTCAGCTTAACTAAAATCTTGCAGCATGCTTGAAATTCTATGGTGCATGGGAAGAGCGCCATTCTGCAAAAGATCTATTGCATGAAATCTTAACATATTTTCTTACAACACAAGTGAACAGATTTGCTGAGAAAATGAAGATATAACTTTTTGATATGAACTGTGCTAATGCCAACTAAAAGTCAATGTGAGTCCAAGGTTTTAGCGGGAAAAACTATGAAATAAACTGTCCAGAGTCCATGAGGCATGCAAGAGGAGTCAACAGTAATTTCAACTGTTTCAATTTGCAACATGCCCTACATGTAGATATTCCTGTTCCTACCTAAATGAAAAATCCAATCTTCCTCTATTCAGGTGCTTTGTGCATCAAGGCAGAGATATGAATCACCTTTTTACAGTGGCGCAGCAAAATATTGTAAAAGCTTAATAATTAATTTAACCAAGATACAAAAAGTCATACTTTTACTTAGGTTAGGGCGCCATGGAAACATTTTAATTGAAAAAAAAGCGCCGCGACCAAGAAAAGTTTGAAAAACACAAAACACTGTCTTAAGTGATTAATTATGTGTACAACTACTGATCTGTTAAACTTGTGCTTCCATCGGAGACAAACTGCATTTCTAGTTTTTGACTGTCAGTTTTGGCACTGACTTTTGCATTGAATGTGTGTGTATGCTATTGACTTTACTGAGACTGCAGTCTGTATCAATGTTCTCATAAGGGACAGTTACGGACATTCTGTGTGGTTTTTACGGGCACAGGAATTGATTAACTACAGGGACCACCCATTTGCTATGATGCTGGAACTGCGATTGCTTGATTACCTGAAATGAGTTTCATTTGATCAAATCTCCAACTTTCAAACATCAGTTACAAGTTACGAGTTATACTTGGTTGCAAAGGATATTTAATAAACTCAGAAAGACAAATCCCATGAAAAACATAAATGTGAAATGATTTCTCACCAGCATAGTCATGATTTGTGACCTGGGACGCACGTGTCATTGCCGCAGGATGATAACTTCGTGGATCTGATCTATCCATTTGTTGCTGGGCAAGCTGATGCTGCCATTGTGCAGAAGATCCTGGATATGGTTGGAAAGGGCTGGATCTCTCATGAGAGACTACAACAGCTGCATTTCTTCCCGAAGATGGATCCACTGATTGAGACCTCAGTCGCTGAATACCTACATGATAGTCTCTAAGCCTCGCATACTCTTCCTCAATTCTGCAAATGGTAATAGGATAATTATAGATGCCTCTCATCAAAAACTGATTTTAAATCAAAAATTGGTCATCTCACAGGTATTTTCCAATGTCACGGCTCTTATTTCTGTTCATGTTATATTTTTTTGTTTAATTTTTTCTTTGATTTATAAACAATAGGAAAAACATCAAGTGTTGTACAGCTTGACCCAAAAAAATGTTATTAAAATACTGATGCCCTCATTTGTCATTTTTGGGGGTTCATATTTAAATATTACAGTGCTGTAAAATAGTTACATTAGTGTCACACCAGTGGTTGTTTGGTAAATGCTTAAACATTTGTATTTTCTACATTATTTCTTATCCACAATAAAGGTAACACTTTAGCACTATATTTAGATTTTATCATTCATGTCATCAACAGGAAAATTTTACATTATTCCTAATGTTTTCTTGTCCCAGCATACTTTTCAGATGGAAGTAAACAGTCTTTTAATTTTAAGTTCAGCATTTCAATCTTGACCAAACATATCTGCATCTCACATAAGATTAAATATTCTTTCATGTTTAGTATTTCAGCCCTTACCAAACATTTCTACATCTCACATAAGATGAAACTCTTTCATGTTTAGTATGTCAACCCTCACCAAACATATCTACATCTCACTTAAGATGAAACATTCTTTCATGTTCAGTATTTCAGCCCTGACCAAACATATCTACATTTCAGATAAGATAAAACCTTATTTCAATCTTGACCAAACATATCTATATCTCACATAAGTGGAAACATTCTTTCAAGTTTAGTATATTTCAACCTCAACATATCTCTTTTTCTTAGATAAGATTAAACATTTTGTTTATTTGACTCTAACCTTTCTTGTTCTTGTTGACTAGATTTCCTCCCTCGCTGCTGCTGATTCTGTTCATCTGCAGCTACCATCCATTTCTTTTGAGTATCTCCATAAGGCTGGGCTGCCCACCAGTCTTTAACAGGACGCTCTGAAGAATAATCAGTTCTTCTGTCCACCACTCGATCCTCTGGCCTTTCTTCAGATCTGGAGCGACGCATGGCTTCTTCATCTGATTTTCTCCCTTTTCCAAATCTATGGAAACAAATACAGAACCTTTCAAAAATAACAAAGAAATGCCAGTTCATAACATTTAACTACAGCCTGATCATGCAACAGAGTTCAGATTTGATTCACTTGTCTCATTTAAAACTCCCACATCAAAGAAAACAAATTTAAATTTCAACAATAAACACACAACATTGGGTAGCCGCCTCAACCTTTAATTGTGCATGTAAGTAAGTAAAGTAAAGGACCCTTTTAAACGCCTTTAGGCGTATAGGGCATACATGGCTAGACCTATAGTTTTATAGACCAATTGGCACCAGATGGGTGATGTGGTCAGCATCACGCTGGCCGCCTTTACTTCCTGGGACTGCACCCGGTACCCACTCAAGGCTGAGTCGACCTGGGAGCCAAGGTCATTTTTTAAAGAAAAGTCCGGCTCCGCCAGAGAGCGAACCCACGACCTTCCGATCCGCCACGGCGACTCCCTATTGTGCATGTAAAAAAAAATTATGAGCACCAAACTCAGGTTTTCAATATACTGAATACAGACTGAATAAAATAAGGAGCCACGTAAATGTTGTGGCTAGCACACTTGCCTACCAACCTGGCTTGTAATTATGTTTGAATCCACATTGAAATGGAGATATTTCAGTACAGCTTAGGCTCCCATGATTGCTGAGCATGCAATGGGTACCAAGAATTGATCAGGAAAGTTACATGGCTAGTGGGATACTGACAATAATACCCATTTGACTGTTCTTTAAAACACAGGACTAGCTCTATGTACCCAACTCATAAAAAAACCAAGGGTTCTTTTACATGTACTTTAAAAAAAAAAAGGACTAGTCTAATTACCATACTTTTCTGAGTATAAGACACTCCCATGTATAAGGCGACCACTTTTTTTAAGCCCACTATTAGGAAATAATTATTTGAAAAACATTCCGTTACAAGATGACCCCCAATGTTAAACTTTAATAAATAGGGAAAACACACCGTCGCAAAAACAGAAAAATTTGGTAGCTCTACAAAAAATGAGGTTGTGCCCTGGGCTAGCAAACTCATCAAAGAAACAACAGGCATAGAAACAGGCACAGTTAAATTATTCAAACACTCAATAATTAAAAATCATTCTATGACGGTTCTAAACTCTGCTACATTCACAAGGACTGTTGATATTGTTGTCTGTGTGTGGTGTCTAATCAGGTGATTATGTGTTTCATATATGTTTTCTTTCTCCTTAGCTTATTATATAGCATATTACATTGCAAGCTAGCTTGGTTTGGGAATGTGGTGAGACATGATTCGATTGCAAAGAAGGAAAATTGGGGGGTAGTCGAAGAAGAGGAGGGCAAAGAAGAACCTGGAATGATAACATTAAGAAATTGGCAGGACTAAGTTATCATACACTCATTCATCAAGCAGAAGAGAGAGAAAGATGGCGGGTTTTATGTGTTAGTGCTTCCATTAATACAGCTCCATGACCCTAATGGGTCAAGGGTTATGTTATGTTATTACATAGAACAAATTTTAACAAATTTCTGTAAATCCTAGATAATAAGTAAATACTGTCTGAAGTCACACAAATGTAGAATTAAAGAAGAATGTGGTTAAAAGGAGTGTTCTACATGCCTAGACACAAAGGTAATTTATCACCAACAAAACAAACATTAGATAATCACAACAGCCATAATATGCCAGAAAAACTGGGGAATGCAAAATCTGGAAAGGCAAGCAGGAAAAGAAAACATGTAGTAAAAGACAGCAAGAAATTCTTGAAAGCTTTCATCATGATTGAATGTTGAATTAAGAATCAACATCACAGCACTCTGAACATTTATAAAGCCTCTCCAACCCCATCTTCAGTAGCAGGCGTACAGTTCCCATGGTACCAATAACATCCTGATGTGAAGAAATACCAGCGCAAGAATTTACACTGTGTTGGAGACTGCAAGATGTAGAGAAACATACCCACCCATGCCAGATTGCAAAGATCACATACAAACCAGACAATGTTAACAGCCAGAAAGCTCATAAATATTTCATCCTTAACCAGGTCCCTCAGGATCACTAAAAGAAATGAGCTAACACTTCATGCAAAATCTTGTCAACATGAATTATCATGCAACAAAATGACAGCTGTATTTTTCCTTAACACATTATCTTTTGAACAACCTTTTGAACTGTCCTAAGTGGCACATCAAATTCTTTCACTATCAAATATATGCTTCAACACCGGTTCACCTGTACTGCTGCATCAATTTCGGCGATGTTTTTTTTCCTGTTTCAACAATATATGATTGTGGAAGATCTTTCATGAACTAATTTTGAAACATTTATGCCCAGTCTGTCATTGCTGACTTCGACATACATTTCTTCACCGTAAGCTGCCTGAATTTTTTATGGCTGTTTACTGGTTGACATCCTTCAAATAAAAGAAACTCAATCACTACCTCTTTGAATAGATTTTGGGCAATCATCCTTTTTTCTAAATGGTCTGAAGGAGAATTCTATGCAACAAGAGGTGATAAGCATGTGGTCTTTAATTAATGTGCTTATCACATGACTTTATGACATGATCATGTTCAACATGCACAATTATGTGAAGTGCAGCATAAATGAGTATCAGAAGAATTTATGTAAATAACTGTTTAGGAATTTATAAAGAAAGTAATAAATAAAAATGGACAGAATGAAGCACTACATGAAATACCTTTCCTGGTATGTAAAACATATATATATATATATATATTTATTTATATCAGTGATTCATGCTGTGACTCCACAAGCTATATCACTGAGGCTACAGGAGATTTATGTCTACTAAGTTTTGAAAAAGCCATTTAGTTACACACACAACACTCTAAATGCAGTTTTTAGTTAATATATTCTTATCCTGAGCCCCTAGACACTGCACAGGCACGAACTCAGCCAACAGCATCAACTATGTGTCACGTCATTCTAGAAAGGCTGGAAAAGTTAGTTATGGGGAATCAGATCCAAATGGAAGTGTTGGTTTTGCTGCTTCTCAGAACAATAGGGTTAGGCTTTCAACATCACATATTACTTTAAGAACTATAAATACTGTAACATGTAATGAACACACCTCGTATTAGATGACAGGCATAATATACAAGGTTTTCCTAAATCGCTTTAGTCATTGTGTTCACCTCAAAAAGCCTTTGAACAATCCTTTTTTCTCCTTTTCTTTAGCTTTTATTCTCTTGAGACTGTTCATGTCCTCGTTAGTTGCCTCACTACTGACAGATGAATGGCTGGAGTGTGATGGATCAAAAGTAAAGGCTCCACTTTCAGCACTTTCTTCTTCCACTAGAGAAACAAGACACAAAATGATTATCTCATGATCAATGATAAGAAGCAGGAGCAGGAACTTGTGATTCCCATGCAATCATCATATATGCTGATCAAAAAAAGAGTGTGCAGCATTCTTAATTGTAATATACACATAATTACATAGTATATGTTGCATAAATGAATTTAATATATACAGATGTCTTATACTTTTGACAATTCAAGCCATATATAGAAATACATATGTTTATACATTTCATATTATTTCAAATGTATTATTATACTTATTTGCCATTCAGTACAGTATCAGTTTTATTACCATTACTATTATCATTAATTTTCTCTCAAACTTAGGTTGAGCCCCTTGAAGCATCTCCTTTGCCTAGAAAATGTGTAAGGCAGGGAAAAGGAAACTGGAGGAAGGGTGAACTAAGGCTGTGAATAATTTGGTGCACCACACTGTATTGTCATTCACAAAATATGTGTGTTGAAAATGTTAGGTCAGCAGCTTATCTGGAAATAGTGTACATGTCTAACGTACAGTTCTGACCAGAAACACACAAAAGTGAGCCTAATAAAAGCTTATAAAAATTATGTGTTTAATGCCTGTATTTACTCCATCCTACAGCATTAATTTGCCCGTCTGTCACCAGGGCCCTCACGGGAAGCAAAGAATAGTGACACTGCACCCTACCAGGCATATCGTAAGAGGCGACTAAGGGTAGGGTTGGGCTTGAGGTTGGCTACCCCATCCTGTAAAAACCATAGCCACAAAAACCAACCAACCATGGATAAGTCAAAAAGAGAAGCAAGTTAAATCCAGCCAACCAAGATGAGGGGAGGCTCTTCAAATAGAAGAAGTATGACACGGTGTGGAGAAAGTGGTATGGTGTCCGGATCGTTGACGCACCTCCTCTCAGCTAAGAAAACCTCCAGAATTGGCACCTGGAATGTTTGAACTCTCTATGATATAGGAAGAACAATGGAAGTAGCAAAGGAAATGAAACATTATAGAATTAGTATTTTAGGGTTATGAAAAACTAGATGGACTGAGTTGGCAAGTTAAAATTATGTTTCACTGACAATAAAACATATACAAAGACAATGCTGGTTCCGACAGACACAATGGAACAGTAACACATATTTATGTTCTTTGTATGTCAGCATAAGCCAGCATTGTCTAAAAAATATAATGGAACAATCAAAGACCCTTCGAATACAGATAAAAAAATCATAAAAGTCACAACTGGATCAATATGCTAAAGAAACAGAACTAGATGCCTTTAAAGTTATAACTCATGTGATACTTACGAGTGTCCATTAAGGCTGGATCCAAAGCATCATAAGATCTGTCAACTGCTGCCCGAAAACTTTCATTGCAGCCTCTTGCCCGCCCAAATCGGTTCGATTTCCACATTGGTGACAAATCATGGGTATGCTGTAAAAGTTTTGGTTTGTGTTTTATCATCACCAAGATAATAACAATAAAAATAATAATTTATAGTACATAAACACTAATGGTTAATAAATTATGATTGTTGCTTCAAGAAATGTCATTTTAAAAAAGCAGTACACTTAAATAATACTTAGAGCTATGGGTTAAAATGAAAAAGCTTAACTGGAAAGCTTATATTTAAAAACAAACAAATACACCAAAAAAAGAAAAGAAAATGAGTTAGATTATCTTCACAGCACTCCGGACACATTCAAAGGTGCTCAGATTCCCCTGTCAACATATTCATCAGCTTTGCACGATTAATAGTGGCAGTCCTATGCTGGTTGACAAGACCTGCATTCCCTGGGACAAATATGAAGGTAAATTCACACACACAAGAGTTTTGCAATGACTCAATCCACTGTCTGCGTAACCAGCCTGCCTCGACCCGCCGTATCATGCTCAAAGAATCACTCAGCATACATACGTGGGAATAGTCCTGTCATTCTAGCAACATGAAAGCTTGTGTCACCGCCATCACCCCCATCGTCATGCTGCTGGTAGTCATGGAGAAGGCACCGCTGGCTTCCTGAACTGTTCTGTTTGAAGAGCTGTCTGTAAATGCCCATGCACTCTTATGTTCTCATATAATTGACCCGTCTGTGAAGATTATTGTTGTTGTTGTTATCGATTCAGTGGCGCATGAGCTTTCGCCCTTTGGCCTAATGCCATGTAATGGAATTTACGTTTTCACAAGCTGTTCTTTTCCTCCATACAAAGTATTCCACCTGTCTGGACTCGGAGGGAGTAGCACTCTTCTAGTCTGGTTGAGTTTTGGGCACTCAAAGAGATGATGGTCAACAGTTTTGTAGGGGTGGTTACATAGCTAGCACTCTGAAGATCAGCACATATGTCTCATTTGACTTGTAACTGATAAATGCACACATTTCGACGTTGACAGGAGCTGGATTCTGCTCCCGACAATTCCTATCAAGCCTTACGACACAGGAGAATGTGAGATTGGGCGCTTTAGACGCTGGTATCCATTCCTCGCCTGGATGGACATCTGTAAAGCTGCAGACCTGCATGATGTCATCATCTGCTCTACCCAGCCAGCCATGATTTGCGCCTTCTAAGTCTATTGCCCTTTTTCCTGAAGAGCATGTTGTGCAAAGGGTGCTTCAGATGTGAGCTTATCTTGAGGTATGTACGAGCCCTCCATATCTTGATCCTGTAATACATGGCAGGGAAGTCAAGAAGGTACCTCACTGCTACACAAGCAGCGTCTCTAGTGCACCCCAGAATAATATGCATTGCTTAGTTTTGCACCTTCTCAAGTCTTTCAAGTATGGCTGACAGGATGGATACAGCATATTCGATGGGAGAAAGTACAAGTCCTTGAAACAGAAGCAGAAGCAGTCTCTGCTCAGTATTAGCGGCAGCCATGACCCTCATTGCTGACAGGCCTTTGCGTGCTTTTGTTATAACATGGTAGTCATCATATTCTTTGAAGGACAGGCTGCGATCAAACCTCACTTCGAGGTCTGTCATCAGCTTTGGTCTCGTCAAAATTTTGGCGCTGCTTTCCCCTGCTGGTAAGTCTGCCTTCACTATATGTGTGTTCAAGGAGAACTACGTTACTGAGGCCTTTAAAGGGTTGACATGAGCATTAGAATCTACACACCAGGAGGAGTTGCGATCAAGTTTACATACACGCAACTTTAAAAAGTATAAAATTTTTAAAACAATAAAAGAAAATAAGTCACCTAAAATACAACTGAAAGTAATAACCGCAAACATGTGAGCAATGAGCACATGGCAGTTATATTTCATTTTTAAAGCATCAATTTCTTGAATTGCTGTTACATCCATTTTGTATTTTGATAACTCATGGGTCAGTTCTTCAGCTGCTCCAGCTCTATAAAGGGTTCATACATTCCATGTTCCAAATTTCAAAAGTCCTTTAATGTTCCAGGTTTGTTGTCCATTTAAATCCATCCGAAATCGAGGCTTAGATAGTTATCTGTTTCGTGATGAGATAAAGTTTTATGAAGGTGGGGGTGTCGGCCGCACGCTTCAACCCACAACCTGGAGGACCAGGGTGTTTTTCTTTGTCTGTTCTCTACCCTTCGACCTATCTGGCTTGGGAGGCCAAGATCAAAATATATAAAACGTTGATAAGACCAGTCGTTTTATATGGCTCTGAAACGTGGAGCACAACTGAAAGAGATGAAGCCTTATTACAGATTTTTGAAAACAGAGTCTTATGACGAATCTTTGAACCCAACAAAGATGCAAAAAGCGGTGAATGGAGAGTGAGAAGCAACAACAAAATTCATAATCTGTTTAAATCACCACTGATCACTGGCATCATGAGAGCTAATAGACTGAAATGGTTTAGGCATATTGAAAGAATGTCAGATGACAGAGAAGTAAAAACTGTATACACGAGGGAGATGAATAGAGCACGAGGCAGACCAAGGAGACAATGGAGAGATTATATCCAGACCTGTAACACTTGGTGTCACCAAGTGGAAAGAGATGGCCAACCAGAGAGATTAATGGAGGCGGGTGATATCTGCAGCAATGAACCACAAGGGCTTGGAATGCTCAAGAAGAAGAAGAAAAATAGCATCAATTACTTACATCTGAGGGGGCTTCCACTACATTGACAATATTCTCTAAGGAAGAAGCCCGTTTCATATTGCTCACTGGCATATCTGTTGAGACCTGGTTAGACTGGTAGGCACCTGTCAGAGCATCAGGATACACATTTCCATAAGCCATTAAATTAGGGCAACATTTTTATACACATTATTCTGAAACATGAAAAACTACCAAAACTTAAAATAAATAAACAAACTAGTGTTAAATTATAGAATTTTGCTCAGGGTTTACTTCTATTATGATTGATGTAAGAGCAATCTAATGTTAGTGTTAAAAAGCTGTTAAAAATAAAATGCTTTCAGATAATAATTCCAAGTATGAAGCCAAACTGGAGGGAAAACCCCACATGAAGTGTGGGCAATCATGTGAGAGTTATGAAAAGCCAGGGCAAAAGCTTAAGCTGTAACTAAATGCCAGGATGACCTGAGATCACTTATGTGGTAGTTTGCTGAGTCAGCAATGGGGAAGTTAGCCATATGACCCAAACCTTTATGAATAGAATAGATTGGTTTGTGAACAGATTTTATACAGAAGCTGCCCATGTGGGTTCTGGGGACCCACGGGGGAGGGGGGGGGACGGACAGACCCACTGCCCCCTAACAAGCATCCCGTAAAAGGCAACTAATTAGGGGTGTGTCCTTCTAAGTCAGAGTGTATGTGCCTGAGAGGTGGGGAACCAACAGTCTGCATAAAATAAATTAGACCTCTAAAATAGATGTACATGCAAAACTCAAGTTCTGGGAAAAGACGAAAATCCAGAAGTGGATGAACAACCAGAAGCTTCCCCTGGATTTACAGCCAGCAAATGTGAAGAAGATACAGAAGCATATTAAACGCAGACTGTATTTAGTTTTTGCTGTGTTTAATCATGCTGTGATAGCTTTTAGATTGAATAGGGATAGTATGGTTTTCTATCTTTGAGTGAAGAATTTTAATAATCATGCTTCATCAACCCCTTGTGGTAACAAGTGAAGTCCAAGAACTATTATTTATTATTTCTTGGGTGCCTTCGACAGAAGGTATGCAGCAGAACCAGTGCCTCTGCTTTTGTGCAGCCTCCATGATGGACACAAGAAGTTGAACAGGCATAGAGAGCAAAGCGAGCAGGAGTTAAACAATTAAAGAAAGTGTGAAAGACACCTCACAGGTTACAAGAGGATATAGAGAAGCTAGAAAGAGTCAGAAAAGAAAAAGTAGAAAAGTTATGAGTTGGATTAACTTCACAGCACTACGGACACATCCATTAAAAAAAGTAGAAGAGTTCAAGCAATGTGCAGCAGATGCAAAAATGGTTAAATGGGAACATTTTATGAGCGAAACTGCAGGGGATAAATCACTGGCTAGGTTTTGTAAACTTCAAAGACAGATGCAAAGAAGGATCGGCCAATCACAACAGGCATTATATACACTGATAATGGTATGTCAAGGACAACAGACAAAGAGATAGAGAAAAGGGAAACATTTTTCCAGAGATTTATAGGCCGAAAGGATCATAATGATACAGAACTTAGAAGTTCAGTTAGAGATAATCCGCCTAATAATATAAATGATGACTATTTCCTTGGATGGAAATCACTACTGAGCTAAAGCTACTGGAAGCAAACTTGATATTTGAAAACTTCAACTGCTTGCAGTTCACCATTCTCCCTTTAGTATAAACAGTTCCGCTGCATTTTAAAGAACCACACCTGAAAGCAGTGAGTTGGACTTAGCCAACACAGGATGCTGAATGCAGGAAGCTGTATAAAACTAAAGGACTGGGATAATACGACAGAACCAGCAAGGTGGAGCTGGTAAAGAAAACTATATACATTTCAATAAATAAGGAGGTTAAGAAAAGATAGTGGGGATTGAGAGTACACAAATAAGATGTCCTGTCAAACAGTGTGTGCATGGGATGTCTCCAAATATTACACATAACTAATGATGCTGTTAAATGTTACATTTTAAAACTAGAGACTAAAATCTACCTACATACTTATTATAATAGAAATGTTATACACTATGCAACAACATTATGGTCTTAAAGATAGCAATACTGATCTAAAACAGTGTTTCCCGACCTTTATTGTTTACCAGTGAAAACCTCCCACCCCACCCCTTTCCTTCACATTCCCACTTCATTCAAGCAACCCGTGCATAATAGCAGAGTAACATGGACCCCCTGTTATAAAATGTTACAGATATTTCAAGATTTATTTCTCCGCTGACTTTTGTATAAACAATTTAACAAAATGTATAGATTCATTTTTTCCACTGACTCTTGTACAACAGCAAATATTTGTTCTAGTACTACTTGTAGCACGGTATATTATTTTATGTTGGGGAAGTGAACAGAGGTCCAAAGGCTGGGAACCACTGATCTGAAGGATTAAGTAACAACAGAAGAGGAATCCAGAAGCTAAAAGAAACACATAACAATCACAACGGCAGAATAAGAATATAAAACTGGATCATACAAAAAGAACAACAGAATTATTCTCATGCCAACAACAACTTTTCAACATCAGTCTAAAATAACTGATAAATTAAAATAACAGTTTGCAGAAAGTCAACATAAAACAAAGAACAGAAATGAAGTTACATACTGTCATTAGACACATGCATCATGCTATTAGTTGAGGATGTCATAAATTGCTTATATGGGCTCATTGCATCTGTATGACTAGGAGCTGGCAAGGGAACCTTTGCGGCAATGGCATCACTACTTCCTGCAACAGTGTATTTTATCAGAAACAAACATTAAAATATAACCAGTTAATTTATAACTACCAAATCAGAGGGAATGATGCTTGCAATTTCGAGAATACCGAGATTTCCATCTTCTGTCAGTAAAAGTGAAATCCAAACTCACAATTCCTTCATCCACAGTAGGTTAATTGGTTTTAGGACATCCTCAGATTAGTCCAGTCCATCCATTGTTCATGATTCTCTGTAGTGCTCGTCAGCTTTGTGCAAGTACTGCTCCATTCCATGTTTGTTTTGCATCTCTATACGAAGCAGACGCTTCTTTATTGTGACCTAGATTCAGCGCTCTAGAATACCGGTAGCTTATCTTTGAAACTTAAGGTAAAAGTAAGTAAACTGCCCTTTTTTATGCGGTGGCGAACTGGACTAGGGACAAAAGGAATTAAAGCACCTTTTCAATTTACAATTTAAGACATAATTTTACTGGTCAAGGAAATACAAAGAAAGAAATGGCGATACACACACTGGTAAGGCATCAGCAGCCGTTAAAAGCCTGAACAAAATACAAAACTCTAAATTGTACAGTTTTAAAACCAAATTACATTTATTTAATTATAATGTTATTTTGATTTTGACATATGTCAGTGAAAGTTGGAGAACTACTTAGACATGGAACAAAAGTTAGATCCATTTGAAAACAAATGCCAGAGGAAAACAAATATAAAATGGGATGAATTCATAAAGAGTGAAGAAATAAGAGAAATGTCTGGACAACTAATGGCAACAATAGTTCTAAGACAAAGAAGATGGCACTTTACTTGAGACACAGTGAGAAGGAAGAAACAAGCAGAGAATCAGCAAACAGGCACTAGCATGGGAAACAAAGTGATTGAGGAAACGAGACTGTCCATAAGAAACCCTAAAATAAACACTGATCAGAGAGAGAGAGGCCAAAGATGCTGGGCTGGATTTCATCTACGATACTGAAGGGACTATACAGGGTAGAACAAAATGGAAGAATAGGCTGCGATCCCTATCGATACATAGTGGCATAATACAACTATGATAATGAACTGGATAGATGACACTACACATATTTTTATATACTAATCAGTACTGAGCCGGTGATGTGGTAAACATACTGCTGCCGACCTTTACTTCCCAGAACATTACCTGGTACTCATTTTTGATCAAGCTGTTCTGAAAGCAGAAGTACATTTTTTTTTCTTCCTTAAATCTGTCTCAATACAAATTCAAACCTGAAGCAAACCTAAGGGTATGATTAAAAGTTCCTGTTTGTATGGACATGCTTTTCAAAATGTTTCTTATTTGAAGGTGTCTAATTCCCTTTTTTTTACGTATAAAATGTGAAGGAAGCTTTTTCCGTGCAATGATGCATATACAAAATCTTCTCTCTTGATCTCCCCCTGCCTCTCTTTTCCCATAATCACAACATATCCCAGTTTGCCCCTTCTAGCGACATGAAATTACAGTATATCTATAATCAATTTCCCATTGCAAGGAAAGAAGTACAACAGATTTACAACAACTGTTATTCTACAACACAATTCTAAAGCCAAAATAAGCACACTAAAAATAATAATGAAATGAAAGAACAAAACAAAATACACATAATTGGTAAACCATTTCTGAAAATAATATTCCAGACTTCCTCTAAAAAATATCTGTACTTTACAGACATGTAATCATCGAAGAAATAAATCACAGCAGCATATAAATTATTTATTATCAGAACAGTGATTATTAGATACAACACCACAGAGGACACAATGCATCAATGGGGGATAATTCTACCTGTGACATGAAATGATTGCACACGTCGACCTAGAAAGCGACCTGCAAAAACAACACCCACACAAAAATTATGTCAGTAACAGAAGTCATAACCAGGATGCACAATGCAGCCAGGCAGGAAGTGTATTATCAGAAATATCACGTTGACAAATGTTCAAGTCCACAAAAATGTTGTCAATAACTTTATTATCTGCCCGTGTAATCCTTTGGTGTCTTATGAGGAGATTAATTTACAACTTCAGCTTATAAAACGGGTGCCAAAGGTTTCCCTAGAAAAGTAAACCTAACCATTTTTAAAAAAAATAATGACGATATGTTAGTCACTAAAAATACAGATTTTTACATCACATAGTAAGTAATTATGACGTGTAAATAGGGATGCTCAACTTTTATTCAAAATAAGAAAAGAAGCACTTTAAAAGTTGATTACCAAAAGAGAGAGAGAGAGAGAGAGAGAGAGATTAAGAAAAAAAAAAGCTACAGTCTTTTATTTAACAGAAAATGTAAACAACTGTTGTCTGAACAGATAAGAAAATCACTTTTAGCAACTTTCACATAGAAATAATGTAAACTGTTAAAAAAAAAAAAACCTAAACTAAAAATTGCAGTAATCATGACAAATTAAAAAAAAATAATAGAAAATCATCAGTGGACAATACAACTGCCATTCAATTACTAATTTTTCTGTAAGTTAAAAATAATAAATATAAAAGTAAATATAAAAGCAAAGATGGTTAATTAAAATAAAATATCAATTTATTCTGAATTTAGACTTTCTTTGCTATTTTCTACATCTTAAATCTCCAAATCTTTTATCATTTTAGAGTTAAGTAGAGTGATAAATGCATTACTAAAACTATACCTAGGACACAAACAAACACAATCTATTTGAAGACATTCAAACCCAAGTGAATAAGAACAAAAGCTGTGTGACAAAGATTCATCTCATGCATGTCCAACATTACAGTTATCTCAGTTTATGCACAGGATGAAAATACTAACCTCTTCTTGTGAACATCCAAGCAGACAGAGTCATATATTTAAAAAAGTTAACTATACAAAGTCCGTGTCTGTGGCTTATCGGCTGTGAACACAGTTTGTAATTAAAAAACCGGATTTAATTCCAGCTGTGAGTTATTTGGCAGTAAGCAGCTTTGCATTGATTTTGACGCAGACCATTCAGAAAGCAATGGCAAAATACTTAACATACAAATTGCCCACAAAAACCACAAAACAGCTACCAAATCCTGGGGTTGATATGC
Source organism: Candidula unifasciata (assembly GCA_905116865.2). Taxonomy (NCBI): domain Eukaryota; kingdom Metazoa; phylum Mollusca; class Gastropoda; order Stylommatophora; family Geomitridae; genus Candidula; species Candidula unifasciata. The sequence continues at coordinate 129,796 of CAJHNH020000070.1, read as the reverse complement.
AATGTCCTCTAAAAGATATGCAAAAACTGATTGCAAAACAATTGAACAGTAAGACATTAAATATATTAGTCGCAATACCACACCAAATCTGGCACCAAGAACATGATTCAGCATTAGCAGTAAGAACTAGAAATCTACAGTATTCTAATGCTACATACAGTGCAAACTTGCAAGGCATTCCATACTACCTCTGTTACAGTCCCGTTTAGTAGCTAAACATTATGCATAACATGCAAACAGGGATGATTAAATAATCACAAGCTTTAACTAGCTATGCAAACACAAGTATTCATAGATAAGTAAATTTTTTTTAAAAAGATTTCTGTGACTTTATTAGTTTTATAGACGAATAATGAGAATACCCTCAGATTAAAAAAAGTAATGGCGGTGTCTCGAAAGAAACTGACTCACGAAGAGAACTGACTGCCCACATTAGAAAGAGACAATCTACATTCTCTGTTCATGCCATGAGAAGGAGGAAACCAGAGTACATCGTGACAGTAGGGAAGATGGAGGGGAGAAGAGGCAGAGGGAGACCAAGAGAACAGTTGCTGGACAGTCTGACATCATGGCATGGAAGATCATCTGTGTCACAGTTGTCTGAAAGTACATGAGACAGAAAGCAGTCGATAGACACAACTACCAACTACACACAGCATGGACTTTAAGAAGATTACACGTAAACGGCAGAAGTAATCACAAATAAACAAATAAGGGTGAGCTTGTGCAAATGACAAAAATAAACAAATCTAGGTGATAACATGTAAATAAGCATACCTTTGTTTTCCTTGTTGCCCTTCACAAGCTTATATATCTCAGTTGAGCGTGGGTCAAGGTGACCTTTTCGTTTTTCTGACATGCTCTGACGGCCAAAACCTTCCCTTTCAAATGGTAAGATTAAGTCCCCATGTGGGCTCCTACAAACAGACAGATATATTTGTTCATATTATGTAAATGAGAGACAGAATGGGTTGAACTAAAGTAAAAGTAGAAATAATGAGGCACATAATGAACTACTTTATATTATAAAGATGAGAAACAAAACTGGTTTAACTAAAGTCATCATCAGTTCTCATTATGCCTAGTGGCACATGAGGCTTCAGAGAGGACTTTCCATGCTTTCCTGTCCTGTGCAATCTTCAGTGCAGTTTTCCATGTCGAAGATGCCGCACTCAGGTCACTTTCCATCGTTCGTCTCCATGTTATTTTTGAGCGCCACTGTTTTCTCTTTCCCTCTGGTGTCCATGTGAGAGCTGTTTTGGCAGGTATATCAAGATTCATTCTCATAATGTGGCCAAGCCATTTCCATCTTCTCTTGGTTATCATACTGTCTAAAGTTTCTTGGTTTGTGACAAAAATGTTTAGTGTTTGAGATTGTATCTGGCCAGAAAATTTTGATAATTCTACGTAGACATGTGTGGTGGAAGGTGGACAGCTTGTGTGCATCCTTTCTGGTCATTCTCCAGCATTCCGCTCCATAAAGAAGAACTGGCAAAAATGATGCTTTTGTAGAGTCGGTTAACTAAAGTAAAAGTGTAAAAATGACTGCATTTTAAAACTGGACAGCAGAACTAATCAGCTTTGCAAGAAAACAATCTTGAGTGACAGAACAAACACTTCTGCTATAAAGACTAAGTCAGCATATGAAAGGACACTAATACATCCTCATCATCAATTTCCACTTTTGACATAAAACAATTGCAGAGAGGAACAGTTTGTGGTCAATGCTTTATTGGCAGTAACGGCTCTTGTCATTCTATGTGGCTATGTGGAATGTGCAATGCCTTTAATGACATCCATCCATCTTCTCCTTGGGTATCTTCGTCCTTTCACATTAGATATTTTGAGTTGTAGAGCCTATTAATGATTAGTGATTAGAAAGGATGATCATCACAGAACTCCGGACAGATCTATAGGTGCTCTGATCTTCTCCTGTGTCTGTGTGTGTGTGTATATCTGTATGTTTGTCTGTGTGGGTATGTAGGTGTGTATGTGGGTGAATGAGGGTGTGTTTATGTGTGTGTGAAGGTATGTGGGTGTGTTTAAGTGAGTCGGTGGGTGTGTGTGTGCATGCGCTAGTGTGTGCATGCATTTTACCTCCCATGCATTTGTGGTTTTTCTTTTTTCTTTTTTTATCATATGAATATAACATGCTTTTCGATAAAATACAGCTGCAGTGTGAAAGACGGGTGTTTGAAAAGGACGAATGCAAGACGGGCCTGCGGGCCCCATTTATAACCCTATGAAAATAAAGTTCGTTCGTTCGTTCCTCAAAAGCTCCACAAGTATAAAACGACTGACGACGCCTGTTCTGTGTTGGTTAATGAAACGTCTTATCACCTTAGTGAAATGTTCATTTCTTGCAGCTCCAGGCAGCACCCTCATGTCCATCAGTCTAGACAGAGATACGGAGTCATGTCCTTTGGCATGCTCCTCGGTATGGTAAGTGCAGCGCATGGCATTCATAATATCACTTCTGTCCAGTACTGGACCAGCCATAGCAACCGCAGTGTCAGCAAGATAGTGTACAGCCTGCTTTGGTGGTTGGTCAGTTTTCGTAGTGTTTATTTTCATATCATACTTTGTGCAGGCTTGATACAAGGAGTTACTATGATGTAAATTCTGTTCTTGGTGGTGTATTCGACACTGATCATCAGCAAAAACAAGTTCATTAACTTATGTGAAAGGCAACTAGTAACAAACTGCAGGCAGGGAAACCCTACTGACAAATTAAAATACGAAGTATGCCAGTATTTTTTAAACAGAAACTGCAATCAAGATTAAATAGACATATTATTGGCAAAATATTAATGTTCAGAAGACAATTATACTTCATAAATAATCATCACACATGAAACACAATCCATCCTTTTAACTCCCACATTGTTTGTAAAGTTTAAAAAAAATAATTAACAGGAATCAATTTTGCAAACACAAGGAATCAGTAATTTAAAAAAAAAAGTCAGGTCAGAAACTTACAAATCGTTCTCATCTTTGTTTGATCCCACAGATGCACGGACAAAGGCTTCATCATCTGAGGCAGAACTATGGGAATTGTGATGACCATGCAAGAAGCCAATAGTTGAATGAGGTCTCTGAGGTTTCTATAAATGGAAAAAAAAAAGGTAACAATTAAACTATAATTACCCAAAAAAATCTGCTTTTTAATTATAACAATAGACACTCATTAACAGTTTTTCATTCTTCTTCTGCACTGGCCCTCAAAATGGCAGCTGGAAAATTGTTTTGCGGTTTACAGCCAGGCTGTGATTCTGCCTAACAAATCAGATTTCAGCAAAACCTTAGCTTATAGCCTTTTAAGACATGATTGTTAAAGGACAGTGGGTCTAATATTTATTTTAAATAGGGTCACAGAACCCACATGGAAAACAGTCATGCAAGAAGTGATTTTTATCACCAAATTCACAGAAGAGAGTAAAGACAGTCCCATAGTTGATAATGATGCAAAAGTATGAATTGTCAGGCCTTCTCATATTCTAGGCTACAGCACAATAATATGGTTGCAGCTGTTTCCTTTTCTCCCAGAAAATTCTTTAAATATTTTGGTATCCATTTTATGAGTCTGGGTCAAGCTTAGAGTTGTACTTTTGTTGCTTTTTTATCTCCCAATAAAACATGCCTTTCTAAAAGTTAAGTTAGCCTTGTTTCCTATGACATGCATTAGCGGCTACTAGTCTTTGCTTCTCATATGGGTTATACAAATTCTGGTAGAGAACTGGGAGAAGAATGACTATGTCAGTTGGCAAGACACTTACTGGTTTTCTTCAGCATTCTAAGCCCTTGGGGCTGCCTCCATTTATCTCTTTGATTGGCCTGCTCTTTCCACCAGAACATTCCAAGTGCTGTTAGGTCTGCCTGTCTTCCTCGTGGTCTACATTCATTCAACTCTTTTGTGTACAGTTTTTATCTGTTATCTGTAATTTTTCTCTATAGTCCCCCAATGCAGTCAATTAGCCCTCAAGATGCCAGTAATAAGTAGTGATTTAAACAGATTATGAATGCTGTTGCTTCTCACCCTTCATTGTTAAGGTTTATTGCTGATTAAAATTCAAAACTAATATTAAAAAATCAAAATATTTAATTACCGTTATCTCTCTCTTCCCCCCCCCCCCCACACCCGCCGCCCGCAGATTATGAATGCTGTTGCTTCTCACCCTTCATTGTTAAGGTTTATTGCTGATTAAAATTCAAAACTAATATTAAAAAATCAAAATATTTAATTACTGTTATCTCCCCCCCCCCCACCACCCACCTGCACGTGCGTACGCACACACACACAGATATCCATCTGTCCATCCATCCATCTATCTATCCAATTAATACATACATACACATACAGCTTTACTCTTTTTCTAAACCACCCACCATGGAAATTACACCCTGGTAAACATCAAGGACCTGAACGAGAACACATAAATAATGCAACATCTTCCAATAGAAACATTACTTACATTTGGCAGTGTGTAGGTATCGCTTTCATTAATCCAAATATTCTTGCTATCTAGGGATTTTGCTTCCATCTGAGATTTGCTTTTGCTTAACGGAGAAGGCATAATGTTTATGAAAGAACTTAGCTCATGGAAACTTTCATGTGCTGCCTTCATATAAGACTCATTTCTCAGTCCACCCCCAGAGTCAGAAAAGTGTTCTCTAAGGGCAGCCACTCTGCTGCTTCTCATCGGAGGAATAGGAGAAGGCATATCTTTACTATTCCCAAATTTGTGTTGGCTTAGGCTAGCAACTTCAGAAGCTGACGATGACCTCTGGTGGACAATGGCACTGACATTTGAAGCAGAAGAGGCACGTTTGTGAACAGCCGAAGGAACAATATCCATCTGACTGTTATCTGGTGAATCTCCAGAAAAGAGTGGGAAAGGCTCCGAGCCTGTTCTTCGAGCAACTGTCAGCTTGATCACTCCTGGAACCTGGCCCTCTTCCATCATGGCGACCCGAAGAGCTTCCATAGCTGATGTGTTGGACAAACCTTCCAGTTTCACACCGTTGACTTCCAGCAGCTGATCATTAACCTGAAGTCGACCATCCTGACAATAACAACAGAACAGAAAAGTAAGACAATGTATCCCCAGAAACTGAAATTTAACAATGGCTTTGACCAAATATTTATATCTTCTCAACTCAGTCAACAACATGCACCTTGTTTTTACTTTATGTTTCATACTGACATGTTATACATTCATGAAGACAATATGAAAAACTCTGTACATGTAGCATGTAACTAACTGATCACTGAGACAAATCTTGTCCTCCCAAACACCACAGTATCATCAGCTATTGTTGACACCAAATAATCGATGGCATGTTTTCATATCTTTAACATTTGGTCTAAGCGTGCCCAACACAGACAAAGACTACATTCCCTAAAGAGCTGAATGGTAGTGGACCAGGAGGCAGACCAAGAAGATTGTGGAGAGATAATATACATACAGACTTACAAACTGTTGGAGTCATCAAGTAGAAAGAGAAGGCCAATCACAGAGATGAGCGGAGGTGGGTGATTATGTAATCAACCTCAAGGGCTTGGAATGTTGAAGAAAACACAAGTGTCTTCCAAAATGAACTAAAGCTTAAATTGCTGAAGAAGAAGAAGAAGCAGGAAGAAGAAAGGAAGGTGATAAAGAAATCTGGCTAGATATATAATTATAGATCACTGCAAAATTGTCTTTAAAAATAATTAACTAACACTCTTATAGTTGCGGGTAATGTTGCCCTTTATAATCTGCTATGAAATCTTCTTAAAACTTCAGTCTGAAAAGTACCATCCAACTGGTATCTGAAAACACACAATAAACTGCTATTTTGCTACAGCCAATTTAATGAGAAATATATTCTGTGTACTGTGCCCTGCATATTGTTAACTTTTCAGCACTTTGAATGCTAAATGGTGTTGGTTTTATTGTTGTTGTCCATTTCCTTGCGAACATAAAATCCAGAGATAATACTATTTACACAAACAAATGACACTGAAGACAAAATCAAGTCTGTGTTTTTACAGTTCATTATGTATGGATGTTGAAATTATGTCCTAAAGTAGCAGTTGATCCAATGGTCTGTAATCTTATTCACTAGATGGTCTGAACATTTTAGCTACCTGTGTAGTACACTTTTTGTAAAGGGCATGTTTCCATGCCTTGTGGCATACTGACACTATATTTAGAAAGACCAATCAGCACTTGAAGAGTGATATGTCTGATATGACACTGTCTGCCTCTGCTTACAACAACCTCTTATAACTATTAGTTTTAGGCTGAGTTGACCTAGAAGTTGTGGTCAAATATAAGAATTCACCTTGATGGAAGTTCAAATGCATGACCACAAAGTCAGCAAGCAACATGCAAGCATTCGTGGCTTTAGATCTACTTAAGAGTAAATAATAAATATGTCTCTTCACATAAATAATGTTATCACAACTAAAGATAACATCAAGACCAAACCTTATAAGCTGCACCCCCTTTTAGGACAGTCTTCACAAATATCCCAAGATCTCTGATGCCGGAGTCTGAGGATTCAGTCTTTCCTTTGACGCTAACACCAAGGCCAGCAGAACCCGTATCGTTGAGTGGAATGTGAAGAGTTAATTTTTCGTTGCTTGCTCCCAGTGCTGGAGTGTCCACTTCATGTCCCTGAGAGGGCTGTAAAGGTGAGACATTGGGTTGACCAGCACCATCGGACTCATCAATAATATCATTCTCATCTTCATTTTCAGGCAACGTATCATCTCCCTGAAAGCCAAAACAATGGAGTCCACAAACATGCAGTCAGAACAACAAGCAAAAGCAAAGTACATACAAAATTAAAACACTTTACAATAATTTGAAAATAAGGAAAACCGCAATATTTAGAACATTGCTGACCATGCAAAAGTAAGAAATAATCACAAAGCTGTTTACAAAAACACAGTGCTTTAGATTCATGTATAAAGCTATGCTGGCTTTGTAGGGGGGAAAAACCCACCCATGTTGGGACCATATGTTACCTGGTAACCGTTTTGTGGTGCACCCATATAACTGCGCCATATGACTAAACAGCTGCATGGGGTTTCAAGTATTTGTATTGCAAATATGGAGATGTAAAACTAAAAATAAAAATGTACAGTGAGATATTTAACGACATAAATGTTTCCAGAACTTTCCTACTCGCCTCTTTAGGCTCTAAGAATCCAACATGGATATATATATATATATATATATATATATATATATATATATATATATATATATATATATATATATATATATATATATATATATATATAAAATTGCTACTCATTTGATCTCAAAGAGGAAGCTTTCACATTGTGACTGTACAGATCAGGACTCTTAATATTTGTAAAATAAAAACTACTACCAATCTTCACTAGAATGGTAATACAGAGATAACAGTGTTTTGTTGACTACATAATGATAACAAATAAATAAATCTTCTGTGTTCACCCTTAAAATGGCAGTTGGCACAATGTGTTGTGATTTACAGCTAGGCTGTGATATCTTTTGACTTTCAGCCCAACACATCTGATGCAAACTCCTAATCAATCACTTTTTATGACATGCTTGTTAGGGGGCGGTCTAACACATCTAATTTCAGCAAACTCTTAATTGGTCACCTTTTCAGGCATATGTATTAAAGGGCAGTGGAGTATTTTTTGACTAAAACAATGGGATCTTGTAGGCCAACCTGGGGAATTTTACTTCAGCTGAATTTTCAAAGCACAAAGTCAAACCATGAGACAACACACAAGACACTCTTAAACACTGACAATTGATTAAAAGCTGACTGAAAGTTAAGAGCACAAACTGAAAAGCACACAAGAACAAAGAAGTTTACACACTAACAAAGCATACATACTCTGATCAAATATAACAAAAATCCTCGCAAACAATTAGCTATTTCAAAATACACTGTTGAGTACTTAATAAAAAAACAAAAAAATGAGAGGCCAGAAATGACACTAGTAACCATTTTTACATTTTTTTTGTTAAAATACATTCTGCTCAAGTCATACATTTTAAAATAGTATGCTTTAGGTATGTATATTGAAATACATTTGAAAATCTCCTACACTTTACATCTATATTAAAATATCTTTCATTAAAACATCTAAAATAAATGTCAAAGAGCAAAATACTGTTCCCAACAGTTAAATCTTCTCTGTAACAGTATTTAAGGTATATTATTTCTGACGAGTATTCTACAACTGACGCCAACTTTTACTGTTCTTCATTTTCTCTCAAAAGTTTTTGTTTCTATTATAAGTCTGGCCATGAATCTGAACTTTATGAAGTCATTATATTTTCATCAATGGATTAAAGATGCTATACAGTATGTGGTCAATTATTTTCTTTTTGACTGAGGTTATTTAAAAGTTATGGAATCAGTGTATTTCCTATACTGCTAACCCTCCCCCTCCCCACCCCCACCCAAAAAAAATTAGTTATCGGATGGCACGTTTTTAATTAGTTGACAGGGGAAAAACCCATATGTCTAAAAACTATCAGTCACCCTGATGCATCTGTCAATTGATCGGTTGAACCCTATAGTATTTTTGTGTGCAATATAAAAAAAATGTCATTCTCTACTTTACAAAGATTTTGATTGCCAAATGATGCATGCACTTCTATTTTCTGAGTAGCATAGTTGGACTGGACATACATGAGGTGAGTTTTTGTCTCAGTTGGATTGAGGCTGCTCTAAAGTGTAAGGAGTGTGCATTTTTCTCAGTTGGATTGAGGCTGCTCTAAAGTGTAAGGAGTGTGCATTTTTCTCAGTTGGATTGAGGCTGCTCTAAAGTGTAAGAAGTCTGCATTTTTCTCAGTTGGATTGAGGCTGCTCTAAAGTGTAAGGAGTCTGCAATGTTCACAGTTGGATTGAGGCTGCTCTAAAGTGTAAGGAGTCTGCAATGTTCACAGTTGGATTGAGGCTGCTCTAAAGTGTAAGGAGTCTGCACTGAGGCTGCTCTAAAGTGTAAGGAGTCTGCATTTTTCTCAGTTGGAGACTAAGGCTGTTCTAAAGTGTCAGGAGTCCTCATTTTTCTCAGTTGGAGCTTGGAATGCCATGTCCTACAGTTTTTGGTTTTTCTCATTGTGATTAGGGATGTCCTAAAATTTACAGAGTCAGTATTTTTCAGTTGGACTGGGAATGCCCTAAAGTATATGGAGTTACACTTTTTTCTCAACTGGATTAATGATGCCATGAAGTGTATAGAAATTAGTGTTTTTTTCCCCCCTTCCCAATTTTAGTCTTTTGGTCAGATCAGCCATTAACTCAAGTCAATTATAGCACCAAACATCAACTGAGTTAAAATAATAAGCAAAAATTAAAAATTTTACGAAAATCATTAATAGTTTTCAAATACAACAAAAACAACACAAATATTTAACACCTGAGAAACTACAGCTGAAATTATAGAGGTGAAATTATAATTTAAAAATTATATATTTTTAATAAAATTTTGTTTAAAACAAGAGGTAACATCTTAATAAATTAATCTCATTGTCATTTTAAATATAAAGGTGTTTAAAAATTAGCTAGGAAATTTTGGAACTGTTTTGCTGAACATTAGAAACTCAAACATACTTTACAATTTTCAAATGTAAACATGCGTTTAAATTAGAAGGTGAAACACAATTAACATGCAGCCAGAAACAACAAAACATTACCAGATAAAAAAAGAGAAATGCACAAAGTTCCAAATGGAAAACATGGCATGCGATAAAAAGGACTCCTTGAAATGGCTTTTAAAATGAAAGGCAGCTTTTACTTTCCGATTTTCCCTTCACTAAAAATTATGTTTGCTTTATAAACAAGCTTTCACTGACATATCCATACCTCCAAAACATTTACAAACAAATTAAACGTTAACAGAACAATATATATTTGGTTTTCAAATACACAACTAACTCTATACCTCACACAGTTATATAGAATTTCATATATTTCTGAATGTATGTATGAATTATGTACACACTGTGGACCCAACCAACTGTCTGCTTGAAATTTTCTCTACAGAACAGACTAGGCATCAAGTGTCCAATGTGTTTGACCTTGACATCAAACAATCCCAGAGGCACATAAGGCAGAGACAAACTGCCACCACTCAATTTGATCCTGAGCATCCTCTCTATTTCCAGTTTTGTCCTTCGCGCAGCTTGAGTTCAGCCTCAAAAGTTTGCCTCTAAGTGCCTCTGGGCCAGCTTCTTCCTCACTGTTCTTATGGTGTCCATTGCACTGCCTGTCTCGGCCATCTCCTTTCTTTATTCTGAGGGCGTGACCTTAACATAGGTACACATATGTCCGACCTATAGTGTAATGAAATGACTAGAGAGGAAATATGTTTGTAGTTATTGTTGTAGGTTCAACCTGATGAATAACTTGGCTATTGATGACACCTTTAGAAATGGAACTGGATATCAACTGTGAGATACCATCTAAAGAGGAAATTATAAAAGCTATCAATCTTCTCAAGGAAGGAAAGGTGGCAGGCCCAGATGGTATCCCAGCTGAAGCCATTAGGGCCAACATAAACCCATCAACAGAATTGCTACATAGATTATTTAGTAAAGTCTGGGAAACCAAAGAAATGCCAGCAGACTGGAGAGAAGGATATCTTGTGAAACTGCCCAAAAAAGGTGATCTGCAGAAATGTGAAAACTATAGAGGAATTATGCTGCTGTCAGTTCCTGGAAAAATATTAAGTAGAATTATTTTGGAAAGATTAAAAGATGCTATTTATAAAAAGATAAGAGATGAGCAGGATGGTTTTTGGTCAAACAGATCCTGTACTGACAAGATGGCCACATTATGTATTTAATAGAGCAAAGCATTGAACTGAACTCACCACTTAACATTGGATTTATTGACTATGAAAAAGCATTTAAAAGCACTGATAGGGAATCTCTCTGAAAATTGATGGGGCACTATGGAATCCCACAGAAAATTATTAACTTAGTAAAGGCAACATATAAAGACATGAAATGTCGAGTTCTTCATGAGGGAAAGCTAACAGATGCATTTGAAATAAAAACAGGTGTGCGACAGGGATGTCTTTTGTCGCCTCTCTTATTTTTACTGGCTATAGACTGGATTATGAAAACACTAACTGCTAACACCAAGAATGGAATTCAGTGGACCCCTACAAAACAGCTTGATGATCTGGACTTCGCTGATGATATTTCTTTTCTGTCCCATTCACAAAATCAGATGCAAGATAAGTTAAATATACTTGATGCGAAATCACAGCAGCTTGGTCTGAAAATCCATAAAGGAAAGACAAAGATAAGAGAATAAATCAGGCAAATAGTAATGTGGTTTCTCTTAATAGCACCCCACTCCAAGACTTGGAGTCGTACACCTATTTGGGCAGTAATGTAGATAAAGATGGAGGAACTGATAGAGATATTAAAATAAGAATATAAAAGGTCAGAGGAGCTTTCATAGCATTAGGGAATTTTTGGAGGTCAAAAGAAATTAAAAGAAATACAAAACTAAAAATTTTTAAATTCTAATGTCAAATCAGTACTTTTGTATGGGGCAGAAACATGGAGAACAACTAAGGCAATTACTAATAAATTACAGACATTCATTAACTGGTGCCTGCGCAGAATAAAGGGAATTAAATGGCATGATAGAATAACTAATGTAGAGTTTTGGGAGAGAACTGAACAGGCTCCAGTGGACCTAGAGGTGAGGAAAAGATGCCTGCGTTGGATAGGACACACACTGAGAAAACAGGAGAACAGCATAACTACAATGTCTTCGCATTGGAACCCACAAGGGCATAGGAATAAAGGAAGGCCAAAAAACACATGGAGAAGAGAGCTGGAGAATGAAGTTAGGAAGATGGGGAGGACATGGGAAGAGCTCCATGTAATGGCGAAGGATAGAACGACTTGGCGTGAGTTGGTTGAGGGTCTATGCTCCACTGGGGGATAGAAAGGCAGAAGAGAAGAGAAATATATATGTATATATAAATGTGTGTGTGTATATCTATACACATATATTAGAGATGTAAAATGAAGTTTTAGTAAGTCAATGCTAACAGAACCACTAGTAAAACTGTGTATGTAAACTAAAATGCATTTTGAAAACTACACTGTGAGCACTGATGAATGTTAGTATGCAATATGCACTCAACTACAAGAGCAAGCATGTAGTTTTCAAACACAGTCACCTCTTAGAAGAAAAGAAAATAGATATATATCCAATTACAAGACAAACATTCAGCTAGTGTCTTGCCAGTGTCTGTTCTGAGCTGTGAATGGTGTGGGTTTGTTTTGGGTTTGCATCTCTGAGCTCATGGCGCTTTTTTAGGGTCATAAATGCCATGGTTGTAGATAAAAAGTTAATGGTTTTGTATTTGCTATAGCTCTTTTGTTTGTCGGCATCTGCGGCTTAGGCGTTGTGAAACATGCTTCGTAATGCCGGGGTGCCGAGTTCAATCCCAGCAGCTGACAGTTTGTTTTGCATTGTTTTCCACAGTGGTATCGAAAGCTGACCATTCAGTCAGCAATGGCAAACTACTGAACATAATATTTGCCTACAAAAACCACAACAGCAAAAAATGCTGGGGTTGGTTCTGCAACGTCCTGTAAATTTGCAACTAACTTTTTATAGCTCCTTAAGTTGCAAGCAATGCCTGATGTGTGAATGACCTCTACCCCTTGATTTTCCTCCATAGCATAATGGGTGCTCTAACTTCTAACATCTCATCAAACCATACTACTTCTTCTAAGAATTTACCAGCTGTAAACTCCAGCAAAAAGTTTGGTTGTTTGTCCACCCCTGGACTTAAGTCTTGTTCCAGAACATGAGTGTTGCACAAACATCCATTTAACATATCTTGATTATCTGCATGCAGATCCTTGGTTCCTTGTCTCGTAGGAAGATGCATTCAGACTTCAAAGGATGCCCCCGAGCTAGTCGATTACTAGGACATGCTTGCTAGGAAGGCAGCTATTCTTGTTTTCCCTGCAATGGGACCCCAAAACCCACATGGGGCGATCACAGCATATTTATTTAAGAAATATGGCTGCTTCTATGGTTATTACCAGTATGTATCCTGCCACTTTGAAAGTAATGCAGGTATGGCTATGTTCACCATGATTATTTCTTCAATTTGGCATCTCTTGCGAAATATTCTGGTCTGGCCAGTTGTTCTGTGTAGAGAACTGAGCCAGATAGGCAAAAACCTAGTGCAATAAATTAATCAAACTTTAAAAAAAATATACTTCTCATAAGAGGTGACCGACAAGAAAGGAATCGTTAGGGCAAAAAGAAGCATTAGAATGAGTCATAAGGTGCTCAAATATGCTTCCATTCTAGTTATATGTTCAAACACTATATGTGAAGACAAATGACAAAGAGTATAACTGCAGTAATGTACTTACCAGCTTTCTAGGAATTCTGAACTTCTCATCCACCTCCTCTTGCCGAGAAAGGACTAACTCTACAAGACTCCCCTCAGGAAGCATGCGTAAAAATGACACTGCTTCGGCTTGAGTTTTTCCAGTCATGTGAACTCCATTTACCTAAAAAATTATACATTTTTTGGGCTGTAAATAAAGAAACTGCAGGGATTTATGCACTTAAGAGATATTGCCCTCAGAAGGCTTAATCTAGCCTCTTCTGGCCCCATAAACGCCAATATATAGCTATTTCTGCAGTGACCTGTTCTTGAAAAGCAGTTACATGCCAATGGTTCATTTGCGCCTGTTTAGACTTTAGGAGACCCGGGTGTGAAAATATTAACTAAATATAGCATTTAGAGGGCTTTCCTTGTAAATCCAATAGCTTTTTAAAAGCCAGGTTGACTTAAAATTCTTTTGTAAGCCTCATTGATAGAGGTCACGAGTTCACTGAATGAGTCACCCGATACATATTTGTTTAGGCCCTAGGCAATGCATTTCATTTAATGCTTCACTTTGTTCTGGTTTACTGATTACTCCCTGTATACACCTTTACATATTTAAAAACAAAATTTTTTAAATGATAAATTTTAAAACAATTTATTACTTACCTGTGCAAAAAGTTAAAAAAAAAAAAAGATTTCTTGGAGGAAATTTCTAAGAGTTCATGACCTATTTTGTTCTTTTTAGCATTCATGGGGTGAAAGGGTTAAAGTTAAAATCTTCCACAGTTAAGATCAAAATAAAAAGAGAACAAAAGACAAAAATGTTTGCCAGGCGTCCTTGAGCAGGATAAAACAGTTAAAAGGAACAACAGGCAAGCTACAAAGACAACATGAGTAAACACTGCTTACTGATCTTCTCTTCTACTTCTCTTTCTGTTGCCAACATAAGTTTTGTCCAGGGTCAAAGTTTAACAGAAGACAGGTAGCTAAGCTAGGGCTCGCACGGTTGCTTGGTGTATGTTGAAGTCTTAGGTTATTAAAGACTACTTCAATCCTGTTCTTCAAGGGTTCCACCTGCCTCTTTGGGGTTCCCAATTTCATCTATATTTCTGAGATAACAAATATTCCTGGTTCTAATTTTAGTCCCTTGGTTAGCTTGTTTATCTGACTTCAACACATATTACTTGAAACAATTTTTTTGGTAGGTATTTAGCCTCTGAACGCCAGAATGAACAGTAACATTTTAAATGGTTTAGTAAAAGCCTGCAAATCTGAGGCGAAAAAACAAACACTAGCTGTCAAAAAAAAAAAAGATCGGCCCATTTGTCATAGCTTAGAATCCCCAGTGAGGCAGTTTTAAAAGCTGACCTGGATTACCCGATAAAATGAGTATCAGAAAATATTCTGGGAACGAAAGGTGGCTAGTATAATGCTGACAAAATCCTACTAAACAATTTTTAATGGGTCTAAAGAATGATGTGACTATCACTATAAATGTAATACATATCAGGGAATTGGTTGGGCCTTTGCCCTTTGTTCAAACAAGACCAAATCCCCACGTGGGTTCCAGTATAATAATAAAAACAAAAAAGAATAAACCAATTAACACTTCCCCTTCCCCCAACAAGCATGGCATTAAAAAACAACTAACTAGGAGGTATTTCCTTAAAAGTAGGAGCACATCTACCCGAGAGGCAAGGAACTAACAGTCAGCATACAAATAAGCCAGATCTGTAAAACAGATCTGCAAGCAAAACTCAAGTTCTAGAACAAGACCATAGTCCAAATGTGGACAAACAGCTAGAACTGTTCGATGGAGTTTAGAGCTGGCGAATGCCTAGAAAAAAATAGAAAACAAGACAATAAGTAACTTTCTAGAATTTCAAAATGTTATATTACAAATCAGATTTTTCTTGTTATTTAGGCTAAAGTTATTCATCACTCTATTCTTGCAGTTACTTTTAATTTTCTTAACTCAAGACACTGTATTTTTTCACTGTTAAGATACATACTTACTTTTAACAAACACCGAACACAAGTCATTACATTTTGCCATGTTAAGAAACATACTTAATCCTAACAAACACCGAACACAAGTCCTTACATTTTGTCATGTTAAGAAACATTCTTAATCCTATTAAACACAGAACACAAGTCAATACGTTTTGCCATGTTAAGAAACATTCTTAATCCTATTAAACACAGAATACAAGTCAATACGTTTTGCCATGTTAAGAAACATTCTTAATCCTATTAAACACAGAATACAAGTCAATACGTTTTGCCATGTTAAGAAACATTCTTAATCCTATTAAACACAGAATACAAGTCAATACATTTTGCCATGTTAAGAAACACACTTACTTCTAACAAACGATCACCGGGTCTGAGCTGGCCACTCTGTACAGCTGCACCTTTAGGCAAGATATTGCGAATGTAAATAGGGCAGTTGCCATCTGTTTGATTATCTCTTGACGTTACACTGAATCCTAACCCCAAAGGACCCTTTCTGAGCTGTACAACCAGCTTCTTCCCAATTCTTCTTGTGTTGGTCACAGCATTCAGGGGAGGTTCTGGCAGGTGAGTTGTAAGGGATGTGCCGGGATTACGAGCAGGAATTGCTGGTGGCACCTTCTTTGGGGCTTTTATTGGAGGGCCAGGTTTAATTATATTTGCACTTGGGGAAGGAGATACATTCTTATAAACAAGTAAAGATTCAGGTTTCACTTTCACAGAAGAATTTATATCTGGGTTCATATGATCACTTCCATTGGAATTTTCACTGTTTTCTGATGAATCAACAGTCTTTTTGGAGGCATCCCTTGGGGCAGGGGTTGGGATGGTGGCTTTTCCTTTTGATTCTGGTGCTGGTAATGTCAGAGGTGAAGGTCTCGCTGGTGCATGACTGCGAGGCTTTGGCAGTATAGCTGGGGGCAGAGGTGCAGGTTTCTGTTTGCCCTTCAGATGTGATAAAGATGATGTACTGTTTGCACTTCCTTTAACAATTCTCAGACGAATTTCTTTGGTGTCCATTGCAGCTCGAAAAATATTCTGGGCACTAGGTAAAGGATCAATATGAACAGATGTTTTATTTCAATAAAATGTGAACAATTAGAAAACACAATTCTAAGTAAAAGTAACATTACAAATGTTATCACTTATAAATAAACAAATACAGAAGATCAAACACATACATTATCTAGATTTTGAAATTTTTTTTTTTAATGAACGAAAATAAGCAGCAAAAGTAGGAAATTATGACCTGCTTTTATGAAAAAAGGAAACAAAAAAGCCCTGCATGCCCTTATGGAAAGAATGAGGTGTATTATATGCATATAAGAATGGCGTAGTAGACAGTATAATAAAGTGAGTAAAAGTCTCTTCCTGCAGCAATGGTGCACTGGGCAAATGATGCTACAATCATATTTTTATAGACCAATCTGCACTCAGTAGATGATGTGGTCATCAGCTCATCAGCTGCCTTTACTTTCCAGGAAGTATCCATTTTAGACTGGGTGACCTGGGAGCCAATGTCAATTTTGACAACAATCTTATAGGACTCAATGCAGATTCAAACTCATGACAATCAGGCAGAGTCCAGACATTACACTACCGCTGCTCCCAAAAGACAGTATAATAATGAAACATTATCCTTAAATAATAATGTCAGCATCAGTAGTTTAGATGTTTCAAATGAGCTAAGTAATTCTGGGGATCCCGGTTCGATTTCAGCTGCGGGCATTTAGGCAGCAGTCTGCGTTGATTTTGACAATGGTATCGAGAGCCGGCCATTGAGAGGCAATAGCAAACTAGAGATATTTCAATTGCCTGGTACAACCAGAACAGCCCAACAATGCTGGCGTTGGTTCTGTAATCTCCTGTAAAGGATACACAACTAACTTTAAAAAATAAACATTAATAATTTAAGTTTAAAAAAAAGGATTAATTGCATAGAAGATATTGCTGCTGGGGTGAAGAGTTGGATCTTCATACATTTTAGGCCATGACAATAATGTGTGGTGACTAGTTCCTTTCTCGCCGCCTTTCCTTCCCATAAAATTCAAAGCACATTCTTGAAATTATCGACAAACCCGTGACCCCAGAAAGAATAACAGATACTAAACATTTCTCTGCAACTTGGTCAGGGTTGAACAGAGTATTATGAATTACAATAATTTAAATAAAATATGTCAAATTCGGGAGCTGCGGTAGTGCAGTGGCAAGACGCCTGCCTGATGGCCGGAAGGTATTTGGTTCAAATCTGCATTGCGCAAGATGTGTCTTATAACTGACCTGGGCTGCCGAGTCAAACTAACATACTCTGGGTAAAGGCTTATTCGTAGGACATAGAGACGGCTGACATGATGTTGACCACATCACTCATCAAGTGTCAATTTATCTGTCTTCTTATTCTTCTTAGAATCCATCAGCTGCTAACTCTGGAGAAAGCTCTAGCTGTTCATCCTATCCTGGACTTTCGTCTTGAGCCAGAACTTGAGTTTTGTGAGCACATCACTTTACAGATCTGGCTTACATGTATGCAGACAGTTAGTTCCTTGCATCTCATACAGATGCATTCCCACATTTCAGGAAAGACCTTAATTAGTCACCCCCCATGACACGTTGGTTACAGGGGCAGTGTCCTCCAAAAGGAAGCCTCTGAACCCACACAGAAAAATGGGTGTATAAATGCCAATATCTTTTTCTTAATGGCAGGTATAGGGCCTTTCACTTTTTATTTTGATATCAAACACAACACACACACACACATGATACTTCATGATGTAAACATCTTAAAATTTCTGGATCATTATTTTAGCTCACCTCAGAAAAGGCACATTTTTCAAACTGTTGCCATTGATTTCCACGATGGTATCATTAGGTTTAATCCTGCCATCCTTATCCACAGGTCTGTCTGGTTCTATGCTCTGTATGAGAAGGCCCATTTCTTTTCCGTGCTCATCAAAAGCTGGGACGGCATGTATACCCAGTGGTCCTCCATCATTTTGAAGACAAACCAGGCAGCTTGAAAATACAAGTAATATAATACAACATTAACTCAGCAACCTCATAATTTTCTAGAGCTTCTAGGTGAAGTGGTCATCTCTGTCTCTCTTGTTGTACCCCACCAGGACATCACTCAAGCGATAAACACCCGGTGACACAAAGTGCCACCATGCGGATGAGGATCACCCATAGAGTGGTCCCAGAAACCCCTTTCAGCCGTTAGGCGATATTTATGGCCCAGCTATATTCAGAGCCTTGGCAAAAGCCAGGGTGAGGCTTCAAATAATGAAAAATTGCATCCCACATGGGGACAACTATAACATTGTATCTTATAATGTAAAGTGGTCAGACCGTCTCCCTCACGATTCAAAGGTACATTATGAACAAAAGATGTGACCACAGTTTTAAATGTAGGTTGTCAACTGACGGCACAAACTGTGGTACATCTGAAATAATTTCATGAGTTACTACTTATTCCTAATTTCGTATTCAGATATATGAAGTGTATGGCTGTGAGCAGCCTTCTGTAATTTATATATTTTGTTTTTCCTGTGTGAATTCCAGGGTCCCATTGTGGGAAAAACAAGAATAGACCCACTGCCTTCCCAACAAGCATGCCATACGAGTCGACTAATTAGGGACTTCTTTAAATTCAGAGTGCATCTGCCTGAACACCCAGCTGCACACAAAAAAGGCAGTAAAATGGATATACACACAAAACTCAGGTCCTGGCACAGAGCCAAAGTCCAAAGGGTGAACAACCAGGACTTTCTGCCGTAGCTTAAAGCTGGTGAACGAAGAAGAAGAAGCAGCAGGTATACTTTGTTTCAATCTTTCCTCTGAATTTCTAAAGAAGCATTTCTGACAAAGCTTTTTTTGCTTGATATTTTGTTTTAGTGCAAATAAGTTTAATTATTTTATAGTACACACCATTACACTGAGAATGCTGTATCTAATTTTCAGAAACTATATCAATGATTAAAATAGCATGATTACACATATCTTTCTTATTATGTAATTCACATGTTTAAAATGCACTAAAAAAAGACAATTAGCTCTTTGAGATTTAAGACCATATTTAGTGTGCTTCCATCCACTTTGTGAACAAATCTCTCTCTTTCTCTCTCTCTCTCTCTCTCTCTCTATATATATATATATATATATATATATATATATATATATATATATATATATATATATATATAAATGAGGTATTTTACATCACTGTCTCCACAATTATTACTTTATCTAACTGCCAAGTACATGATTCATGGTTTCTGAATTTGTGTTTGAAAATAAAGCTCTCACTACTAGATTCAAAGATCATATTAATATTCTGTACTCCTGTTTCTCCAGGCAAATATCTGTCAGCGAATACAGAAAGACAGTATCAAAATAGTACACACAATCCTAACAATTTGTCATTTGTTCCTTAATGTAGGCAAGTTTTTCCTTCCATCCAACTACAGTGGAGATCCAACATCAATAAAAGGACACCACAGACACGGAAAGTAAAAGGATTGGCAAAACTGTCTGTGGCTTGGGTGCTGTGAATGTGATTTGTAATTCAATGGTGCTATGTTTGATCCCAGCTGCAGGCAATTTGGCAGCAGACTGCCCTGCACTACTTTTGATAATGATTTCGAGAGCCCAACCCTTCAGAAAGCTAGAGCAAACTATTGAATGTTAAACTAGCTAGTGAAATCATAAACAGTCCAAAAAAAAAGCTGGGGGTTGGTTCTGCATGTCCTAACTAACTTTTAGTCACTCTAAATGTCTTCCTCATCATTATCAGGTTATGCCATTATACACCACACAAGGCTCACAGCCTACTTTTCCATTCTGTTCTATCCTGACGATTCGTACACAAGTTTTTGTAGGACATGTTTTTTTTTCTTACATGGTAGGGAAGCTGACCATCTTTTTTTTTATCATTTGGGGCTGGCAATGACAGGCGGAGATATGCCTTATTCCAAATGTGTTATTACCATCTAAGCATTGTTTTGACTTACCCATCAGTCTGAAATGAGTCTGATACATCTTCCCCATCGTGACCCTCGACTGGACCCATTCTCTCCTTTAAAAACAATAAAATAAAAGTGTTGCATGAAAGAAGCAAACAAAAGAAGATACAGAATTTATTCATAATACTTTATAACAAAGCAACAGTTTCCCCATATTTTATGCAGGATTATACTCTTCCTTCCTTTTCTTAGTGTGGGTTGCAGAGATCCCCATTTATATGTGGTGGGGAGAAGGCGGGGAGGGCAAACAAGAAAACACCCACTGTCCCTCAACAAGCAGGCTGTAAATGGCGCTTGATCAACAACTTGTTTAAATTTAATGTTAGCAGAAAAGGAGGACTGCAGCCTAGCCATAAACCACAACACAATGTGCTAACTGCCCTTTCAAGAGTGAATGAAGAAGAAGCTCTCCCTCTGAGTTACTAAGTATTATTTAAATGTAAGGGTCGGTTCAATTCAAATGTGTGTTGTTTGAACTATATAAGATTGCAATGAAAATATGTTAGAATGGCTAAACATGCATCAAGAAGCAGGTCCTCTGCAGAATGTTACTCTTATCATGGCTTGGACAGCTTCTGTGTCCTTACTGCAACATTCAAGTTCAAAAGTCTGGAAAGTAATATAGATCAGACACCTGGAAAGATAATTAACCTAACAAGGAAAGATATGAACAATTTCCCATTAAAAAAAAACAAAAAACAAAAACAAAAAATGCTGGAATAATTGCAGTGCTGAATTTAATCTTAGAAGCAAGTAAAAATGATTTGCCACTGTTTCGCTATTACCAACAGGCTGTGCTTTATAGAAAACAGTACCATTCAAACACAATGAGAAGGAGCAATACTTCAGTTGTCATTTTTTTATGAGCTACAAAACAAGAACTAAACCACAAAGTGCTTAAGGACGGTGCCTAAGCTATGGAAAAGGCATGTGGCCTTATTTCCATGCCAATTTTAAACATGGTTCTCAACTTGATAAGTGATGTGTTCAGATCTAAACTAGCCACCTAACTTTCTAAAAAAATGGTACTGTACCAGTGTATCAGATTTGTGATAAAAACACATTTGTCTACTGCTGGCTGGAAATGGGTATTCAATGAGGATAAGCATGCAATAACTGGCTGCAAGGCAAAGAAATAAGATATGCCATTCCATATCTTCTGGATACCTCGAGAATGCAAACACTGAGATTGCTGCATTAGAGGAAGGAGCATGAATGGGTCAAGTCGATGTGTGAGAAAGTTAGACAGCAAATAACAAGACCGGAAATAGTAATATAATAATTTTTCCTCAACAACAGGCTTTGGAGTTGATCCAGTCTCATAAAAGGGACATATAACAATTTTCAGAATTTATCTGAGAATGAATTGCAGCAAGGACAACAAATTGCCACATCTCATTATGCTAAGACCGATAATATGTCACTGTATAAAATGATAAAGTCCAATGTCAGATCTACTAGGTGCTTGAGGCCCATGAGGCTGTGTTAAAAACTAAAGCTAAGCAAATGAACACTTCCTATGACATAGGGCATTTTAGGTATATGGTGCTAACCCCATATTATAAGGGTGTCCTATAAGTTTTCATACACACGAAAAATTAACATACTGCCAACGCCATTATTAGTACAATTTCAGTTGTGCTTATATGTGTTCTTTAGCAGTGAACAAATACAAACGTGTGTTTTCAAAATAACAGTATCTATGCAGAGCATGTATACTATAAAATCACAAACCCTTTCTGTATTTTGTGTGTTCATTATAAATAAGGTGTTAACTCTTTCCAAAGACAATTACACAGGTAAAATTTTCTTTTGCCATTAAGACTACAATGTTTAATTTAAGTCACATTGGTGGCCCAGGTTATTGCGCATTTCTTTATTTATTGCGACAAGCAGTAAAAGTAAACTTTCAAAGGAGTAATATTCCTCTGAATGTTTTTTTCCCTTTTACATAGCTTACATTTTAAAATATATATATTTTTTGTTGTTATTTCTCTTGAAATGTAGACTGTGAGATAAGGACATTAGAGAAGGTTGTTGCTTTATCGGTCAGATTTAAGGGGGACTACCAACATGCCAAATTTTAACCGAGTCACTACCCCACAGCGACAGTGGGGTGCAAAAGTGGCAGTAAAGCTAACTATGGGAAGAACTGGTCTAGGATGCTCTTACAACTCCATCTTGGGCCACGGCTCAGGGGCCAGTCTGCACACCCTGTAAAAACTGGTTTGCTACAGAAAATTCAGAGAGACATGCACTGTTCAAATGGGACACTGACGAGTTTAAGAAACAACGGCCTCCAAGAGAAATTCGTAGATAAAATGATTATGTTGTGTTTGCTCCTCAGTGGAGTTTCTACTACATATACGGCTGCGGTGGAGACCAGGATGAGAATAAAACTTTCTGTCCCTATCCTGGGTGAAGCCAGGCCATTGAATCCAGTATTACACACAAAAAAATGTTTTGTATGGAATGTTAAGGGACACCCTGTAGATGAAACTCAATAGATGACATGGTCAATATTATGCTAGCTGCCTTTATATCCTGCAGCTTTGCTCTGGTGCCTATTTTAGTCCAGGTCAACTTTTGAAAAAAAAAAGTCTTTGCTTCAAATAAGGATTGAATATATGACCTGGCAGGCAAGTAGCTCAACCAGTGCGGCTCCCACATCCAAGGAAGCAGTTATGTTAAATTCTTCTAAGATGGGCATTTTAACACTGAATCATTAGACTGGCAGGAGAGTCATGGCTACAAAAACTCTAATGGAAGTACCACAGCAATATAATAACTAATGCCAAGTGTGCTGAATGACTCTATGACCTGGCGGGTTGAGGCAAGTTCTGTGCGCAGACAGTGGTCTATTGCAAAACTCACCTGTGCATGAAGTTAACTTTATCTGTGTCCCAGGGCATGCAGGTGCTCTGTTAGCAATGAAAGTGCTGTTAAACTAGCTGGCTCTGCCTTAGTTGCAGATGGCCAGCCCATGGATCACACTGACATTGTTAATGCCCTTACAGAGATAGGATGATTGGAGGTTTTTGAAGCAGTGCATCCAAATTGCTGTTAAGAATACGAGAACTGGAAGTAGAGATCAGCACACCAAGGCATAAGAGACAAACCTGACGTAAAGTCTTGTCAACCAACACAGGATCAGCACTATTAATCACAGGATGCTAATGTACATGTTGAAGGGGAAAATCTGAGTACCTACAAACATTTTCAGAGTGTCACAAAGTTAACCTAACATGTAACTCATAATGCCAAAATGTGTATGTATGTCCTTAACAGGACTAGCAACTATCTCACACACATATTAACAAATATTTCAAAATTTACTAAGAAAAGATTACTGCTATTACACAGTTAACACAACAACAGGTGATAAATCTCACCTGTACTTTGATCTTTTTATGAAGCTGTTCCAGATTTTCCTGAGCTTCCAGCCAATGATACATCTCAGGCCGGTTGCTGAGGGATGTCCTGAGTGCATCCCGTGTAAATCGGCTATGACTAGCTTTCTTTCTGTCCAGCGATCCATGCATAGTAACTTTTATCTTCTTGTCATCATCTGATGATTCAGACCGTGGCTCATCACTTTCCTAAGAAATGCAAAGATAATGCCCCACTTTACATCAATAATTAACAAATTGCAAAACCCCAAAAGTTATCAAATATAAATTTTTTTGCCATTGCGTACAACTAGCATTGTCATCCTTTGACCAATAACACAGAATTAAAAAGCCCTCATAGCAATCAGCTACAATGGTTAAAAAATGCTATAACCAAAGTTTTTGTGTGTTTCTCTTGCAAGTATCAGAGCTGAAATGTTATGCAGTGTAATTACATTAAGTGAAGCTTGAAATGTATTGCCAATGAAATGCCTTGCTATAAATGTGTAGAAGAATAAAACCAGCATACCCTGACACTCTCCCTTCTGGGAATAAATGGCCTTGGATCACCAGAGCTGATCTCATCCTTCTCTGGAGGTGATTTACTTGACAGCAGATTGAGGTTTGGTTCACTTCCTCGACGAACTCGCAAGTTACTACCTACAAATTAAACAAACACACCCTTTACAGTGATAAATTATGACTATACAAGACACATATCAAGATGAGATAACTGCGGTAAAGCAATGGAAGTCTAAAAAAGAGGAAAAAATAAGCATATGTTAGCTTTCAAGAATCAGTTACAATAATCAAACAAAGGATGTTGTGGCGATTAACCTGCATCAGCAAACCAAGGATAAGAAACAAAACAACTCAAAAATTAACTGACTCTAACATAACTACATTATGGTATTCAAAGTCTATTTAAAAAAAAGAAAAAAAATTGAATAAAATATTGTAGTTATTTTAGAGCAGGTAATTTCAGTGTTGTGTTTTGTTTCTTGTCTTTATTCTGCTGATGAAGACTAATTGCTGCAGCATCCTTTCTTTGTTGACCATAATTGATTCTGTAACACTTTATGCTTTTTCTATCATTTTTAGACTCCACAATCCAAATGTGGATTCCTAAACCCCACTGTGGGGGTAAAAACAAACAAAAGAAAAGACCCACTGAAACCCTAACAAGCATGTTGTAAGAGCTGACTAATTAGTGGTTTCCTTCACAGTTGGTATGTATCTTCCTGAGAGATAAGGAACCAATAATCTGCATACAAATAAGCCAGATCTGTAAAAAGGATGTGCGCAGAAACCTCACGTTCTGGAACAAGACCAAAGTCCAGAATGAGGTTGATAACCAGAATCTTCCGCCAGAGTTTATAGCCAGTGAACGTAAAGACAAAGAAGACAACAAGACAACTCTTTTGCTGGACGACATGTTGCTACAGGGAAAATGCATGCTCTCACAATTTTAACTTTGACTTCATTGCTGGTGCTTGTTCTTAAAAAAAAAGTCTATATGTACAATATTTTATGGCGGTGTAGACAGGGGATCATGAGCCTGATGATTTAGGGCTGCTTCAAGTGCTTATTCGAAGACTTTTAATGTTGTTTAATCTTTGTATGTTATGGCCATCCTCCTTTTGACTTCTGTCAAACACTCTCCACTGCTATTTATTATGCTGCCTAGATAATCATGGTTTGTGACATTTTCTATTTCTTCATCATTTACTGTTATTTTTGGGTGACAGCCAGTTTTGACAGTGGACATTATTTGTCTTTTCTTTAAATTAAAAAATCAATTTTGATCTTCACTGTGATTTCTGGACAGATCAACACAATGTATTATAATGGTTTTTGGGTCAATGTTGTGATTTAAGCAAGTTGTCCCTGTGTGGATTCCATGGTCCTGTGAGTGTGTGTGTGTGTGGAAAGGGGGGGGGGGTATCTACAACCCCTTTAACAAGCATATTGTAAAAGGTAACCAACTAAAAAAGGATTTTCTGAAATTGGATGTGTTGAGCTGAAAGGTGCATGCAGTGGGACAGGAAGCTACGCACATCTTCTTCTTCACTTCCTCTTTTACCGCTGTGGGTGTCGAGGGAGATATAAGGTTCTGTTTCTAGCTCTTCTGGCTGCCTCGACCATAGGCACATCGTGCTGTTGTAGAGTTTCTCTGATGTTATCCTTCCATCTTGTTCTTGGTCTACCCCGTGCTCTACGTCCTTCTTCTCTTTCCATGTATGCTTTGTATGGTATGGTGTCACAAGGCATTCTCTCTAAGTGGGCAAACCATTTCACAGCTACGCACATAGTCCCCACAAAAATGGTATACTTCCCTGGGTTGTAAGAAGTCTACAAGCCTTTCAAAGCTCAGGTGACAAAAACATCAACGTGTCACACTTTAGGTTGAAACTAAAAGCCAATGTATTAGGCTTAGAAAAGTTGAGACTTGGCCTTTCAGAGAATTCATAAACAACAAATACAGAATAAAGTGAGTGGCGATCTTGGCAAATGTTATACATGATCATAAACTATCTTACCCAATATCAAATACACGACCTGGCTAATGATGATCTTACTTAATGGCAAAACCATAAAGTGGCTAATGGTGATATTACCTAGTGTCTGATGATCTTCCCTAATGCCAAATACATAAAGTGGCCCATGATATTACCTAGTGTTCGATGATCTTCCCTAACGCCAAATACATAGAGTGGCTAATGATGATCTTACCTAATGTCAAATAAAGTGAGTAATGATGATTTAACTCACAATTATATATGATCATACCTAATGTCAGACAGAGCGACTAATGATCACTCACCTTATGTCAAATACATAGAGTGGCTAATGATGATATTACCCAATATTATATATGACCTTACCTAATGTCAAGCAACGTCCGTGGCTAAGGCGTTGCAAGTCTGACTCATAATCCAATGTACCACGATCGAAACCTGCGCGGGCTGCGTGGATTTTTATCGTGGTATGGGACGTCGCAGGTCGACCCAGCCTCAAATGGGTACCAGGATGGGCTGTCCTGGGAAAGTAAAGACGGCCGGCGTAATGCTGACCACATTACCCACCGAGTGCCGATTGGTCTGTAAAAATATGGGTGCTCTTCCCATTTGCCCGATGCGCCTAAGGGCATGTAAAGGGATCTTTACTTTACTTTACTTTTACCTAATGTCAAATACATAAACTGAATATGAAAAATGATGCCCTTACCTAAAGTCAAATCCCTGGATGTGACCACAACATCTGTAACAACATTGTTGCTACCTGTACTATTTTCAGAGGGCCGTATTAAGCCCAGTGCCCTTGATGTATTTGCGAGGTCAATATGTATGCCAATTGGCTTATTTGTGAGGTCGTGTAGGGGTACATTTGCACCATTCGAGGCCTGAAACATATCTGGACTTGTGGTCCCGGTAGAACTGGCACTGGCACCATCACCTCCATTGTGCTGGACAGAAGGCCGATCATGCTCCTCAAAGTCAGCAATGAGCTGAAAAATGAGTGAATGCTGTTTTTTTAATGGAAGAATCAAATAAGCTGAAAATCTTAAAATCCTTACAGACATGGTTGTTAGAGGAGAACAAATCCCAACTGGGCCGAAAAGAATAGAGTTGTTGCCCCCTAAGAAGCATGTCGGTACAAGGTGACTTAAACGGATTTGCTGAAATCAGATGTGGCGGGCTGAAAGGTACAGATATTGCAATTTAGCTGTAAATTGATTCAGCTGACAACTTTTTAAGGGCCACTGTAGAACATGATGATGGTGACAAAGAAGAAGAAGAAAGAGGAAGAGGAGGAGGAGAAGAATAAGAATTGAGGAGAACCAAAATAATAAATTAAATTTCATAATGACACAAACGCAGCATACATGCTTGTCTTATAGTCACTTCCAAGCACTGATTTTTGTCATCATCATCATTATGTGCCATGTCAGCTCACACTATCATCAGAATCATGGATCAATCAGTTCAATGTTTTTCCCCATACAGCTTGCTATGTATTTAACAATAGGTACATCAGATTGTTTAGCTCATCCCCAATAAACATTCTGTGATACATTCCAACACACACAGGTTCATTCACACATTGTTGGCACCTCTCTGTCTCTCCAACGGGGAGGCATGGGAATCACAGCATATGGTGATGTCAAGAGTGTGACTAGTAAGATCCACCCGTGTTAAGAAAAGTCTGCCATGGTTAGAGCATGGAATCGTAGGACTGTTGTTGCCATCACCTGTATTTAGTGTATTTTCTGCTGCTTTTTCTCAGATGCTCAATTCTCAACCTTTCTGCTGCTTGTTCTCAGATGCTTAGCTCTGAATCTTTCTGCTGCGTCTTCTCAGACACTCAGCTCTCATCCTTTCTGCTGCGACTTCGCAAACGCTCAGCTCTCATCCTTTCTGCTGCCTCTTCACAGATGCTCAGCTCTCATCCTTTCTGTAATAATTTTTTCCTTTATTCTCATTCCTTTCTTGATTATCCCCTTCCACATAAAAGGGAGGCAGGCGGTAGCTGATCAGTGACATCTGAGAATGTCTTTGACTGACAGAAGACATAATTAAGGAAGACAAACAAGAGAACTATTTAAAAATAAAATAAAAACTAATTTACAAATATTTAAAGACTCTTGTACTACAATTATCATATCTAAAGAATCCTTTATTAGAATAACTTATGTCAAGAAAATACAAAAATCTGTTCACTGAAAGATTATGCTTAGTGTAATACTTTATACAACCAAGGCAATTACTAATAAATTACAGACATTCATTAACTGGTGCCTGCGCAGAATAGAGGGAATAAAATGGTATGATAGAATAACTAATGTAGAACTTTGGGAGAGAACTAAACAGGCTCCAGTGGATCAGGAAGTGAGGAAAAGACGCTGGCGTTGGATAGGGCACACACTGAAAAAACAGGAGAACAGCATAACTAGAATGTCTTTGCATTGGAACCCACAGGGGCATAGGAATAAAGGAAGGCCAAAAAACACATGGAGAAGAGAGCTGGAGAACGAGGTTAGAAAGATTGGGAGGACATGGGGAGAGCTCCATGCAATGGCGAAGGATAGAACGACTTGGCGTGAGTTGGTTGAGGGCCTATGCTCCATTGGGGGATAGAAAGGCAGAAGAAGAAGAATACGTTATACAGACGCAAATATTAGATAAGGAATAATGATTAGGGAAGGTTGAGCCAGTGTAAATGTCATTTTGTTAGAAGGATGTGAAAGAATATCATAGCATGAAAAGAAAACAATAGGAATGTTTTAACTGCTGCAGCTGTTATTTATAACATTTATCAAGTTTATCAACAGTTAATGTAGAATTTAAAAAAAAAAAAAAGAAAGAAACAGTGGACAACAGAAGCAAGGAAAGGCAGAAAGATGCATGTGAACAGAAAAACAGATAGGCAACAAATAATACCAGACTACCACGATCAAATTCCTAAAAAATATAAGATAAAAAACAGAACCCAGGAGTTAAGATAGTCAGTGTTTGCTCCAGACTAATGTTCTTATTTTCAATAATTATGATTTATTTAACACATGGAAAGGTGATATTACAACCACAAACAGTATAAAACAGGTAGGTATGTTTACGTTACCTGTTCTTTGTCATCAACAACATCAACCAGCTGATCATCTGGGTCAAGAATTCCTCCACCACTAATGGTTTTGAGGCTGGTCACTTCCACCCAGTGGTTGGAGCCCTAACACATCAAAGATAAGTTTATATTACCAAAAACATAAAACAACAATTAGTTCAAATAAAATCAGATTATGTAGCTACACTGAAAGAGAGGGGGATTGGGGGTGGGGGAGGGGAACCAACAACAACCAAATAAAAGCACCATTTTTCGGTCACAAACTGAGCATGCAGACTCTTCACACATTCGGCCCTTCCAAACACTAATCTTTCATGCTACAATTGTATTTTAAATAAAAAGCATTTTATGTTCATATATATATATATATATATATATATATAACTATATATATATATATATATATATATATATATATATATATATATATATATATATATATATATATAATGAACACCAAGTAAAGAAAAATGCCTGCAGAAAGAAATCCATACCAATATAGGCCTATCTGGCACAGTAAGGTTTTCAGAGCTGCCCTGGTGTAGTGGCTAGATGCTCGCTTGCAGATCCAAAGGTCGTGGGTTCAAATCTGAACAGAGCTTAGCTTTTTTCCAAAATGACCTTGGCTTCCAGGTCGACCTAGCCTTAAATGGGCACCAGGTAAAGTCCTGGAAAGTTAAGGTGGCCAGCGTGATGCTGACCATATCACCACCCAACTAGTGCTGACTGGTCAATAAAATATGGGTCTAGCCCTAAGTGTCTATTACACCTAAAGGCGTTGAGAAGGGTCCTTTACGGTACAATGAGTCGCAGAAAATGTTCCTAGAGCTGAAGCAGGGAAAGATAAATTTACTGTACCGCTTAGTGAATGAAGTTTCTTTAAAAAAAAGAAGGAAGGGGAGGAGATCAGTCAATATGTCCAAAAAGCCACAGACCAGGAATCCTTCATAATAAAAGGAACAAGCGATATATTTAAAGTGGGAGACAAGCAATATGCTCAATATAAGCTTCATGTCATTATAAAACTAAACCCTTGCTCCTCCACTTCTTAACACTACAGGGGCGGGTCTACTTGAGCCATCAGCCTCACGAGAGAACGACGACAAAGAAGGCCAATGTTTATTTCCCAATGAAAAGAAGTGACCTGGTATGTGAGGCAATTAGCATTTACGGTAACGCTACTATAACCTCTAGCACGTATTACGTTACAAGCCAAAACAGTTCAATCTGTGCCAAGGCCAATTGTATTCTCCTGCTTAAAATTATTTCCCAGGATTATCCCAAGACCCCAATACCGTGGCTGGGTATCCCTCGGCGGCGCACATTGCCTGCTTCTTTCTTGTTTGCCGGAGGAAGCCCAATGGTTCACTAATGCGTTTAAAAAACGCAAGTATGATATGTACGGCCCCCTTTGAATTTCCTGCTAAATAAATGTGTGTGCGTGGTTCCTAGCCGGTGTGTGTCGTGCGTGGACCATGTGTATTACGGAAAAAAGGTTGTGTGTGTGTGTGTGTTTAAAAAAAAAGTAGATCCCACTAAATGTAAGCATATGTGTGTTCTTTTTTCTTCTTCTGTTTTAGCTCAACGTTGTATGTATTATGGTTTACAACCATGATGAAATAATTGCGCATTTCAGCCTAACACATCCGATTTCAACAAACCATTAATTAGTCTCAAACACACATCAAGGCAGATTTCTTCAACACTGACCAGCCTATATTGGGTACCAGGTAATGTCCTGGGAAACAAAGGCCGCCGGTGTGATTCTGAACACATCTTCAATAAAGTGTCAGTCTAGAAAAATACATGTCTAGCAGACACCATATGCCCGAAGCGTTAAGGGCTTGAAAATGGTCCTTTACTTTGATTTTTTCCCACCAACTCACTTTGGCACATAGCCAAAGTCCAAATGGAAAAAAAAACCATGACTTTTCCCCGGCGCTTACAGTCGGTGAACTAAGAAGAAAGAAGAAGATATGCCTTGTTGAGTACACAGAACACCCGGGGACTCTCGAGTGATGATGCTTTTATCATGACACCTCAACAACCCGCGACTGGAGTTACATCATTTATAAATGGGGGTAACCTTGGATTAGGGTGTGTACAATTGCTCACTAGAGTAGCTCCACGGCCGACTATTTTTAATACAGAAGGGCGTGTAGCTCAAACATTTAGAAACAAGTATGTGAGGATCACTGGCGATAAAACCAAAGCATTATTCCAGTCTGACAATCGGCGGCAGAAGGATCTGGGTGAGCGCGTACGCGACACCCAACGATCTCATGTTTAGCTTAGTTGCGTATCCTTTACAGGACGTTGCAGAACCAACCCCAGCAGCCCCTGGCTGTTGTGTGGTTTCTCTTGGCAAATGTACGTTCAGTAGTTTGCCAATTCACTGGACGGTCGGCTCCCTGATACCACTGTCGAAACCAACGAAAGGCGCATTGCCCGCAGCTGGGATCGAACCCGGCACCCCGGCATTACGAAGCGTTCGCATCGACTTAGCCACAGAGCCGACATGATCTCATGACATGTCTGCATTATTGTGTTTACTACAGCAGTATCGGGCCATGACGAAAACAAACAACATGCATACGACTAAACAGTAAACAGAGACTAACAATTCTACACTTAAACACTCAATAATATGCGCAAGTGTATAAATGTATATAAGAATATTTAACTACAAGAACCTACAAGTGTATTTCCTTGTTTAGGCAGTGGGACTAGAGGTGCAGGCGCTTTCAGTTCCCACGCAAAAAAAATTGGGGGTAAGGTCTGAGCTCCGTCACCCATAATTTAGGGGAAAGAGACTCCAATCCCCCCCCCCCCCCTTCCCATTTTCTATTTAAAAAAAATAAAAGGGTGGGAAGAAGAAGAGTAAGAAGAAGAAGAAGAAGAAGTAGAAAAGTCGACCACTGCCATTCACATCTGACTTGACTTGACTTTCTACCCCACTAGGACATCACACAAGCGATAAACACCCGATGACACAAAGTGCCACCATGTGGATGAGGATCACCGTGGAGAGGTCCCAGAAACCGCGTTCAGACAATTGGCCATATTTATGGCCTGCCTATATTGCGGCCTCTGGCAAAAGCCAGAGTGGGGCTTCAAATAACAAAAAATTACGTCCTTAAAAGGATGTAAGGAATATTCACATCTCTCTTCTAGCCAAACAAATAGTCTTCCATTGTACACCAGTCACATGAATATAAATACGTCACGGACTTTAAAAACAAGTCACTTCACCGCCACCTCGTTTGGCTTGTATTCTCTCCTATCTGACTTTAAAATAAATTTAGGGGCATATTCTATGTTTTGACTTGTATTCTCCCACTATCACCACTTTCAAACAAATTTAGGGGCATATACTATGTTTCGAGCATATCTAAACAACTTTAGTTTCTGCTCGGTAGATTATTTTCTGTGAAGCAGAAGTTCAACGAGCAGACGGGATAGAGAAAAAGAAGGGGGAAGAGAGTGTGTGGGGAAGGCTAAAAAATAGGGTGATCCGCAACAGCACGGTATCAAGCCCCTATGGCATTGCAGGGTGGAAAATTACGCAGCGAAGGTACTTCATTATCTTAACCACTTAACTAACGGGGGAAAAGCTCGCCGGCTCGTTAAGATAAAGGAAATCGTTGAGAAAAGACGATAGAACGGCGAGGTGCTATCTATGGCGGCACTGGGTCCAATTATTTGTATCAACGTGAAACATTCTGGTTCAGAAAAGACTAATTCAGCTGAAGACTAATAAACAGTGAACATGTCCGGTGCTAACGCCGCCGGTGTGAGGTCTAAATTAAATGCATATCATATACATTCGAGTGAACACATTTACCCAAAGACTAGTTTTCCTCGGTTGAATTTGTTTGTCCTTCAACTCCACCAGGACCGTACAACAAGCGATCAACACCCGGTGACACAAAGTGCCACCATTTAGATGAGGATCACCCGGGCAGAAGTCTCAGAAACCCCGTTCAACCGTTAGGTTTTATTAGGGCCCCCGACTAAAGCTAGAGCGGGGCTTAAAATAAGGAAAAATTTCCGTCCGGTTGAGTTCCAGGGCTCCAATAAGTATGAACCCCAACACACACAGGGCTGTATGTTTGAACGGGATAATCGGGTTAGCCTTGTTGGTCTGCAACAGGCACTGGGATTTTCAGTCTTAGAATCTCCTGGTTTGTCATCTTCTGATCTCAGGGTGTCAGACTTTTAAAGTAGCAGCCCGGAAGAGACACAAGGCTCACAGAACCCCACCCCCACCCCGCCCAAGGCTCACAGAACCCCGCCACCACCCCACCCAAGGCTCACAGAACCCCACCCCACACCACCCAAGGCTCCCAAATTTGAGGGAGGGGGGAGTAACAGACCTATTGCCTCTTAATTAGCATGTTGTAAACGGCGACCAAATAGAAATTAAATGAAATCGGATGTGTACGGTCGACAGGGGCAGATAAACTACAACACACAATAACAGCCGTCATTTTAAGAGCAAACGCAGAAGAGAAACTACAGTACTAGTTAAAACCGACACTCAAAAGTTTAGTGAAGTGTTAAGCCCTCGCAAATTCTAGGTCATGCCAACATATGATGTTGGGTGGTCAGTTCTCTTCCTCGTCGCTTTTCCTTCGAAGACAATTCTGGAAATTATCATGCACTCATTTGTATTAGGTTGGGTCGACACCAGGGCTCTAGTGGGGGGGGGGGGGGGGGGGGGGGGGTGACGTCATTTCAAGGGACAGAACACGAACTCTTTGTTTGGGTTCCGGAGTTACATTTTTGGAGAACAAAGAACAGACGCACTGCCCCCACCCCCTTTTTTCCCCTTCCCTCAAGCAAACATGTCGTAGGAAGCGACTAATAAGGGGTGTTTTCTACAACGCTGGATTGCACCTGCCTGAGAAGAAAGGAACTAGCATACCAATAAACCACATCTGTACAACGGTTGTGCACGCAAAACTCAAGTTCTGGATCGAGACCACAGTCCAGAGATGAACTTTCTTCCATCAGAGTTTACTTACAGCCAGTGAACGCTAAGAGGAAGAAGAAGAACTCGGATAACAGTCTATGCATAGGGGATTAAGCTGAGTAGGGCTGAGTTAAGTTTAGTTAAGTTAAAAATCCATGTCACAAAACACGGGACATTCCGTCAGGACTCGAACCCACAGACACAGGCGAGCGTCTAGCCGTTACACCACGGTGGCTCCCAGTCAACAATTATACAGTTAGTTATACACACACTTACTCAAGCGGTCTACGTCACATAATAAGACTGTATTATCTCCAATGTGAAACAATGTAAAACGCGCATGTACAGCTAAGCTCCGTCTAACACATTCTAAGCTATTGTTTTTCAGATCACACGACTTTAACATGCCACGTTTTAGTACCAGCCTGGAATTTCCCAAAGAAAATTTACATAGCGTGTCATTAGAGAGCCCAACAAATGCAACAGGCATGCACAGTCAGTCTTGTTGCGGTCTTAGGTGCGCAGAAGTAACCGCCCTCATGATTTCGTATGTCTGTCATTTGTAGAACAGTCTCAGTTACAGTGCCTTGAAGTTTGGCTCGCCAACAGCAAACCTGACCTATAATTTTTGAATTATGTATTACAAAGATGGCTACAGATATGCTGGTAACACCCACAGACATAATATCTAATGAAAGCTAGTAAAGGCCTGCAATCAGGAAAGCAAAGCATCTGCTACTCTTCAAATCTGTTACCAAGGAAATTCAGACATGTGATGATGCTGCCTGAGCTCCTAGAACACCCTGTCGATGTTAAGAATAAGAAGGCAACAGCAATACAACTGGTTATGCCCAAGAATTGCCAAAATACTCTTGCATGTGGTAGACTATGTTCAAAGGGCAAGAGCACCTTAAAATTGATTTTTATATGGTTCAGTATGTGAATAACAACAAATCAACCACCTTTTCTAGCTTGTGCCAGCCCAATTAGCCATCCTCTCAACAATGGATGGCATGCAGCGACAGTGGCAGACTGTGGCATAGTGAGTTAAAGCGAGAAGAGAAATTTCAAAAGTCTGGCTACCACATAAAAACACTCCACAGTGGAGAAAAAGGCAAGCATTAGTAATGTTCCAGTGATGTTTCTCCAGTCTTCTGTTTATTGTTATTATTTTTTTTTATAAACAAAAGATCACCATTTTGGCACAAGGGTAGTAACCCATAAGTGCTCTGTTTTACTTCTAATTCAAGCCTGAGGTAGCACCGGTGAGGAACCTGAAATACTTTGGGTTCTTAATAGCAGAGCAGCAAGGTGTTTATGGCAGGATAGTGTGGCTTTAGAAGCTGCAACAGAGGCTTAATGGCAGAGAAGAAAAGATGACACAGTGAGAAGAAACAGCTCACCATGCAAGATGTCAGGATATAACACATTTAATATCAACACAATGGTACGATACTATAAGCAGTAAACATATTTAGGCTAGCTTACCCAACCCAGTAAAGATGACGAGGCCTAAACATTCCTGGACATTGAACTCCTCCTAACAACCAGAAAAACAAGCTGTGTGGGCTTTGTGGTGGAGTTTACACAAGAAGGTTAAGAGAAGGTTGTAAAACAACCAGAGAGATGATCAAAGGTATAAGGGGCAGAGAGTGGTAAACACAGAAAATGTGGAACAGGTTGGCATGGAAAATGATCACTGGTCGGAAAGATCTTTATGAAGAAACATGATCCCCTGTGCTGTCAGTACGGCACATGATGATCATAAACATCTATAAGTCTTGCTACACTTGAACAATCAAATCAATAAACTCTTCTTTTTTTTGTGTATGAATGATCTCTAATGAATAAGTGACCATGAGGCTTTTATTGCAGGCTTGTGAAATGGACATATTGTGTCAACTAGAAAAATGTATGGTCATTTATCATACACAACTGTGTGAACATAATAAGTATGAACTCAAAAAGGTTTATAAGGCAAAAGAGGTAATGTCATTTATACAGCATGAAAAGATAAACCCATAGCAGCAATACAGTATGGTTGTAAAGAACGGACTCACAGCCCCTCAACAAACATGTTAACTAAGGGTCTGTGAAATGACTGCTTTAGACAAAATGATGCATATCACAGCCTGTCTGTAAGCCACAATACAAAGGACTAACCTCCCTTTTAAGAAGAAGCAGAAATATGGCTGTGAAATCTTCTTCTTCCTCGAATTCACCAGCTGCAAACTCTGGTGGAAAATGTTGGTTGTCTGTCTACTTGTGTACTTTTCACTCTTGCTCCATAACTTGAATTTTGTGTGCACATCTGTTTTACAGATTTAGCTTATTTGTAAGCAGACTGTTGCTTCCTTACCTCTCAGACAGTTGCACTCCAAATTCGAAGGAAACCACTAATTAGTCTACTCTTACCACATGCTTGTTAGGTTGGCAACGGGTATATCCTTTTCTTTCCCTAATGGGCCCCGTGAGCCACACATGAAGGCTGTGAAATTACTTAATGCTTCAAGGTAATATCACAACGTGATTTTTAGCCAGACAAAAAATCTCACAAAGTTCCAGTGGTTAGTTTGTCCATTTGTTTCTAATGGAGTTGAAAAGATTTTATGTCAAAAGGATCATCACTGCATCTGTTTTTACTCTATACGGTTTGGCCTGTCTAGTAGAGCGGCTAGTCATCCGTCAAGGGGATCATACAAAAAGCAAACTCTGTAACCCCAGGGACGATCCCCAGGGATCACTGTCAAAATTGCAGCAGTGAATCGAAAGTCGGTCTGTGAAATGAACCCAGACCTTCACAGTTCAAGGCAAATTACAGACATGGAAACCCACCATGTTCTAATGAGATGTATATACACATTTAAACCATATAAAAATCTGTAAATTGTAATATTTATCTTTAGTAATCAAATTAACAACACTCATTTGAGTTTGACTGACCGATTACTAGAATCAATGTATTATTTGTGGGAAACAAGGACAGGTGCTCTGTCTCTAGCTCAGCAAAATGACAGAATGCATAGATGTAGCCTCCTCTCATAGCACACCAATTATGAATGTGCGCATTTTATCAGCGGTTTTTCATCCACACACACACAAAAACTTACAACCATTAAAGCAGCAGCATTAGCACAAACAGTTACATACTTCTATAGAATCACTACAGTAGAGCTTTAGGAGATAACTAAACAAATTCCAGTGAATCAAGAGGTGAGGAAGAGACACTTGCACTGAACAGAACACATGACAAGAAAACCTTAACAATATAACTAGAATGTCTTTGCAATGGAACCCACAGAGGCAAAGAAATAAAGGCAGACCATCATGGAAAAGGGAGCTAGACAGTGATTTTAAAAAGACAGGGAGGACATGAGGTGAGTTGCATGCAACAACAAAGAATAGGTGATGATTTGGTGAGAGTTTGTTGACAGTCTATGTTCCACTGAAGAATAAAGGGCGGAAGTTGAAGAAACATGCTCTAGAAGCTACAGTAATACAAAGGTCTCGTGTCAGCCTGGCTCGCATGTCTTCAAATCTTCTTGGATTTTTAAAAACCTGAAATGGGCTCTTAGGTCAACCCAGTCTAAAATTAAAATAGGTACTAGGACTTATCTTGGGCTGCTGACAAACTGGCTACATCTGCTAGTGACGCTGGCAGTTCTGAAAATCTGGGGCAAGCACTATGTACCCAGTATGCCATGAAAGCAAATCCTCAAGTTACTTAGTTACATGCTTTGCAAATAAGAGTTTCCTACACTTTATGTTTACAATTATCACGATTGTTAAATTTTAATATATAACCTTTCCAGTAACTTGTGGTATTTGTAATGACGGTCTCAAATGATAAAGCTTAAGAATAAGCAAACACTTTGACTAAACATTAGAACCCCAAAACAGTACAAGTCGATGTGAACTAAAAGCTAACCAATTTTTTTCATTATCTTTCTCCCTCTAAGAGAAATGAACCACACCTAGCTATGTACCTCAATAGCCACGCCACTGCACAATTTCAACATGCATTTATATAAGGTTTACTTTCTTTATACAAAAACAATTTAAGGTAACAGTCTCATTTTGAATTTTGCTAGGGTAATAAACTTGTGGCATATTCTTTGCAATTTTTAACCATTGTGAGATTTTTAATATTCACAACTTGCATCTTGGACCGCATGGTTTTCATCCTTTGGGAAAGCCAAATATTTATCTCACTAATGAAGATATTACAGGGGATGCTCCATATCATTACAAACCAATGGGTGTAACAATTTTCAATTTTAGGCTAGGGTTCAAATATAGCAGTCTTAGAGCCTGAGATAACTCCTAACTTCTCAGTAATCTCTAACCCACACACGGAAGATGATTCCCACGTTTAGGAAACTATTGGCCTATTCAGTGAGACTCTATTCGCAGGCTTAAAGGAATCAAGTCAGTTAAATTTTCAACACAGCCAAGAGAATTTGAGAATGAGGGGAAAAGACATAGGGTGAGCTGTACATGTAGCAAAGGACAGGACAATTTGGCATGTGCTGGATGACACCCTATGCTCAACTGAGAGGCAAACAGCAGAAGAATCAGGAAGTGACAATGAAATCAACCAAAAGTTAACCATTGCCAGCGAATGTTTACCTTTTTTACACTTTCTCCCTCACCCCCTCTTCTCTCTCTCTCTCATTCACACAAACAAATACACTGGTGGCCAAAAGATTAAGACCACCTCAGGAATAACTGATTATTTTCACTGAGTTTTGCATACACTATTTTAGGCCCCACTACAGGCAATCAATGCAGTCCCTATTCTGTCTTAAAATGATGCAATACTCCATAACAATGTAGAAACATCAACTATTTACTTTGGGGGGGGGGGGGGGGGTGTCTTAAACTTCTGGCCACCACTGCAATGGAAAAAGTCATTGGGCTTTTGTAATGAACAGTGAATAATTTAACCAACTGAGTCTGTGAAATGAATGTCCTTACCTTGCCAACTGCCCTGGTATAGCGGTGAACAGCTTTATTTATCAACTCTCTGACAGGTATAGTTCCATCCCCGCATGGCACTGTGACACGCACATTATCAAAACACACGATCACCTTCATTGATATTATCTGATATGCATCGTTTACATCAGCTGTGTATTCATCTGCTGACACTGGAGATGGATTCTTGCCGTTTCAGTTTAATGACATTATGAAACATTTTAGCTTGAACCTGACAGCATGACACCATTCATCTGTTAGAATAAAAGATAAAGAAATTCTGTAACCATCTTAGAAATCAAAAAGCAAAAGAAGAGACACATAACTATGGTGGGTGTTGCAGTAGCACAGTTGCTAGTCCTTTGCCTGCTGACACAAAGGTCTTCGGTTCAAATCCAGGTAGCAGCACATGACTGTCAAAACTGACCGTAGTTCTCATGCCAACTCAACCTATGATTGCTACCAGTAATATCTTAGGAAGTAAAGGCAGTCACCGTGAAGACATCACCCACAAAGCGCCAACTGGTCTACAAAATATGTCAATCTAGCATCATGTGTTTAATACCTTACCGAGGTTTTAAAAAACTACGATAGAAAGAAAAAAAAAGAATCTGTGTTAGCTAGGATGTGGCCATGCGGACAAAGGTTGACATCTTTACTGAGGCAGATTTCTAAAACTGACTTTAAGCTCCCAGGCAGGCTCAGCGTAAAAGTTCAAACCAAGAACAGTTCTAGGAAGCAAAGCTGGCCAGTACGATATTGATAATATCACTCCTCTAATGCCAACAGGAGTTAAAAAACTATAAGAAGCAAAATATGCTCAATACACCATCTAGATGTGGATACAGGACCTTTACTTTTGATCACAGAATATTCAAATTAACTGAAGTCTGGTAAAATCACCTTTTGAGTACATCTATGACCAGAGTTCTGTCGAATTCTAGCAGGTGAAATCTACATCTTAGCCTATATACTGCATGGGGACTTCTTTAGGACAAGTGTCCACATCCTCAGCACTTTCTGTCTTTCCCAAAACACCAGCAAAAGATACATGCTCCTGTGATAGTTTTAGAGATAAACAACAGAATGCAATAAACTTACTTCCGCTTGCCCAGTATTATGTGTTGAAGTCCCCACCATAGCCGGGATTTTAGCCCCCAACAAAAATTTCTAGGAGGTAAAAGTAGCCAGCATAATACAGACATCAAAGTATAAAATGACAATTTGCCTGTAAACAGTATGGAGCCAGCACATATACTTAAATCTCACAAAGTGTGGAAAATGAACTATGACTTCTTACCAACATCTTAAAAGGCAAGTCCATCAGATAATATACTTCTGTGACATGTAGCTACTTATAGAAATGCTATATGTACCGCACTAAAAGAAAAGTTTATATCTACACTAAACTGTACTGTCTGTATGTAGCCCAGTAAAGGCGGTGTAGACAGAGGGTACTTAGCCTGAGGATTTAGGGCTGCATGGCTAGTGCTGTCACCACGGACGGTACAGGTTAGGATGTTTAATTTTGCCCCCGACAGAAACAATCCATTTCCTTACCGGGTGTCAAACCCGGGTCTCCTATATGTCTACACTAGCTGTGCTAATTTCCAAAACCTGTAATTTAACACATGACACATGACAGGACTTATTTGTGAAACCTATTTACCTGCTGAAATTATTGGCTGTCACTTAACAAGACATTTATGAGCTCTGTTTATTTCATGCCCCAACATTCTGGCTGGCAGTTTAGAACTTATTTATTAAACCTATTTACTATATTTCATAACTTTACCAGCTGTTTCTTTTCAAAATATTTATTAAATCTATTAGGACAGTATTTTATGCGGTACTGATGATAGAAGCCGGGCAGTTACTTTTTCTTCTTCAGCATTCTGAGTCCTTGAGGTTTATTGCTGCAGATATCCCCCACCTCTATTCGTCTCTCTGGCTGGCTTTCTAGTTGGTAACACCAAGTGTTTGTAGTCTGTCTGGATATTATCTCTCCATTGTTTTCTTGGTCTGTCTCATGGTCTACAACCATTCAGCACCCTTGCATATACCGTTTTCCCCAGCCATTACAGTCTATTTCTATTATCCTATTATCTATGACGCCAGTGATTAATGGTGATTTAAACACATTATGAATTTTCTTGTTGCTTCTCACTCTCCATTCCCTGCTGTTTGCATCTTTGGTGGGTCCAAAGATTCCTCGTAAGACTGGTTTCAAAAATTTGTAATAAAATTTCATCTCTTCTAGTTGTGCTACAAGTTTCAGACCATATAAAACAACTGGTCTTATCAAGATTTTTATATATTTTGATCTAGGTGTTGCGAGAAAGAGACTTTGATTTTAGCAGATGTTAAAGGGCATAGTATACTTTATTTCTAGATTGTACTTTTATGTTTCCGTTCGTTTGATTTTCATATTATCGACCTGTAAGTGGCCAGAGTTTAAATCCTTTGCCTGTCTTGTTATTACCAAATATTCTTTCTTATCTTGACTGATAACTAGTACATTTTGTGAGCTGTTTCTTTTAAGAGTCAGTGTTTGCATCATCTCTAATTCACTTTCTTTAAAGATGTCAATGTCATCTGCATAAACAAGTATTCTTGTAGTTTCTCCTATAGTACACTCTTCTTTTAATGTCCTTTTAATTTTCCCTAGGGCTAAATTGAAAAAAAAATGGGGACAGAGCATCACCTTGCTTTAAACCAGATGTTATTTGAAAAGGGTCTGACTTCATGTTATTTTAAGTTAAGAGCAGAATAGGCCAGGCTGAAGCTGCATTTAACAGAATGAAGAACTTGTACTCAAGGTTCCCTCTCTTTGAAAATCCGAAAGAGAGTACTAAAATGTTATGTAGAACCTATATTGCTGTATGGTAGTGAATCATGGAATTTAAATGCACAAATCATAAAGAATCTGGAGGCGACAGAGATGTGGTTCCTCATATGAATGTTAAGAATACCTTGGACAGCCAGAGCAACTAAAGAGGAATGCTTGAAAGAAGCTAATGAAAGCTGATCAATTTATACAGCTATAAGGAAAAGACAAGCACTGTTCTTTTATCATGTAATGAATGGGGATGTTTAGAGAATATTGTGATGACTGGGAAGATCAATGGTAGCAGACCGAGAGAGATGATGATGGATGGATTGCAACGGTGGCACGAAGGATTATCATCGGTGGAATTGATCCAGAGGACAATGGACTGAGATCTGTGGAGATGCATAAGCGCCTATGTCTTTCACAGCATTCCATAAACTGTTTCGATGTACACTATCAAACGCCTCTTTAAAAAAACCCACAAAAACATTATGTACATTCTTCCATATTCCTAATTTTGCTCAGCAATTTGCTGTAAAATGATTATCTGCAGTTACTGGAGGTCTAAAATAACCTGAAATCCTAATGTGAAGACTATTATTATAAATGTATACTATATCTGCATTAGATCTATACATGATTATGAAAATATCGAAGAATGTTGACACCTCAATTTCACAAACTTGTCTGTTATCTAGTGTCCATAGCTAAGGGATTTGTCTTCTGTTGTTCTAAATACACTGTCTCTATGCATTGCTGTCTTTTCCTTTTTATTTAGTTCACTCAACAGTCAGTGAGATTTAGTTTCTGATACTTTCTAGGTCAAATGGTTGGTCTTAAAGTGTCACATTTGAGTCAGTTGTAGAGTATGTGTTCTGCCTGGCCTCTAATACAACTTAGTGTGCACCTTTTAGATGGCTAAAAATGACAAGACACTACTTTATCCATGCCTAGCTATGTTGTTAGTTGCAGAATCTTCTTTGAATTGGTCCTTTTCATTTGATTTGAACACTTGTTAGACGAACTTAGTTTCTTTCTGACAGAAATGAAGCAACTTTATTTCAGTCATGTTCATGAGCTCTCAAAGCATGAATGCCAACTGTTTATTATTAACATGGTGAATGGCGAATTACTGTGACTGCCTTGCACTTTTACATGATACAGTTTGTAGCCCTCACAAAGCCTGATCACACAGGGATCATGGTCGATCCTATTTTCATTAGCTGCACAGACTTTTTCATGTTAC
This sequence comes from Candidula unifasciata, assembly GCA_905116865.2. Taxonomy (NCBI): domain Eukaryota; kingdom Metazoa; phylum Mollusca; class Gastropoda; order Stylommatophora; family Geomitridae; genus Candidula; species Candidula unifasciata. The sequence goes on along the minus strand of CAJHNH020000070.1, from coordinate 86,342 downwards.
TTCAAAACAAATTGGTTGGACAAGCAATTAGAATGCTTGACACTCATTCATGAGATCCAGGTTCAAATCCTCTGTAAAGTGATGACATTTTTTGGAGACAAAACTAAAAGTCCTAAGCAGAATAATTCATGGGGGTTGCACTAAAAAGAGGTCTCAAATTCACTCAACACCCTCCTGTCAACATCACACTAAAAAGAGCAGAAGTGAAACAGGCAGTAAAGATACACAAAAAATAACATACCTTTTACTAAATTAGCACAGCACAGGCTGCTGTCACTCAAAATAGAGACTGAAAGTTGTTTGGGAATGTATGAAAAGAAGAATCTAATGACAGTACAACTAGTATCTGCAGTAATGGCAATGCTAGTTCAGAATAACAGTAACTATTCACTATGTTTGTGTGTGGATAAAATGATAATTGGTTACAACTCTTTCAGTTGCTAATTTCTCACGATTTAAAGTTATGGTGAAGTGACAACACATTACAACATTAACTATTTAAATACCAACCAGTAATTACTTCAACTGTTTCTGTATCTAAAGTTACAGTTTAAAGCACCAAAAGTTTGAACCCGAACTGGGTTTGCCTTGACTGAAAATAACGGTACGTCAGTGCTTCCTGTGTTATCTGTTATCAGGGAAACATAATTGTTTCCCAAGCAGAAACAACAAGGCACAGTTGGAATCAGAAAGACCAGGGCAATCGGGGGAAAATGTACAAAGTTGTTCATGTAGGTGCCGGAACTTGTGAGCTCAGGCTGAGCGCATCCTTCCACCTCCCCAATTTTACTTTGATGAAAAGCAGAAAGAGGGTGGGGGGGGGGAGGGGTGACTAGTGGAGACAGAAATTGTTCATATACTCATATAGTAGTATTTAATACTTCATTTAAAACTTTATGACAATGTCATATCGCTGCAGGATACCAAACTTACTAATAATATTATAAAAATTAAACGAATATGAGACTTGAGGTAACACTAACAGAGGAATGTCGAGACTTGAAATGGTGAGACGACACACACAGCCTAACACTCACAGGGACGGTACCCAACTCTACTCTTACTCACGGTCTCGTCTAGTGTTTGTTCAAATTAAATCAGTATCACTGTGTTTGCCCCTCTACCAATAGTAATTTTTTATTTACATTACTAATTAGCTGAAATCATAAATCACTGAAAATGTAAATGACTGACTCAAATATGAATATGAAGTATGAAGAGTAATTAATGAAAAAAAGAAGAAAGTTTCGAACCACAACGTCGTTGTAATAATCCATCATAAAGGGATTCAATGCCGTTCTGTCTGATTATCACAATTATATACTTTCTTATCCAAATTTTCTTTTCTTTACTCCTTGCTGTTTGCTCTCAATACTTCAGGAGGATCGGATACAGACACCGCTAGTTGATACACAGAATGAGAATACACACGAAGAGAGAATCTGTTTACCCTTTTCTCAACAATCTACAGATCAACTTACTTCTGCCTCGGTTTCATTTCCGGGCTGTGGTGTGCACTTGAAAAGCTTGACACATGCAACAGAACAAAATTGTATTTCCAATATTTGCGATTTGACAGTAAATCAAAGATATGAATATTTTCTTTGTTTGCATATTTTTACAATGCTTTATAATACTGTAATATAGGATTATATTGATAAATATTATATAAAAGTAAAATTTATATAAATAACATGGTGTACATCCTTCACGAGCAAGCGTCAAGGCAGACCAACAACACACGGGAGCTAGTGCTAGAGAGTAAAGTTAAAAGGTCAAGGCAACGTGGGGTTAGCTGATATGGGGTTAGTTGGTATGTAAAAGTAGAGAATAGGATGACTAGGCGTGAGTTGACTGACTGACTTTCTACCCCACCAGGACATAACACAAGCGATAAACACCTGATGACACAAAGTGCCACCATGTGGATGAGGATCACCGTGGAGAGGTCCCAGAAACCGCATTCAGCCAATTGGCCATATTCAAGAGCCAGGGTGGGGCCTCAAATAACGAAACATTTCATCCTAAAAAGGACGGCAGTTAATAATAATATATTTCGTATACAGGCGTGAGTTGGTTGAGGGTCTATACTCCACTGAAGGATGAGTGGCAGAAGAAGAAAAGGATAAAAAGTACGTATTGTGTTTTCAATGTTTATTCTTTCAAGATAACATGTCCATAATGCTTTCATTCTACACGTTTTGTAAACTTTTATATCTTATTGGCAAACAAAATAATACAGGGAGATAACAAACTAATGTTTAAAATAACTACAGTTGTCTTTCTTTGATACTGCGGGTTTACTTCTTAAGTAGATGCTATTGATTGTCACGCACTTTCTTAGCCTAAGATTAGCACCTTTATGACTTTCAAATCATTCTATTTCAGACAGGCATTAACTTAGTCCTTTCTATACCGAAAGGATAATTAAATTAGTTATAAATCAACACGTAATGCGTTCCTTGGCTCCATTAGGTGATAAACTAAAAAACAAAAAATAGGAAGGAAGGAACTGAGAAATGAAGAAAAAAATTAAGGCAGAAAGGAAAGAACACTGAATCGCATTCACACTAACTATTTATGTTTGTGCATGTGTGTGTGGGTGTATCTGTCTGTGTCAGTGCGTGTGTATGCCTAGGTGAGTAGTTGTAAATATTACAACTGAAGATTATACAACTGGCTTTCTAATCCACTTATTTGCCTTTTTTTCAGAGTCGGGGGGGGGGGGGGGGGAGGAAAAGAACGAAGGGGAGAAGGTTAGGTTATGACTGCTGGTGTGCCGCCACAGAGAAAACATTTGGGCGGGGGGCGTCCTCCACTCCTACCCGTAGTTTTCTAAGGTTGGCAAAGGGGTCAAGCCTTGTTTGATTAGGCATATTGAGCTGCACAAGGCGCTAAAGTTTTTGGGGTGGCGAAATTTCGAGAGCGTCAACACCTAGAAGTAGTAAAAATGTTAATAAAGACTGGCGTATCATAAATGACTTCAGAGGGGTGGCATACATTTGTTCACACACACACATACACACACACACAGAGAGAACACATTCGCGCGGTGGCGTCCTCCGCCCCCCCCCACCCTCTTTCCGTACTTTTCTAAGGTCGGCAAGGGGCTCAATCCTTGTTTAATTACGCAATAATATTGACAATAATAACATTTATTATTATTATCCAGTTTAACACGGCTTGAACCCTTTGAGATGCCTCGCCTCTAAAAAATGTATTGAGACTTGAGACTGTTTTTTTTTAAAAGAATGATAATGTATATATGGACGAACTGCATTGTCTTACATATTGTTGAGACTCTTGTATGCCCTATTACATTACAATTTGCCTAATTAATAAGGCTTTACATATATATATATATATATATATATATATATATATATATATATATATATATATATATATATATATAATGTCTCTGACTTTCTGTGTAGTTCGATGCGTATCCATTACCTTAGACAGACGTTGTAAATAACCAAAGCATATGTTGACTGTGGTTTTACTTTGCAATTGTTATGTTCAGTGGTTTAACACTGCTGACTCAGCTATCGACTCTAGATACCGAAAACAAAAACACGCGCAAAGCAATCTTGAAAAAGAACGGGTATCTTTTAATTACAAAGCGCATTTGCAACCCCTAAGCCACGAAAGCCAACTCTCTCTCTCTCTCTCTCTCTCTCTCTCTCTCTCTCTCTCTCTCACACACACACACACTATATATATATGTGTGTGTGTGTGTGTATGTGTGTATGGATGATATAACATGTATGTATATCAAGGGTGGCCAGCGCGTTGACAGCGGTTCTGCTAGTCCATCGGAAAGCCGTGAGTAGCCCTCAAATGTAACCCAGCACTAGAAAGGTTGACCCCATCATTAATGATTACCTCACTTAATGCTAAATATATCACCAAACCTGCTATATTTTATGTTCAGGAAATTATTAAATGCATAATACACACACACACACACACACACACACACACACACACACATATATATATATATATATACATATATATACACACACACACACATACAGGGCCGTAATTAGGCATGATCAGTTGCACAGGGCGCTAACGTTTTAGGGGTGGCGAAATTTCGAGAGCGTCAAAACCTAGCGGTAGTAAAAATTTTAATAAATAAAGACAGGCGTCATACATTAGTCGACACACACACACATACACACGCGCGCTCGCTCGCTCGCGCGCGCGCGCACACACACACACACGCACGTTGTATCACACAGATAAATAGTGTGAAAGCTTTAGCCCTGGGCTAACAAGGAAAGCAAAGGTAAAGATAATCCGTTGGCTGACAGAGGCATGCGGTTAATCATTATAAGTGTTCGTATATATGAGGCAATGACATTGGTTTGGGGGCAGATCTCCTCATCAGCTCCCATCCTTCATAAAACAATATTTATCAGAGAACAGGGCTAGATTAAGACCCTTTGATGCCCTAAGCACTTAAAAGATTTTGATGGCCCCCATCCCCCAGCATGTGGTGCCCCCTTCTACCGAGCCGTCTTAACAGCATTAGGGACCACTGAACAGAAGTGTGATGGGACCTTACGTGAACCATTCACAGAAACGAATGTAAACAGCCACTTGATAAACAGAGATTCGCATGGAACCCCTATACTTGTAGGGTTCTCGGGCATGTCCCCAGCTAGCCCATGTTTTAAAATGACACTGGTGCTCCCATATATATGTAATTCAAAATTTAAATAATAATAAACCCCGAAATACAATTTTATTTATCGAAATAAAACAAAACGTACAGTAAGATGGACAAAAGTGACCTTTTTAAGGCTTCCACTTTATTATATTTAAATTGTTTTTATCCCTTTTTTTTTAAATTGCAAAGTCTTTGATCACATCCTCAAACTAATGTTTTGAAACACGTGTGACCCTTGTTGCTTCTTGTTCTGGTGGGAGTTTTTTAATATGCTCCAAACGAGAAAACAAACACTTATCTCCAAGGCTACTCACAATTTGTGTGGTTATCCCCTATGTTTGTGATGCCCTAAGCACGTGTTTAGTGTACTTTATGGATAATTCTACCGAGGCCGTCTCCAGAGAAGGCCTTGATCCGACCCTGTCTGTGAATAATTGCCTGCTCGCTCTTCCTGAAGTGAGCTATTTATTCTCTGAATACTTGTATGCTATTACTATGGTATCTTTTCTTTTGCAGTAGAATCTAACTACGTATAACATTTTCACCCCAGCCAACATCCTTCTTTCATATTGGTTTGGAGAGAACACTTATGGAGGTACGGTTCTCGAAAGAAGAGACAGGGGTCAGCCACGACAGCTGACATCTAAAGGTTTACCATATTATCCTGAGATTTCAGAAGCTCAGTCTGGACTGCAGACTACCAGTGCAGGTCATAGATACCCCGTTCAACACCAACATAAGTTATAATTAGAGCACCTGTAACGGTTACATAAACCAGGTGTGACCTGCAGTTCTGTGCGGATGAGGACCACGACGGACTGTTCCAAATTAGAGACAATTATAAGCATGACGGTTCACCAGACCGAGAGGTTAGTTGGGGATTAAATGGCTTCACGGTCTGCTGTGATAATGGACCGACGTTGTGCAAATGCCTTCCTATGTGATGATGACAAACGTCTCCTTTAAAGTCTAGATGCTGTGATTAAAAGTCTTTTAACACAATATTTTCTAATATATGTACACACACACACACACACACACACACACACACACACACACACACACACACACACACACACACACACATCGCGTACAAACATGATAGACGTTACTAATTAGGGGAGATTCCCTTTGAAGTCGGACTGCATCTACCTTAGAAACAAGGCATCATCACTCTGCATACAAATAAGCTAGAATTGTTTAAAGGATATGCTGGCAAAGTCAAGTACTGGAACAAGTCCAGAGTCCAGGAACGGACGACAACCAGAACTTTCCCTCGAAATTACGTACAGTAAACGTGAAGAAGAAGAAAAATGAACTGATACAAGCTTTCAACATAATAGCTGAAGGACTGTTACTGGACAAATCAATGATGGCCAGAATACTGCGGACAGGATTTAATCTCGAAATATCAGCTGCTATAGCATTTTCATTACCCTACTGAAGAACCGTACAGACAAAATTTCCTATGCTAACGAACCAACCTAATTAACCCCGGTCATATTCCCTGACTCAAGTGACACCCAGTTTCGTTGACTATCTAAATAGCTCCTTGGTCACGTAGACTGTTTGACTGCGTTCTTTGATGTGCGCCTCGAGTCAGTGACACCATGGATTCCCAACTCCACCTGTCTCAGTCATGGTCATGCGCAGAATTGACCAGCAACTGGTTAGTATTGATTTTAGTTTTTGTGTGGGTTCCGGAGAGCCATTCGAGGAGGGGGAAAATGGGGGGGGGGGGGGGGGGGGGGGGGGACAGATCCACTGTCACCTTAAAAAGCATGTCATACAAAGCGGCTAATTAGGGATCTTTTTCTTAGAACTCAGTGTGCATCTGCCTGAGACGCAAGGAACCAACAATCTGCATACACATGAGCTACATTTGTGAAATGGATGTGCAATCAGAACTTAACTTCTGGAACAGGATCAAAGTAAAGAATTGGACGAAAAATCAAACCTCACACAGGAGTTTACAGACTAAACGCGAAGCAGAAGAAAAGAAGAAGAAGAAGAAGAAGAAAAGAAGAAGAAGAAGAAGAGAAGAAGAAGAAGAAGAAGAAGAAGAAGAAGAAGAAGAAGAAGAAGAAGAAGAAGAAGAAGAAGAAGAAGAAGAAGAAGAGGAAGAGGAAGAGGAAGAAGAAGAAGAAGACAGAAGAAGAAGAAGAAGAAGAAGAAGAAGAAAGAAGAAGAAGAGAAGAAGAAGAGAAGAAGAAGAAGAAGAAGAAGAAGAAGAAGAAGAAGAAGAAGAAGAAAGAAGAAAGAAGAAGAAGAAGAAGAAGAAGAAGAAGAAGAAGAAGAAGAAGAAGAAGAAGAAGAAAGAAGAGAAGAAGAAGAAGAAGAAGAAGAAGAAGAAGAAGAAGAAGAAGAAGAAGAAGAAGAAGAAGAAGAAGAAAAAGTAGAAGAAGAAGAAGAAGAAGAAGAAGAAGAAGAAGAAGAAGAAGAAGAAGAAGAAGAAGAAGAAGAAGAAGAAGAAGAAGAAGAAGAAGAAGAAGAAGAAGAAGAAGAAGAAGAAGAAGAAGAAGAAAGAAGAAGAAGAAGAAGAAGAAGAAGAAGAAGAAGAAGAAGAAGAAAGAAGAGAAGAAAAAAGAAAAAGAAGAAGAAGAAAAAGAAGAAGAGAAGAAGAAGAAAGAAGAAGAAGCAAAGAGAAGAAGAAGAGCAGAAAGAAGAAAGAAGAAGAAGAAGAAGAAGAAGAAGAAGAAGAAGAAGAAGAAGAAGAAGAAGAAGAAGAAGAAGAAGAAGAAGAAGAAGAAGAAGAAGAAGAAGAAGAAGAAGAAGAAGACGAAGAAGAAGAAGAAGAAGAAAGAAAAAGAAAAAGACAAAGAAGAAGACAAAGAAAAAGAATTATTTCAATGTTTTAGGAAAGCAGTTGTCACATACAGCTCCTGTCACGTGCCTGATTTAAGGATTTCTCCTTAAGAACCAACAGCACTCTGAAATAATAATGTTGAGTCGTTGGCTCGTATTGGTCTAAGGGATGCCCCGTGGCCAATATACGCTCAACTTATTTCAGGAGTAGGGCAACTAAAGCTTTAGCACTACAAAATATATAATATTCCTAGGCACACTTGGCGGGACACCCCCACTACTATAAAAAAAAAGTAGCCCCCAGGTTATGATAGTAATCTATCATAGCCATGTTAACACAGATTACACTTATTACTCACACAAACATAAAAGCTAAACAGTTAGAATGGTGAAATAGTTACACCCAAGTCCGCCATGGAAATTTCTGCATGTAATAAGTACAATATAAATACAAAAATAAATGAATTGATAATCAAGAGTGATCAGTTAATGGAGTTCAGGAATCAATGACAGAACTCAGATATTGAAGCAGCCAGATACAGTTCTTTGAGGGTACATGAGTTCATCATTGGAATCACAAGGAGCTGTGGGAAGAGAGCATGATTGTAATTAATAGATCACTTATCCCAGTTCGTAGGTCCCTGCTCTCCTCAGTCCATGGTGATTTGACTGTGGATGACTCATTAGGTAGCTATGCCTCGATTTGATCTGGTACAGGCTGACTGTCTCACAGGTATAAGAGCCCAACAAAGCTCTTGAAGACTGTGGTGCCCGCTGACTGTCTCACTGGTGCGGACACAAGAACTGCATAAGAGCACAACAAAGCTCTTGAAGACTATTTCTCTGGATTGATGACAGAAGTGTCTGCAATTGTCCACCAGTCCTGGAACTCACAAACAAGCTCTTGCCATGTTGAGGTAGTGGCAACAATATACAGGACTTTTGGGTGTACTTGATGCCCAGAATGGTATAGGTTGGTGGCTGTTGGCTGGACTGTGATTCGTCTGCCTGATCTCTAAGGAGGTATCATCCTGTCAGGAAAGAACTCAGAATTAGTAATCAACGTTAATCACACACCAGCTCACCCCACCTCTGCTACCCTTCTCCATTCCTCAGAGTGTAACTCTCAAAAACAGGAGACAATATCTCCTTTCATTTATCTGTCTGTAAATTAGTACACCAGATAGAAGACAGGGTATATAGTGGAGATAGATAGACACTACCACGCATAGATCATCCTCTCTCCACCCTCACATCTGCACTCGCAGACATACATTGTACCCCGTTTGTACCTATATATATATATATATATATATATATATATATATATATATATATATATATATATATATCACGTCTCCACAGGCTACTACTATACACCCGATATTTCCGTGCCAAACACACCTTTGACTCAGAGCGTCGAGCTCAGACGTCACAGCAGTAAACTGTTAAGAGATGACACAGATTCCATATTTTCTGCTAGGAGGCACACAACTTCGTTTGTCTAGTCAGAGAATAATTACTTGTAGGGTTTAATATCTTTACAAATGGTGTGGGTTATGTAGAGCACAAACTATTTAGTCTGCACAGGGAAAGGTTTAATGTTCGGAGCCTGATCTCTGGACATCAAGAACGACCCAACTCTGTGCGATCACACAGCTGAATCTTTCCTCTCTGCAGCAGTGGCCAACTTTAAAAAGACATATATTATGGTACTCGTAAACTATAATCAACTTACCCAAGCTTAGGAATTCTTCAAATAAAGAACTGGTTCTAGAATGCGCCGATTTTATTCAACGACTGTATACACGTCTTGACACTTTGGAGATCTGAAGAATCCCGCTCAAAACTATACTTGGCGTCTCTAGGAAAGAAGTACCTGTATTCCTGCCCAAGGAGTAAACCGGCTTACAGGAATTTCTGAATTAAACACCAGAAATAGTCAGCCCACAGTTGCAAGTTTGTAAATGAAGATTTTTCAAAGCAACTAGAGGGTCTAGAAATGAATATTTCATCAAATAAAGGTATATATCAATATTAGGGATTATATACCCCTCCGGGCGGGTTTAAGTTTAAAATGTGACTGCCCGCTTGGAGAAGTCAGCATCACGACTCGTCCATCGTGAAGGGTTGGCTGTTCACCCCACGACAGCAGTTTAGTTTAGTTGGGCAATAGCATTGTCTGAGACATACACGAATCGAAGGCAAATAACAGTAAACATCTTGTAACGAACCAAAAAATTTTGTCTGGACAGGTTATTTGTTGGGAAAAGTGAAACATCTGGGCTCTGGACTGTCGGATCGGAGTCTGTGGCCTAATGCATTGCGAACATGCAGGCGATTTGGTAGCAGACCGCCTTGCGTTGGTTTCGACCGGTACCGAAAGCCGACCGGTGGTAAGCCACTGAACGTGAAATTGCTGAGGGTAATCACAGTTTATAAAATAAAAATGCTGCCCTTAGTTCTGCAACGACCTGTCAAACTGTTAGATGTTAAAAAGCCTAGTAAAACAACAGAACAACCAACAAATTCTAGGGCTAGTTTACGATGTTAACGGAAAAAACAAGAATATAATACTCACTATTTTATGATCGCTGTACAGATAGATTTATTTGTTTAAGCCAGCCTAAATTAGGCATCAGAAAATGTTATGGGAAGTAAAGTCGGCAGGTATAATATTAACCACATATCTCATTGAGTCCCGATTGTTCTATAAAAGTATTGGGCTAGCAGCACAATCGACGAAATATCGCAAGTAGTGGAAACAGACCTCTGTTGTAAAATGGTATTCTAAAGATAGTAGATATACCAACGGCGTTCTTTCTCTGGGCGCCCTTCTTGACATATGACTGGGCGTACTGGTGCTGTAACAGAATTAAAGGCGTGTGGTCATGATCCTTTAATAGGAATGTCATGTAATGATGTATACTGCCTTTTTATCTTCTTTTTCTTCTTTTGTCGTCTCACTGATACCAGTTTGTAGACCAGTGTTGTGATGTTTTGTATTTTTATTGCGCTTGTTGTGTGGCTTGAGTGATGGATTTGTTCATCTTTTTGCAGGTCTCTTCTTCTTCTTCGCGTTCACCAGCTGTAAACTCTGACGGAAGGTTCTGGTTGCTCGTCCACTACTGAACTGCAGTCCTGCTCCAGAACCTGAGTGTTGCGTGTGCATCAGTTTTACAGATCTCATTCTCTTGAATACAGACTGTTGGTTCCTTGCCTCTCCGGCAGATGCACTCCGACTTCAAAGGAAGCTCCCCAATTAGTCGACTCTTGCGACATGCTTTTGGGGAGGCAGTGGGTCTATTCTTGTTTTCCCCACAATGGGGCCCCGGAACCCACACGGGGGATGCAGGTTTCAGCTACACCATTTATCCATCTATTTCTGAGTCTTCCTCTCGCCTTCCTCCCAGATGTTTTACTGTAAAAAGTATCAAATGCAGTCTGGTCTGGTCGCGTTCTCACTTGATGGTTTAGCCATTTTATTCTCTGTGTGTCAATATAATCCAGACATGGTCTTATTCAAGCGTTCTCTTTAATGCTGGTATTCGTAACCCTGTCTCGTCTGGTGTTGTTAGTGACCTTGCGGAGACAGCTCATTTCACACAAAGTTATTTTCTGCTCTAGTACCCCATTCATTGTCCATAAAGTAAAGTTAAAGATGCTATTAATCATTTGCTGTTTTGTAGGAAGGGAGACATTTGGATATATAAGTAGTTGGACTACTTGGTAGGTGACAGCGTTTGCCTTCTGTACTCTGGCTTCTATCTCTCTATGGAGTCTGTCACTCTCCGTAAATATGCTTCCTAGATATTTGAATTCTCGTACTTGTTTGATTGTAGCACCGTTAACATGAACGTATGATATTATGTTTCTTGCCTATCCTCATTACCTCAGTTTTCGCGGTGTTTAGTCTCATGTCATACTTTGTGCAGGCTTAATCTGAGGAGTCAGTATGGTGTTGTAAAATATGTTCTTGGTGGTAGTGTTGTAAATTCTGTTCTTAGTGGTGTATTAGACATTCATCGTATGGAAAAAAAATTTCATTGATTTCTTCAGTGTCTGTATTTGCCTCATGTGTGCCTTTTATCTGGTACCGCTTTGTCACATATATTGTACCCTGTTTCCTTTATTATGTATTGCCGGATGTACAAATACCTTATTTCTACTGGCGGATTTTATAGTAATAAAAGTAATAGTAGAGTAGCAGTAATAGTAGTAGTGTTTATAATAGTAGTAGTAGCGGCTGCAACAGAAGAAGCAGTAATTTTATTACAGATAACACTCCGTTCAAAAGTTGGGTTACAGTTTTAATATATTATGTCCATTTTTTTTCTAATGTATCTTCTTCGTAAAATTCATGCCGTGTGACGTTGGTAGTTATGTCTATCCACAGCCTTTGATACAGAATCAAATTATCAAGATGCCTAACTGTCCAGCATCTTTTCTCTCTCCAACTTTCCTACTGTTACGATGTGCTCCCGTTGACTCCTCTTCATGACATGACCAAAGAATGTTAATTGTCTCCCTTCGATGTGGGCAATCGGTTCTGTTCGTGAGTCAGTTTTGTTCAAAGCATCCTCAATACTCTTTTGATCCGTCTTGGATATTCCCATCATTCGTCTTTAAAACAAAATCTCCGTATCTTCCAAACAATTTTTCACTAATATACCAACTGTCCGTGATTCGAACCGTGTTTTAAGATAAGATTTAATTATAGTAAGTCGCTACATTTATTTAAAAAAAAAATTTTAATATACTTATCGACTTGCAACACGTGCCCTTAAATGCGATAAATAAATTCCCAAGCACTGATAAAGATTTTTTTTATTTTTAATGGAGACAAGAAGTAACGTTAAATAACAAATAAATCTAACGCTATAGTTACTATTCGATAATTCCCGATTATTGCCTCAATATTTATTGACTTGAATAGCGATAAGTTACAACATAGCCCCAAAGTCCCTCTGAAAATATCTTATATATCGTTATTGCATTTAAGATTACCTTATGTAAATCCACCCCCTCCCCCCTCTCCCCCCGTGTATCTGTTGCTCATTGAAGTGTATTACTCTTTGTTCTAACATCCTGGCTATAACAACCTACGATTGGTTTCTGTTTATACCTTTTTTCTGCTAACATTTAGACCAGATACTTGTACATCCTGACGAATCCTACCTGAGTCTGCAGTTGTAAGTGGGTGAGGGAAATAAACAGGGCAGCCATAATGAATGCGCTGCGTCCCAAAGACTTTGAAACAAGGAAGTAGAGACCATGAAGCGCCTGCTGCAAAGTGCATTAAACGAGGACAAACATGCAAAAGGCGATTGCGGGGCAAAGACAGAAGGTATACCCAGTCAATATCTACTAGGTAAACCGAGAACAGTGATACTAATATGAATGCTGCATCAGAGGGCGGAGCCTAGGGAGTCGGTCCAATGTTCTAGGATGTCAATTCGTACAACAAGTACAAGTAACTAGTACATTCCGTCAGTAATTCACGATGAACGCAAATAAGACGTTGTTTTTCCACAATTTGCTGTAGACTCTTACGTTTTATGTAGCGGAGCAACCAGCTAAAAGCTTTTGTAAACTAGAAAGTTATATACAGCCATACTGTTGTAATGACTGCAACTTGTCATCAATTAAAAACTGAAATATGTTAACTGAAGTTTAATTTGCATTACAGATAACATAAACAGAGTATGGTGTTATTAGACATTATTGACAAGTTTGGGAACAATCGAGAAAATATCATAATGTTATACTTTAGACTAGATAGATATGAGATCATTGGTGACTAAAAAATCATCTTAGTTACGAATTTGAATCATTACCACTTCGTTAAAAGGCAAGCACACTAGCCACAAATTTACCCTGGCTCAAGTTGTTAAGTAATTTAGTACTGGCATCAAAGACGTAAGAAGCTTGGCAGACAGACCTTGATCCAGGATTATGCAACAGTGACGTCTGCTAACATGATGACGGTCACCGTGGGAGGCCGGCTAGTACACCCAGCAAGCGTAAGCCGAACAGAACGCGCGAATGCCACAACAGATTACTCAAACGACCCCCTGTGGTGTGAGTAACGCGTAGCGTACTTGCCATTCCACGCGCGCACTGTTCCTTTTCGTCCCGGCTAAGAAACACAATTCAGTAATTTCAACGAAGTCTCCGATTTCCGGAACATCAGAGAGAAACGCATAGGCAAAAGACGTCATCGAGATAAGTGGAGTAGCTAGAGCTCTTGTCTGCCAGTAGCTTTGAATCTATTCGCTTCAAGGTCGACATAATAGCACTCGGGACACTCCCATAAGCGCTCAGTTCCCATCTTCAGCAGCAAGCGAAGAGTTCCAGTTCCGATGGTACAAGTATCTCACCGTTCCCTTGAGTATCGAGCGTAGGCCACATCCCCAGGTAACCCTGTGTGCTTCTTTTTTAGTGATACAAATATAATAATAATGTCTTTGCCAAAGAAACAAATTGTACACTTTAATAGGTTAGGTTTTATGGTGTTGGTAAATTCATGCAAAAAATTGTGTGTTGTTTTGTCTGCCATTGTATTCTCGGGAATAATGGAATGAGACCTGTACCTTTAGAAACGCATTTAATTACAGTTAATAAATACGTCTTTAGAATATTTTGCTAAAAAACTAACTCATCAAACCAGACACAATTAGATTAAACATGTGCTTTCGGTCAACAGAATAAAAAGGCTTTTGAAGAACCATATGAACTGGCCTTACAAGCAGCGAAAGAAAAGTAAAGCTCACAAAACTTGAGAAATGCTTCTTAATAGTATTTTGTCAATTTGTGGATGAAATGCTTTTCCAAAATGTTAACAAACAACAATAAAATAAAAAAATAAAAATCGAGGGTATGTTTTTTCCCACTGATACCATTTTTGGCTTTAATATCCCATCATCTACCTAATCACACTTCCAAAAGCAGGCAAAGACCATTCCAGTTTCAGGATTGTCATCCTACAAAATACTTTTGGCAAGGTGCTTTAAAAGATTATTGCTGTTACACTACAAATGTTTTGTTGGTAAGGGAAAGAGCTCCTGTCAAAAGGTTTGGGTAGTTACGGGCCAGGGAAAGACACCTGGTCAAATGCAGCTACTTTTGCTTTTGATGTTTACAAAGGGGTTCCAAAATAGACAGGAGACAGTTGTGGCAGCACTTGTTCTTGAAGATGCCTACAATACAGTCAGATATATTTTGATACCTGCGCTCATGGTTTGAGGTTTGAACAACGGATCAATATCACGGACCACAGGTAGTAACCCATAAGTGCTCCGATCTACTGTTAACTCAAGTCTGAGCCCGAAGTAGCTCAGGGCAGTGCACGGGCTCTGTAGCACCGGCGAGGATCCGATCCTGAAATATTTTGGGTAGATTTGTAACACCAAATTTTGCCAATGCAGGCTGTCTTCGTATAACTGTACCTAGTGCCCATTTAAGGCTGGGTAGACCTTGGAGCCAAGGTTATTTTGGAAAAAAGTCCGACTACGTCAGGACCTAAACCCACCATCTCCCGATCCGCAGGCGAGCGTCTAACCGCTACACCACGGGAGCTTCCTGACTGTAATTAGTAGGTGTTTTATACTATGCCAAACAAGACTATTAAAGAGACAACCATCCCATGGAAAGGGGGCATCAATCCGGTTAAGTATAAAAACAAAAATAGAAATATGTATTGATCGTACGCATAACTGTGTGATCATCTGATTACTTCCTCTTTGGTCGTACAAACGGAAATGGTCGTAGTACTCACGCGCTGAGGAAACAAAATGGGTTGGGGGAGGAAGGGGGGTAGCAAGATGAATGACTGTCTGGCGCCTCAAGATTGCAGTGTCACCTAATGTCACTGATACTCTTTGTCATTTTACCTTCATGTGTCTGCCGACACATCACATTCTTCAAGGTATTTGTTTATCAGGTTACCATCCAGCGCCATTGACAGTTGTAATACTGCAGACAATATCAAGTCTGCGAGGTGTGGTAGCACAGCGTCTGCTCGCCTGAAGCTCTTTGGTTTGGATCTACATCGCGACAGACGATTATTATTTCTGGCATGGGTTTACAGGCTGTAGCAGCCTAAAACAAGTATCGGGAAATGTGATTAGAAGTAAAGACGATCGATGTGATGTTTACCCCGTCATCTTTGTGCTATAAAATCGAGCGCCGTTTTACCTAAAAAATGTGGATTGTACACCGTATTCCCGATGCAACAATAGCAAGAAAAAACGTCAGTGGCTTAACTAATAGAATCTGAATTTAATGAAGAGGCGGAGAACGTTCAGAAGACGTCAGTAAGGAAGGAAGAATACTGAGTCAGTGACTTACAGCATTGCTAAAAACTGACATGTGTCTGTTGGCTAGTTGTACCTGACATGTGTCAGTTGGCTAGTTGTACCGGACATATTTCCTTTGGCTAGTTGTACTTGACATATGTCTGTTGGCTAGTTGTACCTGACATATGTCAGTTGGTTAGTTGTACCTGATATATGTCAGTTGGCTAGTTGTACCTGACATATGTCAGTTGGTTAGTTGTACCTGACATATGTCTATTGGCTTTCTTATTTACCCCTCCACGCAACACAGTCCATGGCATTTTGTTAAAAACTAACCTACCTCGATACCCGTATCATTCGGGTTTCCGTTTACACACATCTTTATATTGTCGTAGAAATGGACCGTGACACTTTTTACCCTCTGTGTTTCAGCTTTGATCGTGTCTTTAGCTACAGGGTCCAAGAAATAAAAACCAGACTAACAGATTTACGGGGAAGTGAACTAGCCAGTGACGTTTAAAAACATAAATGGGAAGAACTTGAGATTAGATGCATTCAATGAAACCTGGAGTGAGTTGATTAGGGGTCAATGCTCCATTTGGGGATAAGAATAAAAAAAAACTAGAAAAAAAAAAGAAAAAAAAAGAAAGAAGAAGAAACAGAAGAAGAGGCAGATGATGATGATGATGATGATGATTAGGAGGAGAGGGGGGAGGATGAGGATAAGAACTGTGATGTTTGGCGACAACAAAATTGCTGCACACCTTGAATCATTTCCTCTACCCGAGCACCAACATATGCAACATGAACGGGGAAGCAACATGATTTCCTGGAAACGCATTGTGATTTCTCGAGCTGTAGAATATTTCTCAACCATGGCTCAGATGCTAGCACAACCTGGCCCTTCGGGGAGAAAGCCAATTTTTCGAAAAGAAGCATTAGAAGAGGTCGAGAAATCAGGTGTGCGGTCATCATTTGGAAAGCTCCAGTTACCAGTTGGTCAACAATTCAAATCTTTCCTCTGCGATAGCTTTATCCAGCACAATACTTTGTTGAGCATTGATTCGAGCCCGGCTTCATTCAGACTAACCCACATCGTCTGCACAATAGGACCAGCTTCCAGAGAGGTAAATGCAGTTTCGATAGAAAAAATAAAAACTAAGATTATCATATTACCAGAATAAATACTTCTTATTACTCACATAGTCGGCTCTGTGGCTAAGTCGATGCGAACGCTTTGTAATCCCGGGATGCCCGGTTCGATTCCATCTGCGAGCCATGCGCCTTGCGTTGGTTTCGACAGTGGTATCAAGAAAGCCGAGCGTCCAGAAAGCAATGGCAAACTACTGGACGTAAATTTGCCTAGAAAAAACACACAACAGCCAGGGGCTGTTGGGGTTGGTTCTGCAACGTCCTGTAAAGGATACGCAACTAACCCTATTACTCACATGATGAAGTATTCAGTATTGGACATTAATCTGTTACAAAGGAGAGTTTAATATCTAAGAAAATTGATGAGCATAAAATGGGATGAATTCAAGACAGGCGAAGAAAAAAGAAAAATATTTGAACAACCGCTGGTAACAACAGTTAAAAAAAAAAAGAGCTGGGAATATATTGGGCACATCCTACGGAGAAGTGGACAGAGATTCACTAAACAGGTCCTGGATTGGTAAACAAGTAGAACTAGAAACAGGACATCCAAAAAAAAGAAATAAAAAAATCCTAAAACGAACGTTGTTGTGAGAGAGGCCACAGATGACGTATTGGCTTCTATTCATATCGGAAGGACTGTATAGGATAGAACCGAATGGAGGCTTAGACAGATAGCCCTATGTGTCGTCTCAACGTGAGGATGATGATGATGATGATGATGATGATGATAGGAGAGTTTACATGGCAACCGGATACTAAACGTATAGGACAATACAGGCATGCAGCTCTATCTGTCATTGAATTAACTACCTTCTAAAATATACTACCAAAGACGATTTGTGTTCGCACTCCAGTTTTCTAAAGCGAAAGAGGGAAATTTATTTTTTCAAATGTCAGAAAATGGGAACTCATAAACACTGCTCATGAACAGTTTAACAATAGCAGGCCTTGAAAACTGGAAACATGTTTTCGCGGACCAGCTGAAAAAAAAATGTAGAGTTAAAACATGTACCGTCTCCAGAATGGAAGTTTTCTGTTATGCACTCACTACTCTCTCTTGAAAAATCACATAGTGAGACCCAAGTCTCTTTCCCTATGAGACTCTCGTACCACAAGAACGACCTTTCTCTAAATAACTGAATCCGAACGCTATCCAAAACTCGTAGGTACTGATTGTGTTTTATGTCTGGACACAAGACTGACATTATAAGGCAACTCGATCGGCGTTTCGCTTGTCATGATAAGCTACGTTTTTTTTTTAGCTAATACCTTTAAATGCTGACTGGTTATATGTTAAATATCCATTGTACCTACTTGATTCTCATCCTTGAGGTGTTGTTAATCCTTCAGAACTGCAATCATAAAAGACAAAAACCACCTATACGACCCCGTTCCATGGTAAGGCAGAAATGTTTGGCGGCCCAGCTGGACAACTCCTCGGCCCACAACTGGACCACGGCCTATAGGCTGAAGAACACTGCCTTACAGGTCGCTGCAGAACCAACCCCAGCATGTTTTGGCTATTGTTTTTTTTTTTTTAATTTTTTTTTTGACCTTCAGTTGTCTTCCTTTGCTTGGAATAGTCGACTCTGGATACCACTGTCCAAATCAACGCAAGACGGTTGCTGCCATATCACCTGCAGCTGGAGCGAACCCGGCACCCCAGTATTACGAAGCGCGTTCTCAACGCCCACATCACAGAGGCCAATTTACAGAACATGCCTCAGTTAATTAGCGCGGAGTTTGATCAGCACATGACGCCGTGACACCGCTAAGAATGTGACTTCCAGGTACAAGGTCATCAAGGTTGCAATAGTCAGCGCTTCAAAATGTAACCTTTGATGACGTTAATGTGAACGTAGCAGTAAACATTGCACAGAACTTAAACTCTTTATAAACACGGTCACCCTAAAATAACAATAAATGATGAAGACACTGAAAATGTCACAAACTATGAATATCTAGATTCTATAATAAACAGCAATTGAGTCTTTTCAATAAAGGTAAAAAAAGAAAGGATGGCCACAGCAATACGAAGATTAAACAGCATAAAAAGTCTATGGTAAGCACCCACAAGGAGAACAAAGTCAAATTTTGAGAGCATGTATCTTTTCTGTAGCAACATATGGATGTGAGACGTGGACTATCTCGCAGTCCTTATTGAAGTAATATGGGCTTTTTGAGCTGTATTGTTTTAGAAAGATTCTCAGAATACCATCGGCAAAGAAGAAAAGAGATACTGACATTCTTAAAGATCTAAACATCAAGGAAGATTTGCTAAAAAAACAGCATTTTGTCTCGGAAGCTGAATTATTTTGACCCTATCAAGCGCCACGGCGGATTTTTTTTTTAAAGCAGAAGGCAGGGTACCAGGAAGGAGGGGCAGGGGCAGACCAACGCAAAGATGGGCACATAATATAAGTGACTCCTTGGATTTGAAAGTGCACGAGGAGGGAAAGCTGACGAGAGGTCGAGTTTCTTTCAGGCAGACCATGATGAGAGCGGCGTTCTGCAAAGGATCTGCTACGAGATGATGTTTGTAAACAACATTTTAGTTGGTTGTATAACAGTAAAGTAAGAAAGCAAGTAAGTAAATAAAGGCCCGTCATTATGATTGTGGCATATGATGATATGATGATGGACTCATATTTTTAAAGGATAAATGGCGGTTCTTTCGTAATAAGTCACCCCCAGATGACGTCACAGGGACGTCCAATATTTGATAGGGTGGTAAGAACGGGTTTCCGACTTTGTGGTGCTTTTAACTACCCAAAAAACACATAGATCATGTCCTAAACCCAACCCACCTAGGTCCCACGATTGCATGAAGCCTATTTACCACCCTTGAAATATTGGACTGTCTGTTTGGGGTGAATAAAAACGAAAGCACCTAAACGGCACTAGATCAGTGGTTCTCAACCTTCCTAATGAGGCGACCCTTTTTTACAGTTCTTTATGTTGTGGCAACCCCCAAACATACAATTGTTTTCGTTCCTACTTCATAACTTCAGTGAATATTTGTTTTCCAATGATCACAGGCAACCCCAAAAAAGGCTGCGACCCATAGGTTGAGAGCCTCTGCACTAGATGGATCAAGGGGCCAACATCATATCCACCGTCTTTACTGCTTAGGGCAACATTCAATTGCCAGGTTTATTACCCATTTTGTATAACTATGCCTTTTCGCACTCAGTAACAGATATAGAAGTTATTCAGCTCGCAGACGATAATTAACACCAGCCAGTAGATATTGTACTTCCATGCGGCGTAGTTTAGACAATTACAAACCAAAGCAAATAAATCTGCATCCTTAAACATAAATCAAAATATGAATTCTTTTCGGACAGCAGTTTTAGTGACAGCTTACGCCCGTCTCGCTAGCGTAGTTGGCTAAACCGAATTGCGCGATGACCGGGATGATGAGCTCCTTGTGGTCGGGTTCACGCCCGGGGGTAGGCAAAAAAGCCACATTTCTCCCAGATTTACGGTATTTATCATGGAATCAAAGCCGAAGGGTGGCGATATCCATAACATCGAGCCTAAGGGTTAACAACTCATGGCTTCTGGATACTAAAAAAAAAAAAGTGACAGTTTACAAGGAAGCCGCGATATGCGCACCTGTCACCAGATCTATCCACATTCGCCACATATTTTGTCCGGGTTCGATGCCCGCATTGTTTTGTAGTGATGCACACCTGTTTCACAGCGAGATCCTGTTGGCCTGGGGTTTGACCAAAGGCACAATCCTCAAAGGTTGATGGGCGGCAGAAGTTTTCTACCAGGGGTGACGATGTAGACCTGCATGCACACATACATACACACAAACATACATGCGCCCCCCCCCCCACACACACGTAAACACAAGTGAACAATAACCGTATTAATTACATGAACTTCCATTAACATTCCTTGTAGTAAGCATTTTAATTACAAGAAACACACTACCGTGTTTCAGACATATTATAATAATAATGATGAAGATGGTGAGATATTGATGATGATGATAATAATAATAATGATAATAATAATAATAATAATAATTGTATAAGCAATATAGCAAACATAGCAAATACATACAATGAGGAATAGACAAAAATATAAATTGTATAAATGAATACTTAAACAGAGAACTTCAATATAGGGGGAGGTCGGGGTTTAAGCCCCCTATTGTCTGTGAAAACTCATGGTCGATTAGCCCAGGCCACTCGGCTTTTGCTGCTGAAATATGCTTTCATATATTCTAGTCCCCCGCCCCCACTCCTGGGGTCACCCATCTCCCCTCCTCCTACTCTCCAGCATATTCTGAAAATGGTCTGGTATACATTTTATATTTTATGCCATTAAAAACACTGGCCGTCTTTACTTCCCATGACATTTCCTGGTTCCCATTTAGGCTGTGTCAGTCTGGGAGCTGTAGGTCAATTATAAAAATCCACACGGGCAATCAAGCCCCTAGCCAGCTCCGAGGTATGTGGTAAAGAGCCATTGTTCCCGCCTTCACGTATATTGTTCACGTGTATAGAGCACATAGGGCTAGACCTATATTTTATAGACCAGTGTCAGTGTGGGTGATGTGGTCAAAATCATGTTGGAAGCCTTTATATCCCAGGACTTTATCTGGTACCTATTAAAGTCCGTGTCGACATTGAAGCCAAGGTAAGTTTAAAAAAAAAATCCCGGCTTCATTAGAAGTTGAACCAACAACATTCGGACCTGCAGTCCAGCACCTAGCTAATGCACCACGGGCGCTTCTTAGGTATTGGGTAGCCTCTACTATCAGAGTAAGCTGCTGTGACGGTGTATTTGCTTGTGAATCAGGTAGACGTGCTGGTGAAGTTGATGAAGGCAGGAATGAATATATGTCGACTCAACTTCTCCCATGGAACTTACGATTATCACGCTGGAACCGTAAGGAACATTCGAGAGGCGGCTAGACAACTGCCTAATGGAGCAGTCATTGCCATCGCACTGGACACCAAGGGACCTGAAATTAGAACCGGCCTTCTCCTCGGTGGGCCCTCAGCGGAAGTGACTCTTCAAACAGGTATAGTTGTTGTTTCAGTCTAAAAAAATGGCCGTTAACATTGTGTTAACTCTTTCAGTACCAAACACCTCTCTTAGTGTTAGTCTTAGTCAATGTTTTAACTTCCCAGCAATCGGGTCAGGCTAGATTTGCTATGTTACTGTGCCAGTAAAAATCAAATGTTATGTCTTTCACTAACCCATCTGGAAAAAACAACAACTGGTGAACAAATAATTACTCACTTCACAGTCCAGAAAAAAATAGAAGTAAAGTAAGTAAAGGACTCTTTTCCACGACTTTGGGCGTATAGGGCTTATAGGGCTAGACCTATATTTGTATAGACCAATCGGCACAAGATGGGTGATGTGGTCAGCATCACGCCGGCCACCTTTACTTCCCGGGACTGCATCCAGTACCTACTCAAGGCTGGTTCCACCTAGAAGTCAAGGTCATTTATGAAAAAAAAAAGTCCGGCTCCTCCAGATAGTGAACCCACCACCTTCCGATTCGCACGCGGGAGTCTAACCGCTCCGCCACGGTGACTATCCAGAAATATGCGCAGCCAGAAATTGGCGGTTGCTCAAGGCGGCAAAGCCAACAATCGTGATAAGTTGGCTATACACACGTAAAATTATGCATAAAGTATTTCACAAGCCCACACGCAAACCGGCAACCGTTAAATTGACCAAGACTCAGCCACGACAAATAAAAGGCATTCCGCACGAGAAACACAGCTGACAGTGCTGCACCAAGCACTTAACTCAGTAGCTAAGGCAGCGAAACCGTACTGTAAACTTTCCCCAAATGTAATTAGCGAAGCGCTGTCAGTTGCAGAAAATAACTTCTAATATAAACGTTCCGCCATGCCTAGTCCTCCACGTTGGACAGAAAACAACTAACTGTACGTTTCTTAGTGTTTCCTCAGAGAAAAAGGTATTATTTTTGTCGTTTTTTTAAAGACAGATGTTTCATTATCTGTTGTTATCTAACTATTAGTATAACTACTTCCCTTCATAGCTGTCTCTGCTGAACGTCTTCAGTCTGAGTTTTTATTACTTAACTGCTTGGGGCATACAGAGTTAAAAGAACAACTAGTTTGCACCAAGAATATTAATTTATATTAAAAAAAAAATAGTGTGATAAACAAATTGTAGTGCACTGACTGGCACTTATAGATGCACAATTAAGTCTAGATTCTATCTGGCCAGAAAATTTTGATAATTCTACGTAGACATGTGTGGTGGAAGGTGGACAGCTTGTGTGCATCCTTTTTGGTCATTCTCCAGCATTCCGCTCCATTAAGAAGAACTGGCAAAATGATGCTCTGTGCATCCTTTTTTGGTCATTCTCCAGCATTCCGCTCCATAAAGAAGAACTGGCAAAATGTTGCTCTCTACAAGAGCATCATTTTGCCAGTTCATTTTTATGGAGCGGAATGCTGGAGAATGACCAAAAAGGATGCACACAAGCTGTCCGCCTTCCACTACACATGTCTACGTAGAATTATTAAAATTTTCTGGCCAGATACAATCACAAACACCTAACTACTTCAAGCCACAAACCAAGAAACTTTAGACAGTATGATTACCAAGAGAAGATGGAAATGGCTTGGCCACGTTATGAGAATGACTTCTGATATACCTGCCAAAACAGCTCTTACATGGACACCAGAGGAAAAGAGAAAACAGGGGCGCACAAAAACAGCATGGAGACGAACGATGGAAAGTGACCTGAGTGCGGCATTTTTGACATGGAAAACTGCACTGAAGATTGCACATGACAGGAAAGCATGGAAAGTCCTCTCTGAAGCCTCATGTGCCACTAGGCATAACGAGAACTGATGATGATGATGAATCAAGTCGAGAGCTAATGAGACACTAGTCTGTATAAACGTCAAATGCTGTCACATTTGTGCCAAGGTAATTCTGCAAAAGGCACTCAAAGTACTGCCTGTGGTTACCACTTTTGCGGTCTAGGCAGACAGGGGGAGGGGATGTTTGAGGCTAAAGATTCACGGCTTCTGGCTGTGCAGTCGCCACGGGCTGTGCAGGTTAGAATTTTATTTTTGCCTCTGACAGAAAAAAAAAAAAAACGATAACCTTACCGACTCGAATCTGAGTCTTCTGCGGCTGAGTCAAATGTAATTAACCGCTTGGCCAGTCACCGATCATAGCAAGTAGCCAGACTGCTTAAAATAGGATTCAAAAACTGGGGGGGGGGGGGGGGGGGGCAGGGGTGTTGATTTGCCAATTTCTGGCAAGAATATACCACTAAGATGGTTGCAACACTTATTAATATAAAAATATTAGTCGTCTTTAAATGAATTACATGCTTCTATGTAAATATGTACTGAGATCAAATAATTTTGGTCAATTCACTCAGAGTACCACTGAAAATAAATACTTTCCTATATATAGTAAAGTAGTAGACTTATGTTGACCCCAATGCATCGGAATCAGGTGTAGCAGCTTTTTAACACACAGACCCGCAAAACAGAGGAACTTGTTTCGCAGACAAACTGTCGACTAATCAAAAGCACAAACAAGAACACATGTAGATAACAGTGTATCTGTAACATCTGATAGCACACAAATAAAATGTTCATCTAATTCAAAAATCTGCTGCTTAGAGGTTAGAAAATCTTATCTTCGTTGTTGCAGCGTTGTGTGTGATAGATGAAGTGCTGCAATAAAATCCAGTTGATATCTATGTTTTGTTTTTGTTACTGACATTGTTAGAAAATGTCTTTTTTTCCACAAATAGCAGGTAACACAACAACAAAACTACCATCACAACAACAACAACAACAACAACAAAAACAACATTTGATTAGGTACAAATTGTTGGCTGAGGACCAGGACAGTTCCGCGGAGCATTAGTGGTCTGCGGACATCCAACCTGTTGAAAAACACTAAGGTAGAGTACTTACCGCGACGTGTCCTTTTACCCAGCTTTAGAACATTCTAGAAACCACTTACATTAAAATAACGGAAAGGGATTCAAACAAGATCTCCAACGTAATGAATCCAGGCTACACACTTTGCACACTTTAAAGGTGCCAGAGCCACACCCTCTTCCTCTCAATGGATCAGCAATCAATGACCAGGTGATCTGGTCGATGCTCAACACTCAGGGCAGGGACGAGACGGACATACTATTAGATCGCAACTCTGCGCTTGCTGCTGAAAATGGGGAGTGAACGCATATGTGAATTTGTCGAGTTTTATGATGCCGGCTCTTATCTCATAACTCCCAGAGTGAAGATGGAAAACATTCATTAACAGAGGTTTGCACTTCTTGTCTAGAGAACTCGCGTGTAAGCTCTGAATCACACCGTGTTACCTGACAACAATAGTGGAAATAGGCGTGTGCCACTTGGGATCTACGAGCGCACTTTCATAATTCCTACATACCGTGCTGGAAAAAGCTGCAGGCCATTTAGCAGCAGGCGCTTTGCCTTAATTTCAACAATGGTTTGAGCGTCAGCTCGTCAGTAGGCATTGCAAACTACTAATGTCCAAGTCCAAGTCCTTTTGAGAGAAAAAAAGAAAAGCTCGACCACGTTCAGACTGCTGCTAGCTAGCCTAGGCTGCTAACAGTCTCCGCCTGTATTTGTGGTCTGGGTTATTTGCGTCACTTTCGTGACTGAATATTAGTGTTTGTGCCATTTCTGGGCTTGATGCTTCCATCCGAATCAAACCGCTCGTCCTGTTGTCACTGGTGCATGTCTTCCTTCTTCTTTCTTAGTGTTTCCTGTTTGTTCTGTCTCCCTTTGATCTGGCTAGGCGTATCTCGAAGGAGAGCGAGCTTCCATACACAACGTCCTTTCGGCCACCATTTATTGTTTTTAAAATTTTTAGTATTTTAATTTTGCCAAAAAGTACTGAAAACAGTTTTTGAATTTGAATCGTTCCGAAATGTGAAAATTTTCCGCGTGTGACCATAGTGGTCTTATAGTTGTCTTCTTGCAATATGAACGGGTTAGTCATATAATGGATATGTGTGTGAGAGTTTATGTGGAGTCTTAAGCAGGTCCAGTCGTCATTTGTTATTATGTGATCGGGTTGTGTTGTAGCTAAGCTCCGGTGTACGTAAATACCATATAACCGGACCATCCAGCTCACGCTCTGAGATCCAAATGTTCGGCGATGAGCATTGCTGTGGCATGTTGGGCAACTAACTCAAGTGCTCTCTGTGGGAATGGGTTGGGGGGGAATAGTGCACCCGAAAGAGTTAGGGAAAGGTGAGAGGAAAGGGGGCGGGGTAGCCATTCAGTCATTTCTCGTCGTTGCCGTCTTGCTGGATTCTAGCGTGGCCTTTTGCCGGGACTATGTGTATCACGTTATCAACCTTTGCTATCATTACAGTGATGGGGTGGTATTGGAGGTTATGCGCTCTAGTCCTGTCATTATCGAGTCACTTGTTTTTCCTGTTTGCTGTCAGTCATATTTTGTTATGAGTCCTGTCGGTCATGTGCATGTTGTATGCATGCTGTGGAATGGGATGGTTTTGTGTATGAATCCCGGAAGTATATGGATGCACCCAACTAGGTGTATGCATACATGCACTCGAGTACCCATACATGCAGACAACACTACATATTTGCACGTCCTTTCATACTTATCCGTGTATGCATACCTAACTGACATTACGTACACACGCAAACTCTTTCATATGCGTCTACCAATGCCTGTACTTACATTCATAAAAAAACGAGTACATCTACACGTAGTGATATTCACTCTTCCATGTCTTATGCGTTTTGTGTCGCTTTGCCTGTAATTTCGTCTGGTCGTGTCACTTTTAAGTTATGTCCCGTTACTGGTATGTGACCTGTCCGGTACTGTCTTATCATGTTTTGGTGGATGGTGTGTGTTGATGACGTTCTTGTTGCGTACACCCTTCATTCCATTTGTTCTCATTAATTAACAGACATACAGCTACACAGTTTATGGTTTGTTTGAGTGCACTGTCATTCATACACTCACAAATATATAAATATGCACGCTCCCATATATATATATATATATATATATATATATATATATATATATATATATATATATATATATATACACATGCACACTCATACCCACGTATACATGCATACAGTAATACATTTTAAATCTATGTACTCATTCATCTGTACCTTTCGCACAGCTATATTCCCACTGTCCTATCCATACGTGATTCCTTACCATCCGCCTACATACACTGTGTCTTATGTATCCATCCTATACACAAATGCATTCATACTACACGCACTCATCCTTGTGTATGTATTCATGTTCACATCTATGCACTCATCATACTTACACTATCTCTCTGACTCTAGGGTGTCCGGGGTTACCATCTCATCAGTTCCTTCTGTTGTACTGAGTAAATCCTTAATCTGGTCTTTTTAGTTTTGATTTGTTTTAATAAGGTATTGTTTAACCAGTTTTTGGATGTCTTTATTGCTATCTACCTTTAAACATTTGTTTGCAGTAATTTGTTGTTTGCGTTTTAGAAAATACTCCTCAATGGGTTTCCTCTCCAATTTATATTTAGTGCAGTTTATTATATAATGCTCTATTGTATTATCTTGAAAGCAGTCCAGACATAGTGGTGATGTGAATTTCTCTGGATGCCACCCTAACCTAGCTCTCCATAGTAGTTTGTTAGCTGGAATTTTCAGTTTGTCCCCTACCTGTGTGTTAAGGCTGGGCTCTTTAAGGTTGTTGTAGGCATCTCTGCCATTATTGCTCCCTTGCCATTGTAGTTTCCACATTTTAATTAAATGTCGTTTGATTATGCTGGTCCTTTCAGTTTTTCCGAGTCCTACATCTACTAAAACATCACATTTTGCTCCCTTTTTGGCTCCTATGTCAGCTTTTTAATTGCCTATTACACCTCTGTGTGCTGGTACCCATGCAATGGTGACTTGGCATCCTTTATTCTTGAGCTGAGTTGTTAGATTTAGGATTGTCTCTTTAATATCTGGTCTACTGCTAGTTTTATGTGTTTTTAACGTCTGCACCGAGGACAATGAATCTGTCAGTATGGTAAATTTATTTGGAGGTTTATTAATTACCATCTCTAGTGCCTTCATTGTGCCGACTAGTTCTGCTTTGCATACTGCCACATGATCTGTTATTTTATATTCTCTTTGCATATTCCACTGTGGGATTATTACTCCTGCTCCTACTTCTCCTGCTTCATTCTTAGATCCGTCAGTGTATGCAACCAGATTGTCTGATCGGATCTGGTCTATGTATTCTTCTGTTATTGCTTTGGCTTCAAATGTTTCAGTATTCTTATTAATAATTTTAATCAGACTCATGTCTGTCCTGGGCAGCTCTAGTCTCCATGGAGGGATTTGAGGGACAAACCTAACGCTTGCCTCTAGAGTCCTAGCTAAGTCCTCATCATCGTTAATTTCTAGTGCAGCGTCCCAGGCTGCTGGTCTCTGTATGTCTCTGACCGGTCTGTCACCTAGGTGGGTAATGTTATGATGAAAAGCGTCTGAAGCTGGGTGTCTGGCATCGTTGGCCGCTTTCATCCAATAGCTATAAGTTAGTTGTTTCCTTCTGAGGTTAAGCGGTGTGATGCCTAGTGCTACCTCCATGGCCTCTCTCGATGTCCCTTTGCAAGCGCCCATGATGGAAGTCAGGGCTTGGCACTAAATCCTATCAAGTTTGCATTTGCTGTTCTCTGCTGCTGATTCGTATACTATGCTTCCATATTCCATTTTGCCCCTAATGAAAGCTTTATAAAATTGTATTAGGGCGTCCTGGTGTGCTCCCCATCCGTTTCCTTTAATCATTCTCAGCATATTATTGTACTTTGTACACTTTACTACGAGATCATCGATGTGCTTAGCCCAGGTCATTTGTTCATCCAGAATCATTAATAGAAATTTCGTCGAACGTGTCCGCTTAACTGTTCTACCATTAATTTGGAGTCTCGTTACTTCTGGGTCACAATTAAGCTGTCTTTTAAAGTTGAATTTCATGCTTACTGTTTTGTCGACGTTGATTTTAAATCCCCATTTTCCCATCCAACGCGCAACTTCGTCTAGACTTTTCTGCAATCTTCTCTTAGCGCAGGGGATCTGATTATGGCTGTGGTAGATTGCACAATCGTCCGCAAATTGAGTTAGTCCTGTGTCCTTGTTCGTGATGGCATCATCAAGGTCGTTTACTAATATACTGAACAGGGTAGGGGATATTACAGCACCCTGAGGGATTCCATTCACCTCATCAAAAGTTTGTGATCTTTCGTTATTAACTAGTACTGAAAATGTTCTGTCTTGTAGAAAGCTTCGGATGTATCTATAGGTTCTTCCGGTAAATCCTAGTTTAGCTAAGGTTACCTTATGCAACCACAAACAGCCAACACATGCTGTGATTGGCTCCCTGTAATGGATACGCAGCTAACCTATCTGTAAACTCTTTACACTCTGTCAAAACTGTCCATCTGTCTCTCCTCTCCCCTTCCAACCCAATCCCATTTCGAGCCACTACCTGAAGGTAGCATTTGGAAGCTTGCTTACTTGCTTCTTGTAAAAGAAAAAATAAAATTTGATCTCGTTCAGACATTTTCAGCTATGTAGCTGATGCCTATAGTTGCGATCTTTATTGAGTATGGTTTGTTTGAATATGGTTTCCTTCGGTTCCATTTTGTTATGTTGTTCTAAACGGTTTAATTGATGTTGCTTCTTCCTTGTATAGAGTTGTTTTATATCTGATGTTGTTGTATCCGGAGGCAAGGGTCTTCAATTTCTTAATTGTGTCTCTTTGTTTCGTTCCTGATTATGTTAGGACACATCTGAATATTGCCTTTTGGTTCTGTCCTATCCTTTTGTTGTCTTGTGATTCCTATTTTCTGATTGGTTGTTTCTGGCTTTTATTCTTTCTGTCACGTTTTCCCGCTTTGTCTTGGCTTCTAGGATGTAATAATGCTTAGTCCTTACAAGGACTTTTATGTAATTTTGTATTTCCATCTTTGCTGGTGTTTTTCTCCTTCTCATATTTGTCTGGCGTCCTCTGTGTTGTTTGACGTTTTGGGTCTGGCTGGTAGGTGTCTGTGGATTTTGTCTTCTCTGTCGTCTCTCTCATCTCTTCCCTCAGTCTCTTTCCGTATTGAGCCTGTTTTCTTCGGTCTTCTTTGGTTTTGATGCTTCCTGGTGGAAACCTTCTGTTCATTTCTGCATTGTGTCTGTCTTCAAGTTCTTGCTGCTTGCCAGTAGACTCTTTCAGCGATGTTTCTTTTGGTTTATTTGGAAGCTGTGATGATGGGGTTTTATTGATGAATGATGAGAATTCCCTAGTTAGATTAAAAAGTGCAATGAAGATGTCTGAAAGAAACTGACTCACGGAGAGAACTGACTGCCCACATTAGAAAGAGCAATCTGCATTCTTTGGTCATGTGATGAGAAGGAGAAAACTGAAGTACATTGTGACAGTGGGAAAGTTGGAGGAGAAGCAGAAGGAAAAAGAAAGTGGAAAGTCTGACATCATGGCTTGGAGTATAATCGAAAGTACATGAGACAGAAGGTTGTGGATAGACATGACTACCAACGCCACACGGCATGGACTTTAAGAAAAACCAGAATGTTTGTCCATTCTAAAATTTAAAGTTTGAACATTCTAAAATTTGAATAACCTCACCCTTTCTGAATTACATGTGCCGGTGTCTGTGGCTTAAGCGTTGCGAACGCGCTTCGTAATGCCGGGTTCGATCCCAGCTGCGTACGATTTGTCTTGCGTTGGCTTCAACAGTGGTACCGAGAGCTGACCGTTCAAGAAGCAATAGCAAACTACTGAACGTAAAATTTGCCTAGAAAAACCACAACAGCTAAAAAAAAAAAAAAATGCTGAGGTTGGTTCTGCAACGTCCTGTAAGGGATACCCAACTTTTTAATTACATATGTGAACGTGTCTCGTGTTCAGGTAACAGAATATTGGTAACAACGGATGACCAGTACGCGGAAAAGTGTTCAGCGGACATCCTGTGGGTGGACTACAAGAGAATCACCCACGTTCTCGGTGTGGGAAGCATTATCTATGTTGATGACGGGCTGATAGCCTTGAAAGTCACGCACAAGGAGAACGATCGACTGGAATGCACCATCTTGAATGGCGGACAGTTGGGCAGCAAAAAGGTAATCGTACACGATCTCTAACCTTCTGCTTTAGTTTTGCTTTTGTTTGTATGGTCTTTACAATGTATGTTGGCTGCAGTGGTCTGCGGTCTTTTGGAATCAAACCCAGTGAGATCCCCGTGTTTTCTACGGCGCAACCATCGTGCCACTGTCCGAAAACAACACCGGTGTTTTCCTAAACCGCCATTTGTGAAATTTAAAACTATTGCAATCCTCTGAAAAGAACAGCAAAAAGTGTTTGTACTATTTGTCATAAGTAAAATATTTAAAAAAAGTATTTGTGTTATTTATCGGTATTAAATAATTTTAGTATGTTAGTTACGATCTAACATAGGGTCTTTGTCGCCATCAAAATTGTCACTTTTATAACATTTTTGAAGCCGACTGATTATTAACTTTCAACCAAGCGAGATTGGCTGTGTTTGACCGATAGAACAATCACCAATGGCGGACGCAGCTGCAGCACCAGCCGGTGATAGTCCGAGGGGTGGGTTCTTTGGTGGCTTTGGAGACAGGGGTTGAGGCCGTGGTCTAGGTGAAGGTCGTGGCCGTGGCAGAGGTCGTGGACGAGGAGCTAAGGATGGTGACTAGGAGTGGGTACCTGTGACCAAACTTGGAGGCTCTCGTTAAGGATGGCAAAATCAAGTCATTGGAAGAGATTTACCTCTTCTTACTGCCAATCAAGGAGTGTGACATCATTGACTTTTTCCTGCCACCTGGAACATTGAAAGACGAAGTGCTGAAGATTATGCCTGTTCAGAAGCAGACTCGTGCCGGTCAAAGAACTAGATTTAAGGCTTTTGTAGCAGTTGGAGACTACAATGGTCACGTTGGACTGGGTGTGAAGTGCTCTAAGAAGGTGGCCACTGCCATCCGAGGAGCCATCATACTTGCTAAACTTTCAGTCGTTCCAGTGAGGCGAGGCTACCGGGGCAACAAAATTGGAAAGCCCCATACAGTGCCATGCAAAGTCACTGGGAAATGTGGCAGTGTTTTGGTGAGGCTGATTCCAGCCCCAAGAGGTACTGGCATTGTCAAGAAACTCCTGACCATGGCTGTGATTGAAGATTGCTACACCTCTGCCAGGGGTGCAACCTCCACTCTGGGGAACTTCGCTAAAGCTACCTACGCAGCGATTGCAAAGACATATTCGTATCTGACCTCCGACCTCTGGAAGGAAACTGTGTTCACCAAACCTCCTTACCAGGAGTTTACTGACAACTTGATGAAAAACAGAGGCAGAACAAATGTTCAGCACCAAGAACAGAAAGTCTACTAATCCAGTAACATTCAGTTCTTTACCGCACCACAGAAGTAACTCATAGGAGAAGTCACAATGTTCTGTGTGTGCATTTCAGAAATTCCCGGAAATTATTGGTTTAAAAAAATTAACATGGCTTTGTGGTGTTCTGTCGTAATTTTCACGCGATAAATAGTGCTTGGTGCATACAGTCATGTCTTTGTTATATTGTGAGCAGCTGGGCAGACACTGAATAATTTGGCTTCTTCAAACTGGTAATTTTTTCAAGCCTGTGATTGTTTTTCCTTTTAATGAATTTTCTAGTAACCCTTTATGATCATATCGATACATTCAGCGGATTGTGAGAATATATCCCTTCCTACATGATGACAGCATTAGTGGCGGTAACACTTGCTACACGTAAGTACAACATGGGTGACTTGGGTACACAATTTTTGAGCTGAAATCCCAGTAGGCGGATATTTGATTTTTGAGCTGGACTATATTTGAGAATCTCATTTGGCCATTGAGTTAACCGTATGTGTCGATTCCTCCCCACCAAATATATGGTTGACACATTCCGTTTCTGGGGACAGCTTTTATCGAGTTTGCTCTCTAGACAGTTGCAGTCCCCTGCTGACGAGATTCTGTCTTCCCGAGGAATCTCATTTCAAATGTCAATTAAGGAGGGCTGATGTGCTAATCTAGTGGCACGGGTCTAGACACAGATTCGGTACAAGAATGACACCACTAAAGTCAATTGGTTTCAGTGACGTGGTTTATTACCAATGGCGACATATTTTGTTATAGGCTTTCCCCCCCTGCTATATAAACTTTTGTTATGATGGGTATGAACATATCTAGGTACATAGTCAGAAGGGATTGAGACCAATATAGCCACTTTTATGTTGCTAGAGTAATCATCCCAAAAAGTATGATTCAGTTGTAGGTGTTTACTTCCTTGTCTTGACTATCAGCGAAATTGATTGAGATTTGTTTCGACACTGACTTTGTGGTATCTAGTATTATTTAAAAAATATATATATTCATTACGTGTATACAAGATGTATACCCGCTACGTTTCAACAAGTCCAGAATGTGACTAACTCACATAGTTAACACATTATGGCTGTTTTACGGTATCAGTTGATGGCTGATTGTCATTTCATTTGCAAGAATACATTATTCTAAAAGAAAAAAAAGAGATTGGCTGTGTTGGATCCCCAACGTTGTCTGTCTCTCGCCCTGGTTGTAGACTCTCTAAGACTACTGTTTGTTCATCTCTGGATGATCATTTATTTGTTTCGCTTGTTAACATTTATTCTCCTGCCTTCAACTAATCCCTCTGATATAACTTTTTATGTCATGTCTTTCAAGGTGTTATTTCGTGAAAAAAATCAAGGTAGTTAATGGAGGTTAGTTCTGAACTTGGTGACTTTAATAGTGATAGTTGGTTGATAACATTTTCTACAGAAGTAAAAGAAAGACTGTAATCTTTGCCTTTTTGATTACACTAAGGATTTACATAGAGTAAAACAGACTTATATGATGAAAATTCTTGCAGATATCCATATTAACAAAATAGTAATGAACATATATTGACAAAATTATTGATTCCAAGGCAGTGTTAACGAACAGACCCACTGGGTACTTGCTCGGGGGCCGCACGAGTATAGAGGCTCCATGCTTATCTGTGCATGTCATGTGACTTGTCGTAAATAAAAATGTAATTCCGGTAATTGGTTTTCAACGGGATCCCAGCTCACTGGTTTGCGCAGAGATCCATAATGCTATTAATGCGGCTTTGGATGCTTCTATCAACTACGAATAGCAATGCTAGAGACATGTTGGAAATGGCCCTTCTAGCGGCTGCCATGCATTTCCTGCGTGTGAAAACTGTTAGATTTTCCTATAGTCTGCTGTGTTTGACCTTTCACAAGGGACAGTGTTGTGCATTTATTGGGATATTCACTGGCACAGGAACGGAGCAATTAGCGGGTGACCTGTGTGCGATGAAGTTGGATCTCCAACGGATAGCCTGACAGCATGAAAATAATCGCGTAATATTCAAGTCTTGAAACCAAAACTAAAGTCCAGACAGACGGCCAATCAGGACTGTCCGTTCAAGTTGACAGCACTGAACACAGAAGAATTAATTTTGTGATCTTGCCAGTAAGCGTATGATGCAGTCGCTCTCAAATTTCCTAATGCCGCGACCCTTTAATACAGTTCCTAATGCTGTGGCGACCCCTAACCATTGGTTCATTTTCGTTGCTACTACATAACTTTAATGAATATGTATTTTGCGATGGTCTTTGGCGACCTCTGTGGAAAGAGCGTTCAAACCCCCCTCCCCCCCCCCCCCCCCCAAAAAAAAAGGTTCGCGACCCACAGGTTGAGAACCGTTGGTCTAATGCCATGAGTTCGGCGGTTCCTAAGGTTCTGGAGACGGCACCTGATTGACTGATTGATTGATTGGACTTGAAGCCACATAATCAAACGGCTTTAAACTGTTATAGAGGGGACCAGTACAACATGCAACTAACAACAGGATATCTAACAGCTGTACCGATACTGTAGTCTGTTTCAAATTTCTTTTGGGGGATGGGGGGGGGGGGGATTGAGAGTCAGCTGCATGCATATGTCGTAATTGTAACTGACTCACAGAGTGTGTTGAGAAAAGTAGAGACAGGCATGCTGCGTGCAGAGTGGCAAGCATCGCTTTAGAGGTCCTGAGTAGTTAGCATCCTTTGGATATTTTCTCCATGAAACAGCTCATTGTGCCAAATATTCCATAGCATAATATGTGCAGTTATATATTTACTCACCTCAATTATCTAGTATACTTCTAACACTGAAGAGGTGTGAGGAGAGAAAACACATTAATTAACATGTAACAAATGTAAAAATGTTTTCTGAATCGTTTACCATTGCCAGGGTTGCAATCTGCCCGGCACGCAAGTTGACTTGCCGGTTGTATCTGGGAAAGACAAGCAGGACCTGTTATTTGGTCTAGATCAAGGTGTTGACATGGTGTTCGCTTCATTTATACAGTAAGTCTGGCGGTTGCAACACTTTATATCCTGCCGCTTCCTATTATATCTCTGCATCATGAGCCCCTCAGTAGGTTTGATTCGGTATTCAATAACCTCTCTCAACTCTTTGTGTTGACGCACCAAAGCCCTTCCTGTAATGTTTGTAAAATTTTGAATGTAAATTGTGGTACGTACGTTGTAGCTGTTAATAGTAATTTATAGTTTGTCTGTCTGCCTCATCTTTTCTCCTCCTCCTCCTACTCTTCATCATCCCTTTTCTCCTTCTCTTCTTGTTCGTGTTTTAATCTCCAGGTTAATCACAGGCCTTCACACATCTCAGGCAAAGTCCTTTGTAATTTTGTCCTATTTATCTGAATTTTTGTAGCAGCAAAAGTTTTCTACGGAATGAATAGCCAACATCAAGGCCACCCCACTAATTCAACTCACTGCAAAATTCTTAGAAGGTTGGAGAGTTACCATTCTATGCCTCTCTTATAGGCTCCTGTAAGGCATCAACGACAATGTACTTAGAAATAATTGACAGTTCTACTATATGTATAAGCTGAAGTAATGTGTTGAATTCTAGCCATATATTTTGCGATGTCTGGTATTGCAGATCAATTATAATCGTCTTTACTAATGCCAGGGTTGCAATCTGCCCGGCACGCAAGTTGTATCTGGGAAAGACAAACATGAACTTTTATTTAATCTGGATTAAGGTGCTGACATATTCTTATATATAAATGCATCTTTGGTGCGTGCTAGACACATCTTCTTCTTCTTTTGTCCTACTGCTTATGCCGCAAAGCGTCGTAGAAAGGAGTATTGTTGTGTCCTATCTTTCGCCAGTTGCGAAGCTTGTAGTAATGTCATATTGTGTTTGTGTGGTGTCTCTTTTACTCCCTACACCTGTCTTTTTCTTGGCGGGTCTCTTGCCTTTGGCATGCTGTTCTCATGTAGTACGCTGTTGATGCTAGCTGATTTATGGCTCGACATATTCAAAAAATATTAGGTATTAATTATTTATAAGAAGAAATAGTCAACACCAGGCTACCGCCATTACTTCCCAGAACATTTCTAGCACCCATTTTTAGGAGTGTCGACCTGGCAGTCAAGGTCGGTCATAAAAGTCGATGCGGATTCGAACTCAAGACCCTAAGGCCGACAGTTAAACGCCTAGCCAGGACGCTACTGTATCTTCCTATTGAAGTGGAAATTAGTTTTGGGCGAATTTTGAGCACGATTTATTACTAAACCCTGACTCAAGAAGCATGTTTCCAGTTTGTGATTTTTTATATACATTTTCTTCTTTTCTTCTCCTTCTTTTCGTTCACCCGAAGTCTTTAATGCATTGAGTCCTTTTTTTTCCACCTTTTCAAAAAGCACTGTTATTACAAGGAAAATAATCATCTTAACATTATGGCATTGAATGAGGCCTGCCTGCGGTTATGAGAGCTCAGCCACATCACAAAACATGTTTCCATTTGGCTGGAGCTTTAAGAACCAACAATGATGTTGTTGATGGGGATATGGATCAGCTTGACGAAGAAGCCAATGACAGCAAACCCAATGGCCGTAGCCATGGCAATCTTCTGGAACTCTTTTCTATCTGGCTCTGTGCCCTTCTTGACAAGCCTGATGGAGTCATTGGCGAAGGTTTTACCCGGTTCAACAAACTGCAAGACCTGATCCATGTCTCTGTACAATAACGATCTGAGAAAATTACTTACGACTGTTTTGATTGAGTGACTGCTCCAGCGTTTGTCATTGAGTCCTTTTGCCGCATATCTGCGATATATGCACCTTTTGGCCGAAACATCTGACTTCTGCATACATTTGTTGCACTGTGAAGCTTCCCGGTTGTTGCACATTTAGAGGGACGAAACAACATATTTATAGTCATTTTAGATTATCCGAGGTAATTCCATGAAAGAAAATGATGGCCGGGAATGATTGCTGGGATTTAAAAC
The DNA here is from genome assembly GCA_905116865.2 of Candidula unifasciata. NCBI lineage: Eukaryota > Metazoa > Mollusca > Gastropoda > Stylommatophora > Geomitridae > Candidula > Candidula unifasciata. Next base: position 48,991 of record CAJHNH020000070.1, on the reverse strand, counting down.
TGTTATTATAAAAGTGACGTCTTAAAATGTTTGGAAACATTTCAATTTCGTGTGACTTTGTGTGACCGCAAAGCTTAAAAAGGCGCTGAAAAAAAAAAAAAAAGAAGAGGAAAATCCAGCATTTTAAAGAGAGGGTTGATGCAGCAACTGCAGCTGTAACTCGTGTCACGATTCAGAAGCCTTGGCAGGAGATGGGATACGGTCTAGGCATCACCAGAGCTACAAATGGAGCCCATTTCGAAGTGTATTCAGGTGAATCTTAAACTTTAAACTTTTCTGAGCATTTTAAGATGACACACGTGTATATACATTGCAAAGGCGCTTCTTTAATAATCACGTAGAAGTTTAAAATCCCGGTAATCATTTTAGATGACCATAAAGAGTTAGGAAACTTTTTTGTTTTTGTTTTTTGTCGAATATATTAGATTACGTGAATTTGACATTTAAAAAATGCTCCAGATGAATCTGGTGCAACGAGAGTCCAAAAGTGGAGAAACAGCCAGAACTTTTTGTCAGAGTTTACATCCGGTGAACGTGAAGAATAAAAAGAATCTGGTACTACTTACTCAATACTCCTCGTAACATGGAAAAATATTCTTAAACTTTTAAAAAATGGTTGAAACGCCTACTTTGTTTTTAAAACATAATTTTTTTTTTAAACTTAAAAAGAATTTCTGGTCAATAGCTAATAATATTAATTACACTGACAGGGATGGCGCGGGCATCAGAGAAATGCGACAGATTCTTGGAGACAGAGGAAAGCACATAAAGATTATTGCTAAAATAGAGAGTTTCTCAGGGATTTATAACTTTAATGAAATACTCAAAGAATGCGACGGAGCGATGGTGGCTAGAGGGGATATGGGCATTGAAATACCCCCAGAAAAGGTAATTATGTCAGAAATGTTAGAAAACTTGTGTATCTGCATTTTCTCTCTTACTCCCTCTCTCTCTCTCTCTCTCTCTCTCTCTCTCTCTCTCTCTCTCTCTCTCTCTCTCTCTCTCTCTCCCTCTCTGTTGACATACACAGCTACAGCCAATCCAGCGCCGTAGCTGACCCTCGCCTCATCAAAGCCGCCAGGTGATCTCTATTCACCTGAGCCTCAATTTGACATAGACGGAGCTAAAATAGACCTGATCGGGCTGCTTTACACCGGCTGATCAGGCGGGGTAAATCTGTTGTCCTTAATAAAGTCATGTGGCGACGTACAAAAAATATATACAGCTACGATTAGTATAGCCTAAAGAGTCAACATAGCTTCCTTTTAGTGTCCGTAATTAACTAATATACTTTTCACGTTATTACAAGCACAAACGACAAATGAATGTTGCAACTAGACAGCCGTCATCAACACATTACATGAACATACAAAACCGCATATAAAAGTGAAGAACCGCTTTCCCCACCTTCGGGCGCATTGAGCATATAGGGTTAGACCTATATTTTTTTTTTTGACCAATTGGCATCTGTTGGGTGATGTAATCAGCACCATACAAGCCGTCTTTACTTCCCAGGACTTGTACCTGGTACCCTTCAAGGCTGGGTCGACCTGGGAGCCAAGGACATTAAAAAAAAAAAGTTCGGCTCTATCACGACCTGAACCCACGGCATTCTGATCTACAGGCGAGCATCTAGCCGCCTTAACACGGTGTCTTCCTTACGATATATAATCATTAAAACATAATACCCGCAGTCACCTAGCTAAAGTATCTCCAAGTTTAAAAAAAAAATACATGTCTGTCTGACCAGTTGAATCTCTATCAGGTATCTATTAGAATATCTATCACCTATCTGTATAAAATAAAGCTAAATTGTTCAATAATTATTAGCACGTCACTTCAAATGATGATCTTTTGAGGACGAATGATGAATTCTCTGTTATCCATTCCAGGTGTTCGTCGCCCAGAAGCTGATGATATCGTCCTGCAATGTTGCCGGAAAACCGGTCATCTGCGCCACTCAGATGTTGGAGAGCATGACCTACAAGCCTCGAGCTACCAGGGCGGAATCCAACGATGTTGCCAATGCCGTTCTGGATGGTGCAGACTGCGTCATGCTGTCTGGAGAGTCAGCGAAAGGTAACCCTGCGTCAGCTATAGTTTATTGAACATGTGAACCGTTCTGGATGGTGCAGACTGCGTCATGCTGTCTGGAGAGTCAGCGAAAGGTAACCCTGCGTCAGCTATAGTTTACTGAACATGTGAACCGTTCTGGATGGTGCAGACTGCGTCATGCTGTCTGGAGAGTCAGCGAAAGGTAACCCTGCGTCACCTATAGTTTATTGAACATGTGAACCGTTCTGGATGGTGCAGACTGCTCTTCTTGTTATCTTTTTTTTTTAGATGAAACAATTCTGTATTTACATAACAGACATACTAACATAATGCATGTAGCATGAAACACTAGGACAACTTCCAGTGTGGGTTCAACGATCCTGTGTGTGTTAGTTTGTTTGAAAAAGAGATAATAGACCATTGACCCTTATCAAGCATATCGCAATGGGCAACTAATTATAAGGGATTTACTGAAATCGATTATGCTGAGCTAAAAGGCCCAGGTAAATTTTCCCCAGAAAAATTACAAAACCCCCCACCCTCCCCTACCACCGGAATGTTGGGCTTGGTTCTGTAACGTCCTGTAAAGGACACAACTAACTAGATATAAACCACAATACACGGTGCCAACAGCCCCTTTAAGAGCGAACGCTGAAGTAACAAGAACAAGAGTTGTGACCATAAAGCTGAGTATCGTTGGAGCAAACTCCTACTAAGAACTAGAAAAACGTCTTCAAGTGTACTGGTCATATACGGCTTGACCTTTATTTTATAGACCAGTCGGCTCTTGATTAATGCTGTGGTCAACATCACGCCGACCGCCTTTACTTCTCAGGGCTATACCTGTTACACACTCCAGGCTGGAGTGATCTAGGATCCATGGTCATTCTGAAGAAAGCCCGGTTTCGTCAAGACTCGAACCCACAACCTTCCCATCCGCAGACGAGCGTCTAACCGCGACACCACGGCGACTCCCAGTAAGATTAAATTCATTGAATAAAAATGCCCCTGACTTGAATATCCAGAATCAGGTGAAGTCATTGCACATGTTGTTACAGAGGACCAGGTGGTTTGGTTAGACTAAATAAAAGTCTCATTGAAACAATTGCTTTAGATAGGTTCTCTGTAGTTTAAAAATACAAAGCTGATAAGAAATAACAGATTTGGCATTTCTTTGTAAACGCCAACAATGTAAACCCAACAGGGCTGTATCCAGTAGAAGCGGTCAGTCACATGGCTGCTGTATGTCTTGAGGCGGAGTCCGTTCTTTACAGGTAGGTCAATTTTGCTGAAATCTAATATGTGGGGTCAAAGGGTGTAGATATCGCAGCTTAGCTATAAATCTCCATACAACGTACCAGCCGCTTTTCTTAAAGGGTGAACATACAAGCAGAAAAAGAAGAAGAAGAAGAAGAAGAAGAAGAAGAGAAGAAGAAGAAGAAGAAGAAGAAGAAGAAGAAGAAGAAGAGAAGAAGAAGAAGAAGAGAAGAAGAAGAAGAAGAAGAAGAAAAAGAAGAAGAAGAAAAAGAAGAAGAAGAAGAAGAAGAAGAAGAAGAAGAAGAAGAAGAAGAAGAAGAAGAAGAAGAAGAAGAAGAAGAAGAAGAAGAAGAAGAAGAAGAAGAAGAAGAAGAAGAAGAAGAAGAAGAAGAAGAAGAAGAAGAAGAAAGAAGAAGAAGAAGAAGAAGAAGAGAAAGAAGAAGAAGAAGAAGACAGAAGAAGAAGAAGAAGAAGAAGAAGAAGAAGAAGAAGAAGAAGAAGAAGAAGAAGAAGAAGAAGAAGAAGAAGAAGAAGAAGAAGAAGAAGAAGAAGAAGAGGAAGAAGAAGAAGAAGAAGAATTAGACAAAGGCACTGTTTAAGAACAAAACTTCATTGAAGTAGATTTTCATAATTGAGCTGAACTACAATAGGTACCAGGAAATGTGTGGAAAGTAAAGAGTTGCAAAAACTAACAAAAACTGCGACATCATTTGTTTTGAAGTAAAGAATGGGCTGCGCGATATTGATCACAAATAAAAGCCACTACACGATTGAATTATAAACTAGCTGTGCCCTGCCACGCGTTGCTGTGGCCGCGAATGGTGAAATGGAAAAGAAAGAAAGTAGCTCTCAACTAACAGTGTCTGTCATAACCCTCAACCCCTGCCCCTCTCCCCTTCACCCAGTCATATCTCCCTCTCCGAAGGATTGAAAAATCACCCCTGGCGAAAGTATTAAAATAGAAATAGTTAAGAAATGAGAACTTGAAAATAATATGTTAAGCTCTCTTAGGTAACAGTGTCTGGCACCCCCCCCCCCCTCCCCCCCATTATTATGTGGCGACATTGTTAAAATAGAAATAGTTCAGAAATGTAAAAAAATTGTTTTAAGCTCTCTCAGTTAACAGTGTCTGGCATCAACCCCCCTCGACACTACACCCCCCCCTCCCCCCCCCTCGTGACAATCATATCATCCTCTACGAAGTATGGGTAAGTCATCGCCTGACGAAATATTGTTGTTAAATTGAGCTTGGCATCCGTTTCCACCCAGACAAAAATGGGTAGCATTAATCTGTACTGAGAAGTAAATGTGGCCAGTGTAACAGCTACCACATAACTCATCGAGTACCAGTACTACTGCTACCACTGCCATCACCACCGTCACAGCAACAACACAAAACGATAACTACTGTCTGTACAGGTCGTTGTAGCCAGAGGATTGGCGCCGATGCTGTCGCCACAAACTGTTTAGTTTAAGTGTGTCCCCGAAAGAAAACTCTATCACCTAACCGGTGATGGAACCCACAGTAATAGTCAGTGACATTAAAAGAATGTACACTATTTTCACAAATAGCGGAAATAAAAACCTGCACTCGTCATCTCTCCCTGTCCGAAGTGACAATGTTTAATTAACTTTGGCATCCGTGTCGACCAAGATCAAACTGGACCGTAAGCCCTCTTAGTTAACAGTTTGTGTCATTAACGAATAGTTTTTGATCGAGTGAAGCGTCGGGGGGAGGGGGAGGCTAATGTGGACTGTACTTAAATCGGATGTCTTTGGGCGTAAGGCGCAGATGTCGCAACGTAGCTGTAAACCACAACACAACGTGCCAATCACACCTTTGGGGTAAAAAGAAAAATTAGTACCCAGCGGGGAATCGAACACCCGTTATACACGTGAAGGGGGGAATACATACAACTCTACTACCGAAGACTGAAGACTTTAGGGCAGATATCGCAGCCTAACTGTAAACCATAACACAACGTACAAACCTCCCTCTCAAGGGCGAACGAATATTACCTGTGACATAAACATAGAGCTTCACGACGTCGCCGCTACAGGCTAGCTGTAAACCACAAAATCGAACGGAAAAAAACGTAGATACTGCAGTCTAGCTATAAACCTCAACAAAACGTGGCAGCCACCCAGTTAGATCCCCCCCCCCCCCCCGCCAAAAAAAATTATATGACCGAGCGGGGAATCGAACCCCTATCACCCGAGTAAAAAAGCAAAATGCTCACAACTAACTACGCTAATGAATACTCGAGCATTCTATGGAAATAAAAGTATATAATAATAATGTGAAGGTCGGCGTTGCACAGTCAAAGGTGGCCAATTCATTAAAAATAAATCCGGGCGGCAACGAAACAAATAATGATTTGACCGTTGCTGAAGCTAGGTCGCTCGTGGTTTGTGCGATTTTATGACAAAAATTAACGCTTTGAGTCAGAGGCAACGTTGTGTGCAAATTTGAAAGCAATCGGTTCAGTAGTTTCCGAGTTTAGATCTATCGGCACCGGAAAATTTAGATTTTTATTAATATAGATGTGGCTCTTTCCTAATTTGGCCAATTTGGGTCCTTTACTTTTAAATGGTAAAAAAAAAAAAAAAAAACAATTATCCGCCTATGTGTTAACGAGACCCTTTCAGCATCATAGATGATTGGTAGAATGCGAGAAAGAATGCTTACTGACAGAAATGATTTCCCGTGTGAGTGCCGGATCCCTATTGTGAGGATAACAAAAACTGACCCAGCATGCATGTCGTAGGAGTCGACTAACTTTGAGTATCGTTCGAAGTCGGAGTACATCTGCATAAGAGGCAAGCAACAAAGGGTCTGCATACAAATAAGCCAGTTCTGTGAAAAGGATGTCCACGCAACACTTAGATTGTGGAACAAGACTAAATTCCAGACATGGACGAACACCCCCAACCTTGCGATGGAGTTTACAGCCGGTTAAGGAGGAGAATATGGAGACTAGGATGAAGAAGGCAGACGTGATGATAAATACCACACAGCGTTTACTTTAAATTGTGGGCAAATTGCCTTTAAAAAAAAAAAACAACGGACGTCGTATTTTTGGTTTAGCCCCTAAAGGTTCCAACTAGCGTTTTTGAACCCGACTTTCAGCGGGGGAAAAAAAGGGGGGGGGGAATAATAGACACTGCCCCATAACAACATATCGTAAAAGCGACTAAATACTTTAAATGTTTCTCTCAAAGTCAGAGTGCATTTGAATGAGAGGAGAAGAGCTAACAATCTGCATATAAATAAGAAAGATCTTAAGTTTAGGAACAAGACAAAAATTGCAGAAAGGGACGAACAGCAAGAAATTTCCGTCGAAGTTCACAACCGGTGAAGACCAAGAAGAAGTAGAAGAAGAAGATCCCGAAAGTGTCTTTGGTCTATAACCTAGCACCATTTGTCCATACCCAGAGGCGCCGGAATCTGTGCGGCTTGCGTACATTGTGACCACCCTCCACCAAAAGCAAATTATTGTATATACTCAGGGGAGGGGGTGTGGGTGGAGGTGTGTGGCCATATATTAAAGGGGGACAAGAGGGTCTTGCCACTTACTCAAAAGGGACCACTGATCTAAAGCACTTTAATAGGGCGTAGGCCCCTTGAGCACCATCCCTCACTTGTAAAGGAACAAGACAAAAATTGCAGAAAGGGACGAACAGCAAGAAATTTCCGTCGAAGTTCACAACCGGTGAAGACCAAGAAGAAGTAGAAGAAGAAGATCCCGAAAGTGTTTTTGGTCTATAACCTAGCACCATTTGTCCATACCCAGAGGCGCCGGAATCTGTGCGGCTTGCGTACATTGTGACCACCCTCCACCAAAAGCAAATTATTGTATATACTCAGGGGAGGGGGTGTGGGTGGGGGTGTGTGGCCATATATTAAAGGGGGACAAGAGGGTCTTGCCACTTACTCAAAAGGGACCACTGATCTAAAGCACTTTAATAGGGCGTAGGCCCCTTGAGCACCAGCCCTCACTTGTAAAGGGGCTGAACACCCCTACCTCTGCCCTCATCCGCCTCACCCCTTTCCGATTGTTTTCTTTGCATCGGCAAATGTCTCAAACGTGGGAACCGTTTCTTTACTTTCACTGTTCATTATTTTGGTGCAGTCAGAGGACGTTCGAAGAGTTGAAACGGTTCACCCCAGTGTACGCTGACTCGGAGCACACCATCGCTCTAGCTGCAGTGGGGGCGTCTTACCAGTGTATGGCCACGGCGATGTTGTGCGTCTCCATGACGGGCCGAACAGGAGCTCTCTTGTCCGCGTACAGACCGCGCTGTCCCATCATCATGGTCACCAGAAGCGAAACCGCAGCCAAGCAGTCGTTGCTATACAGGTAAGATGGTCGTGTTCTTTGAGAAGCTACTAGCGTCAAAGTGCTATTCGACCTAGCCTTAAATGGGTCTCAGGTAAAGTCCCTTGTGGAAAGATTGACAGACTACCTACTAGCATTTGCACTAGCATACACAAACATTAAAAGCATACGGTAGCCATCGGAAGTGCTAACACAAACAGTACGAGATTAGAAATGCACTTCATCATGGATGGTAGCACTAGCAGAAGTCACCAACAGATCAGCACACGCGATAAATTTGAATCACATAATAGCACCACCAAATTTGCGACAACCGGCATCACGCTATTTTCTGTATCTAAAATTCATACCCCCATGTTGGTCACAGTCGAAAAACATCCTAACTGAAATCCGCAGCTCACAGTGTCAGGCCATGCACTCAACTCAAAAGCTGGACAACGAAGCTATATCCCTTCAGTCTACAAATGGAGCAAAAATGCAACGGCCACCGTCTGGCAGGAGCAAACAATGTGCCACGGTTTTAAACAGTGACCCTGCCTAGCGTCCATTTTGACCATCCAGTGCCGACTGGTTTATAAAATATAGGTCTAGCTCTGTATGGCCAGTATCCCTGAAAGCGTTGAAAAGGGTCCTTTATTGTACTTTAAAAAAAAAATACAAAAACTATGGTCATGTATGAATGAGTGCATGACATTGAGTTGAAAGGCGTCGTTGGTAAAACTCAGAAATCCAGCGTTTTGTTCTTACAGTTTTTTTTTAGGATGACAGAACAGTGGTGGAGCGTTCATTATCATCATGTAGCAGGTCCTTTGCAGAACGTCGCTCTCATCACGGTGTGCTGCCTAAAAGAAACTCGGTCTCTCGCCAGCTCTCCCGCCTCGTGTACTTTCATATTCAAGGAGTCATTTATATCCTGTGCCCATCTTCGTTTAGCTCGGCCCCTGCCCCTTCTTCCCAGTACCATGTCTTCTGCTATTTTTTCCCAATCCGCCATGACGCTTGATATGACTAAAATTTTTTAGCTTCTGAGACAAGATGCTGTTTTTTTTTTTTTTTAGCCAATCTTCCTTTTGTTCAGATCTTTTAAAATGCCACTATTTCTCATCTTCTTTGTGTATGCTATTCTGAGAGTCTTTCCAGTAGGGCTTTACCGAATATTGGCTTCGTATTCGCTTCGGGGCCGAATAGTGTACCTATTGGCTATTCGGTATTCGACCGAATAGTTGCGGTTGTGCCGAATACGAATAGTAGTTACCTTACACCCGCTTCTGCATTCACGGCTTTAATACTGACATGGAACGATTGGTTTTGTTGAAAGCTAATGCAGCTTTCATGCATTAACTAAGCTGCCATTTACAATTTCCAAGTTTAGTTACTTGTTATAATACTTTGGATTCTTTTATTCCTAGTCATTAGTTACTACATACTGACTGAAGGATGCAAAACATAAAATGTTTTTAAATGTTTACTATTCTGTACGAATACTAACTAGACATGGAAAGAATAAAAACTCCGGCCACATCCAAGTCGATAAAATGAAAATCAAAGAACGGAAACATATAAGTACTTGCGTGCAAACTTCAACTGCTCCAACATGCTGAAAGAAGAAATACAATATAGAAAACAATCTAGAAATAAAGTATACTATGCCATTCAACATCTGCTGAAGTCAAAGTGTCTGTCTCGCAACACCAAGATCAAAATATATAAAGTGTTGATAAGACCAGTCGTTTTATGTGGCTCTGAAACTTGAAGCAGAAATAAAAGAGATGAGGCCTTATTACAGGTTTTCGAAAACAGTCTTACGACAAATCTTTGGACTCATCAAAGATGCTTACATCGGGGAATGGAGAGTGAGAAGCAACAACGTAACACATAATCTGTTTAAATCGCCATTGATCACTGTATCATGAGAGCTAACAGACTAAAATGGTTGGGGCATTTTGAAAGATTGTCAGATGACAGAGAAGTAAAACTGTATACACATGAGAGAGGAATGGGCGTAGACCACGAGGCAGACAAAAAATAAGTTCGAGAAATAATATCCAGTCAGACCTGCAGACAGCTGGTGTCACAAATTGTGAAGATAAGGTCAGCCAGAGAGATGAATGGAGACGAGTGATATCTGCAGCAGTAAACCTCAAGGGCTCAGAATGCTAAAGAAAAAGATGACTATTCTCTGCTACTTTATGTGAAGTAAAAGTTCAGCGTACATTTGACATTATGAATTATTATTATTTTTTTTTAAAGATATATTTTATAGACTATACACTGTTCGTATTCGTATTCGGCTGTAGTATAGTTGGTCCCGCTTTTCTTATTCGGCGGAATAGTCAAAAACACTACTCGGTACAGCCCTACTTTCCATAGCAGTATAGCTCAAAGCTCCTAATTTAATTCGTATGTAGTGGGAGATAATTCACGACTTATTTCCCTATGTTTGCTAGAGGGAAGATGCATGCTCTCAAAATTTTAATTTTGATTACCTTGTTGGTGCTTAACCATAGACTTTTAATTTTGATTACCTTGTTGGTGCTTAAACATAGACTTTTAATTTTGATTACCTTGTTGGTGCTTAACCATAGAATTTTAATGCTGTTTGGAGGGTGCAGTTTCAGGAAAACGAGGCAGAGGCTGACCTTCATTATCGTGGATACAAGATATTAAAGATGCATTGGCTATCAATGCACACAGAGCTGGAGACACTGGCTATCAATGCACACAGAGCTGGAGACATTGGCTATCAATGCACACAGAGCTGGAGACATTGGCTATCAATGCACACAGAGCTGGAGACATTGGCTATCAATGCACACAGAGCTGGAGACATTGGCTATCAATGCACACCGAGCTGGAGACACTGGCTAGAGAAAGAGAGATTATCAGGTGTGCCGTGGAAAGAGCGACTTTGTGTAAAGAACCCGCTGACTGATGCTAATGAAAATTACAGAATGGATACAAGTTAATGAGTGTCCACCATAATGCCATTAGACATGACCAAAGGTCAACTTAACTCCTGGTAGAGCTGTGACAATACCGCTTGACCAGTGGACGGAAATATGTTTGAACCCTCTCTTTCTTTAAATCTGGGATTCCTAAAATGGATATTTAAATGTGTTGGGAAGTAAGAGGTTTTTTATATATATATATATATATATATATATATATATATATATATATATATATATAAAAAATACTGATCACTTAACTCTTTGAGTGATAAATAATCTATAAACATATTCAAAAAGCATACAAACATGGAAATGGGTCTTGTATTGTTTTCTTTATAGCTCTCACAACATTGGGTAGTTCTTAATGGAAACTCAGCTGCCCATATGTGCTTTAAGAGCCCTATACTTGGGGTAATGAATAGACCTAATGCCTCTTAACAGGAATGATTTAAAAGGCAACTAAATAGGGTTTAGCTGAAATTATAGGTGTTCGACCGAAAGACACCGCCTTTCTGTTAACCCTAACAAAACTTGTCAACCACCCCTTGTAAAGGCGTACGCAGAAAAAGAAAAACCCTGAGATTGTTTTGTTATTTAAAAGAACGCGAGGCTGACCTACTACAATCTCAAACACTTAACTACTTCAAATCACAAACCAAGAAACTCTAGACAGTATGATAACCAAGAGAAGATGGAAATGGATTGGCCACGTTATGAGAATGAATCCTGATACACCTGCGAATACATCTCTCATATTGACACCAGAGGGAAAGAGAAAGAAGGAGCGCCCCAAAAACAACACGGAGACGAACAATTGAGAGTGACCTGAATGGGGCATCTCTGAAACGAAAAACTGCACTGAAGACTGCACAAGACAGGAAAGCATGGAAAGTCCTCTCTGAAGCCTCATGTGCCACTAGGCATAAGGAGAAATGATGATGATGATGAAATGATGATGAAGCTGACCTACACAAGTCACAAGATTCCCCCACTGGTCTTCGTCTTTAGCCGTATTGGTCATGTCAAGCTAGATCTAAGTTTTACAGACCAATCGGCACTGGGTGGCTTACATGATCAACATCACACCGGCCGTCTTTACTTCCGAGGGTCGACCTGAGAGCCAGAGTCATTTTTGAAACAAGTCCCGCTCCGCCAGAATAACAATTTATTATTTTCAAATAATATTGGATTACACGATGTACTGTCTGACATATTTCATTGTCAGAATACCACAGAAGTTAAAAAAAAAACACATTGGTTTCAGAGTAACAGTTGCAAAGACTAGTCCATTACGTCAGTGTAACACTTAACCATGACAGTAGTCCTTTGTTAGTTGAGTCACGGTAATTTAAAATCAATCAACACTTCTTTATATTTAACTAATTCTTATCTTTAGCGGCAAAATCCGGGATTAGTTTATTTCAGACGTGACTCTCTAATTAACCTTTGCCGCCCTCAGCTATAAATGTATGATAAACTCGAAGCAATGTTTCTTCGTTGTGAATTTGAACAAAGAAGACACAAACAATAGATTGCACAATTTGGCCTAAGCCACAGACATACATACTTACTGTTTATTCTCTTATCATTTATAGACCTTCTTGTTATAGATATAACTGAGTTGTATTGCCTGTCATGCATAGAAGTTCTTGGCTAGGTATACAGGGGTTTGACCAGATTTCACTCTCAACCAGATCCAAAAAGATAAGTTTTTGGTGTCCAACCTGCTTGATCAGACTTCTTTATTAAGTCGTATATTCAGGCTAGTTACAGATACACATTATGAGTTTTCAATGTCAAATTTTTTCTTGACCAGACTTCACTCTAATTCATTAAGTTCGGCTAGCGCCAGCGACTCGTCAGTTTTCTATCTTCAGTTTTGTGCCAGTTAACTTTAGTCACTTCTCCCATGAGCTATTCCCGTAAGTACTGTTAAAAAAAAAAAAAAACTAAAATTATATAGGAACGTCTGCCTTTCGAGGTAGCATGAGCAATAGTTATGCAGTCAGCCGGCAGGTTTTCTAGTTCGAAAGAATAAAAATGGGAGAGGTTGTGTACGTCATCACCACCACCATCACCACTACTACAACTACCACCACCACCACCATCATTATCATCATCACCATCTTCAGCATGTGCCGTGACGATAAGTGCAGGCTGTCAAGAATCACGGATCAGTTAAGTATTTTTGTCTTGTCACATCCAGCTGGCCAGGCCATCCCAGTATTTATCTCTTAGCCTTCCTCTTGCTTATTTTTTTTCATCAGTCTTGTCAGTTATTACCAAGTTCTTGAGTCAAATTCTTTCTCATTAACTGTCCGAAAGATAATAACTGTCTATGACTTTCATTTGTCTAGATCAGGAGGCTTCATCTGTTTTTTCTATCCGTCGATTATACTCATAGCCTTATTCTCAAAAACCACATCTCAAATAAAAAACTAGGTGCACGAGGCGGGAGAGCTGGAAAGAGACCTAGTTTATTTCGGGCAGACCGTGTTAAGAGCGACGAGCTGCAAAGGACCTGCTTCAAGATGATGTTTATGTATAGTTCGTGTTAAATAAAATGCAAGTGCATATTTAAATAATTTCCCTTCGTTGCGTTTCCAGGGCCATTATACCTTTCCTTTTTTCGGGCCCTTCCAAGCCATCCTGGGCGGAAGAGGTCAATGCCTACTTAACGGCTGGCTTAGACTTTGGAGTCAGAAACCGAATTATCAAGTATAACGACCAGATTGTCCTGGTCATGGGAACCGAGCAGGGACCCGACACCACCAACTGCATCCAGGTGCTGACAAACAAGCTGGGGGAAAGTTTTGTCTAACTGGTCGGAACTTGCTGTGCCAGCAGTATCATGGTTTTGAAACAGACATGGTAGGTAATATTGTCAATTAGAATCATCCATTAAATAGTTGTTTACGACAGTCTGTCTAACAAAGGCAGTATTAAACTTACCTATACACATAATCAGGACACAACTTGAAGGATCTTCTATGCATAATTTAACTGACTGTTCAGTTAAGGATCGGATTTCACTCAAGGCAAAAAAGGGAGACAGAAAATGTTTAAATATAAAAAATAAAATGAAATTTACCTGTGTGTATACATCTTCTCCAGGAGGTGGGTGGGGAAAATATAATTAGAATATAAATCGAAACGCAATAGTAGTAGTAGAAGTAGTAGTAGTAGTAGTAGTAGTAGTAGTAGTAGTAGTAGTAGTAGTAGTAGTAGTAGTAGTAGTAGTAGTAGTAGTAGTAGTAGTAGTAGTAGTAGTAGTAGTAGTAGTAGTAGTAGTAGTAGTAGTAGAAAAAGAAGAAGTAGTAGTAGTAGTAGTAGTAGTAGTAGTAGTAGTAGTAGAAGTAGTAGTGGTGGTGGTGGTAGTAGTAGTAGTAGTCGTTAGTAGTAGTAGTAGTAGTAGTAGTAGTAGTAGTAGTAGTAGTAGTAGTAGTAGTAGTAGTAGTAGTAGTGGTAGTATAGGGATCAGCGTCACTGCAAATTAGTTCCGGCTTACGTGTGGGTCTATGGGTGTGTTCGGCAGTTAGATAGGTAGATTGATAGATAGAACAAACGAACGACTTGTACTTTAGAACGATAGATAGATAGATAGATAGATAGATAGATAGATAGATAGATAGATAGATAGATAGATAGATAGATAGATAGATAGATAGATAGATAGATAGATAGATAGATAGATAGATAGATAGATAGATAGATAGATAGATAGATAGATAGATAGATAGATAGATAGATAGATAGATAGATAGATAGATAGATAGATAGATAGATAGATAGATAGATAGATAGATAGATAGATAGATAGATAGATAGATAGATAGATAGATAGATAGATAGATAGATAGATAGATAGATAGATAGATAGATAGATAGATAGATAGATAGATAGATAGATAGATAGATAGATAGATAGATAGATAGATAGATAGATAGATAGATAGATAGATAGATAGATAGATAGATAGATAGATAGATAGATAGATAGATAGATAGATAGATAGATAGATAGATACAAATAATGTGTGGTGGTTTGTACCCTCTAATTTGAAATAATACACCATATAGAGAATTGCGCCAGCTCTGTGGCTAAGTCTATGCGAACGCTTCGTAATGCTAGGGTGCCGGGTTCGATCCCAGCTGCGGGCCATGCGCGTTGCGTTGGTTTCGACAGTGGTATTAGGGGGCTGACCGTCCAGAAAGCAATGGCAAACTACTGGACGTAAATTGCCAAGAGAAACCACATAACAGCCAGGAGCTGCTAGGATTGGTTCTGCACAGTCCTGTAAAGGATACGCAACTAACCTATATTTTTTATAGAGAAATGCAGTTGTATTGCCCTATGTTCATAGATTTACATATGAAGTTCTTATAAACCTAAATTGTAGGGGATGTGAAATCGGTCGTGCGTGATTTGAAATGTACTATATATGTTTTACAAACAAATCCATGCATCCGCAAGTGGAAACAGGACATTGAATTAAATGATTAAATATATCTGTTACAGAAACGTTATTCCTTGTCACTCCAGAACATTATACAGTGTGTGTGGTGTGTGTGTGTGTGAGTGTGGTGTGTGGGGTGTCGGGGGAAAAATGGAGTAGTGGGGTGGTGGGGGGGGGGGAGGGGGTATAAACATTATGTTTTTGCTTTCAAAGGCGAATTTTTTCAAATTCTATCAGAACGTATTTTAAATATATTTATCTACATGTCAGATTTTGTTTACACACATATTCTTTTAATGAATTTACACAATGGTCCCCCCCCCCCCCCCCCCCACCCTTTTTGTTTTCTTAAAGCTGTCCTGAAATTTGTTTCACTATTCATTCTAACCTAAGACAATCAATGTTGTTTAATAATCAGTCATACACTGAATATATTCTGTTGATAGAAATGCGTGGGCAATAAATCTTACATGTTTTTAACCTTATCTACCAACGACACTGGGAGGTATAATGACTGTTGCCATCAGAGTAACAGAGTATATTTTATTCTATGATAATGTTTTCATATATACTGATAATACACATTTTACAAAAACAAACTTGCATGTCTGTTCTCTGTTCTTTGTAATGTTTTTCGTTGTGTGTTAGCTTAATTTTTTTTTAAATGTTGAAAAGTTAATTGGTTGGATATTATTGATAAGTAAGTCATTAGGGTAATAAATAACAGTTTTCGCATTATTGCCGCATAAGGGCACACCTTACTATACCCATATTCTTTTTAAAACTAATCAACACTCGACTGATTATGTAAGCTGATGTGCACAGAGCTCAAATAAAAATCTGCAGTTGAATATCAAAAGTATTTAGCAGACTTTTCGCTTCCCAGGTCGTTTTAAAATTAGAAAAATTACCAGGGATGGGGAAGAGGGGTTGGGGGGGGGGGAGGGGGGGGGGGGGGGTGGACAAATGGTTTTGTCAAAAAATGGCATTGCTGCACTTGGGACATTCTCACTCTGCTCAGTCAGTCCCCTTCTTCGGCACCCAGCAAAGTTTTCCCCCATCAGCAACTTGATTAAGTGTGCGTCTTTTGGAGCACCGAGTTAGTTCATTAACCTTTGAATCAGTCTCGCCAGTTCTTCGGAGTTCTTTTAGTTCTGCTGCTCTTTGCAGTTGATCCCAGATAGCTTCTGAAACATTTGCCTTATCATCAACAACAAAAGTGCAAACCTCCGCCCCCGAGGGGCGAAGAAGAGATAATATTCAGGCGGATCAACAAACTGTGGTCACTAACTGGAAAGAAAACGTCAAATCAAATAAACAAATGGAGGCAGATAATATTTGCAGCAGTAAACATTAAGGGTTCCTGAGTTGAAGTAAAAGTAAAAAAATGATGATGAGGAGGAGGAAGCAGAAGAGAAGCAGAAGAAGAACCGTGCCACGGATTTCGTACACTGTGAGGTGTTATACCTTTTTGATCTATCTGAAGATTCTGGTGTAATTACTGGCGATATCCGTGTGCTAAAAAAGTGATTTTTGATCTCAAACATCTCCGTAAGCGGAAATTTCAACATCATGCTCCAACTCCTGGCATTGGTGAGATCTAAATCAGTGTTTACACCCACCAACTGCCATAGAGAGCCCCACTGACGAAAAACGGTAGACCCTAAGCAAGCCGAAGACCACGCAGAAAATAGAAAAAAGGCGCCAAGAACAGCCTTAAGGAAATAAAGACCAACAAATACAAGACACTGGAAAGAGCATAAAAAAAAATCCTCACATCTTCCCCAAACGCTTCGACAAAGAAAACTGGAGAAAATTACAATGAACAATAGACACCACAAACGTTGGAACTGCACTTCTCAACGAAGGTTTTCCAATGTAACCTGGTCAGTTGACTATTCACCTTTTTTTTCCCTTCTTTTCTTCAGTTTGCGATCTATTTGAATCTTCTTCTTCTTCTTCTTCACTTCCTCTTTTACCGCTGTGGGTGTCCAGGGAGATATAAGGTTCTATTTCTAGCTCTTCTGGCTGCCTCGACCATAGGCACATCGTGCTGTTGTAGAGTTTCTCTGATGTTATCCTTCCATCTTGTTCTTGGTCTACCCCGTGCTCTACGTCCTTCTTCTCTTTCCATGTATGCTTTGTATGGTATGGTGTCACAAGGTATTGTCTCTAAGTGGGAAAACCATTTCACTTGCTGTCTTTGTATGTAATCCAGAATTGGTTCTGTGCCGACTTGTTCTCTTATGATCTCATTCCTGATCTTATCTCTAATGGTCACTCCTACAGCCCTTCTCAGACATCTCATTTCCGTGGTTACTAATTTTCTTTTATGGTTTGTTGTGAGTGACCATGTCTGGCACTGGTAGCACAGAGTTGGAATAAATATGCTTTGAATAAGATGTCTCTTTGTGCTGATTGGGATTGTCTTATGCTGTAAGAGGGGTGCTAGCTGTCCCAATACTTGGTTTGCTTTACTACATCTGATGTCAATTTCTTTATCCAATTTCCCATCTTCGGTAAATGGAGTTCCCAAATATTTAAACTCAGATGCCTGTTTAATGCCTTTGTATTCTATTGCTATGTTTAGATCTGCCTTCTTTTTTCCTATTGACATTACTTCTGTCTTTTCAGTGTTGATTCTCATATTATTTGTTTTACATTCTGCATTCATGGATGTTAGATGTTGTTGCACTTTCATGGCTGTATCTGCTATCAAGGCCTGGTCATCTGCAAAGAGTAATTCGCTGATCTTACTAAGATCTTCATTCATGGGCTTGGCATTCTTGCATATACTGTCGATGTAGGTGATAAACAGCAGTGGTGATAAGACACACCCATGTCTTACTCCAGATGTCCCTGTGAAAGGATGAGATGTTCCCTGATTTATTCTAACTACACTTCTACAATCCCTGTATAAACTTTTGCACACTTCGATGAGGTGTTTGCTTACTCCATATCTTGCCATTATTTTCCATAATAATTGTCTGTCGACTCTGTCAAATGCTTCTCCTGGTCTACGAATGCCACAAATAAGTTCTTATTGTGTTCAATGTTCTTTTCTATTAACTGTTTAAGTGTGAAGATTGCATCTGTGCAGCTTCTATTTCTCCTAAATCCCATCTGTTCTTCTGCCAGCTGTGGTTCTATCACTGGTCTCAGTCTTGTTTCTATTATCTTGGCATACATTTTGCCAACATGGCTTAAAAGAGAGAAGCCTCGATATTGACCGCATTCTCGTTTGCTTCCTTTGTTCTTCCACAATGGTATAACTATTGCATGTTGCCAATCAATAGGGGCCTTTTGTTGTACCCATGCTGCATTGAATATTCTGTGAAGCCATCTGATGCTGCTTTCACATGCTGCTTGAATTATTTCTGTTGGTAATCTATCAGCTCCTGGTGCTTTATATTTGGGAGACTGTTTAATGACTTTTTCTATTTCATCCATTAGTATGTGTGGTTCTAACACTGTTGCTCTGTGCTCTTCAGTTGTTCTTTCCTGATGATCTCCTAGAGGATTAAAGAGCTCATTGAAGTATTCCCTACATCTTTCTGCTATCTCAGGTGGATCTATCAATGGCCTTCCTGTCTTATCATTTATTATTTCAGTGGGGTTGTAGCTCTCATCTCTTTTCCGCATATTTTTAACTACTTTGAAAAATTTTCTGCTGGCTGTTTTCTCATTTTCTGCTGGCTGTTTTCTCATTTTCTGCTAGTGACTCACCGAAACGTTCCCAGGATGCTTGTTTAGCTTTTTTGACACTCCTGTTGGTTTCTCGCCTTTGCAGTCTATAGTTTATATAATTTTCTTCTTTCTTTGATTTTATCCACTGTTTATATAAGTCTTTTTTTCTTTTTAATTGCTTCTTTTACTTCTTCGCACCACCAAGGTGAATATTTGTTATTTCCCCGTCTGTTTCCACTCTTCCGTTTTCCACATAATTCTTCTGCAATACTAAGCATAGTGTTTTTATATATACTCCATTCTTCCTCAATATTGCCAACTACATGTGGAAGTTGTTTGAATGCTGTCTCTGCTTTCTGTTGTAACTGTTCTTTTACTCCTTCCTGTTTCAGATTTGCTATCTTGATGAGATCCTTGTTTTTGTTTAATTCCTTTCTGTGTTTCTTTAATGTAAGATGTTTTGCTGTTAACACAACTATTTTATGGTCAGTGTCACATAGACCATTAGGGATTGCTCTTGAATCAAGAATTTTCCTTCTTCCTTGAACTCGGGTAAATATAAAGTCAATCTGGCTCTTGATCTATTTGAATAAGCTAATTAAAAACAACCTGCAACAGTAACCAGTATTTACCTTGGCGGCTCTGTATTTTGTTATTTTGGATATGCACTGTTTATTTTGACTGTTTTGTTTTCACCGCGGGATCGGTAATATTGCTGGCATATGCAGAGTGCGTTTTAATTTGTAAACCTTGTTTGATGACTAAAGGTCCCCCGGACAAGCCGTTATAAAAACGACTCGCAAACCCCATCTTTGTCTTAACAACAATTGGAAATCAGTGCATCTGTTGAGGAGAATCGGTGTTGCAACGTCTGATTGATTGATTTGATTCAAGAACCGATATCACAGCACTCTATGCATTCCCATAAGCGCTGCGTCCCCATCTTCAGCAGCCAGTGAAGAGTTCCGAAACTAATGGAGCCAGTAGCATTCTGATTAAACGCCCGCCTTGCCTGAGCCTTGTGCATCTGCCAGAACCTCTTGTCACTTCCCTCTGCATCAATCTCACCAGACTGTGGTGATCCATCATCTCCTCCGGACTGTACACGCTCTCCCACAAGGCACTAACCACGTCTGCCTTATCATACATCAGTATTCCACCAAGCTGTGTAGAGCCAGCCAGTCTGTCCGTCTGTTCAATTCCCAACACACCGGCGTCCCCGGTGCAAACATCCAGACAATACTCCTCATCCGTGTTGTAAAGTCTGGTCATCCCTTACCAATTACCCTCATATGCTTTTCCGATAAACATAAGTAGTTATGCAAATAGGATGACTCATCGAACAGTTTTCTCTACCCACACCCTTGTTGAATAGCCCGATTCCCGTGTGGGTGCTAGGGCTTTATGTTAGAGAAAAATGAATAGCCTTACTGTGCCCCGTCCCCGCCCCCAACAAGCATGTCGTTAAAGTAGATTGTTTAGAGACATTTCCTTCGAAGTCGGAGGGCACCTGCATGTAAGGCGAAGAACCAACAGACTGCTTACAAACAAGTAGAGTGTAAAATGGATGTGCACGCGAAACTCAAGTTCTGGAACAAGACTAAAGTCCCAAAGTGGATAAACAACAAGAACTTTCCTCCGGAGTTTACAGCCGATGAAAGCTAAACAGAAGAAGGGGAGGAGAGTCATCCTTTATGTTCAGTTAATTTGCAGGCAGATATGGTTCGGCCATTTACATAATCACCATAATAGCGGAATAGGTCAACGCCTTGTCATTCTCAGGCCATGAGGCCAAATCTTTCAGGTATGTATTGCTTTGTCTTTCCCTAGTTCTCTTTCCATCGAGCCCGCCAGTTAACAGTTAACTGTTGAATTCATTTCTACCATGTCTGTGAACGTGGTGTAGCGGCTAGAGCCCTCCTGCGGATCTGAAGGTCGTGGGTACAGGTCCTGACGAAGCCATGTTTTTTTCACTAACAACCTTGCTCCCAGATCGACCTAGTCTTAACTAGGTACAAGGTAAAGTGCTGAGAAGTAAAGGCCGCCGGTGTGATGCTGACCACATCATCCATCAAGTATCGATTGGTTAATAAAATATAGATCTAGCCCTATATGCCTTATACGCCAGTTGTTATGTTGCGTAATTGAAGTATCATTTGCGAAATCGATCCTTCTTTATCCTTAGTAAAAGAGGTCGTTTACCCCTGTGCTTTCATTGTGTATTTACCCGTTGTGCCTTTGTTGGTTTATTAATATTGTCTTTTTGAGGCACCCCTGTATTTTGCTGTACTGTTGAATTTATTTGGAATTTGTATCAAGTGCATCTTTTAACTTATAATACCTGCTATGTATATTGACCATGATTTATATATTTTTATAAATAAAGTCTGTTGAATACCACACTGCGTTGTTCTTGTTTTATGTAGTTAAAATATGAGAAATAATAAAAACAAAACACCCTACAAAGTACAAACAGCTGGCTACATTCAGAATTGACTACTGAAACCCCAGCTGACCAATCAGAACCTTCGAATATTGTACATTCAGGGTACCCATTAGTTCTCACCATAAGAGAACCGCGTCCTCTGCAACCTGAAAAAATCACTATTGTCTGTGGAGGATGAATCATCTGCCACTTTATCAAATATCTGGCTCTGCACTAAAGAAATATTTGCCTTACCCTGTAAGAAAATACCAACACCCCTGGAGAGACAAAGTATCGATTTCCTATGCCTTTTCCCGAAAACCAATCACTTGTGCTGTCATCAGCCACCCGATCGATATTTACTAAGGATAAAGAGGGTGGCGACCCGATCGATATTTACTAAGGATAAAGAACAGCAACACGAAAAAACCAATCACTTATGGCCGCCATCTTTTACTAAGGATAAAGAAGGATCGATTTCCTAAATGATACCTCAATTACGCTACATAACTACTTACGCCTGAAGACGTGGAAAAGAGTCCTTAACCTTACTTGTTCTTTACTTGACTTATGACCATGAACTAGGTGACCTCTTCACAAGAAAAGGAAACTGCACCCAGCGCCGACACAGAAAAAACATTGGATAGGAAGCGCTGAGTGCCCCACCCCTTTCTAACCACCACTGCGGCCATATTTTTTTAAGGGTAGGATCCACAATCATCTCCCCACGATACACACTAGCTCACTCTTGCTTGGTCGACCTCCAGTCACCCGACCTTCGCACACTTTTAGAGGGGTATTCGACAATGCGTTTATATCGCGTGTTGTATATTTAAGCACACAAGCGCTTTTAATACTACAAAAATATTCACAAACTGGGTCTAACCCACAAACCCTCTAGAGAGTGCTGCAACCTATGTCACAGGCATTTTCTTTTTTGGAATAAAAAGGTAAATCCAAGACAAGCCAGAAAGGCCAGAAAGGGCAACATAGCCGTACCCCCCCCCCCCCCCCCCCCCCCCCCCCCCCACCCCACCCCCACCCAGACCGCAAGTGAGTCTAAAAAATGTATAAATGGAACGCGACCTACTTCGGATGGGGAGATTATCGTGGATCACACCATTTTTAGCGCCCCTCCCCTACAACCGCCACCGAAGTTATTTGTACACTGTGTCCGTAAAATTATCGTGCACTTTTGACGTCCTGCACTTTTGACGTCCTTGGACGTCAAAAATGCATCATGACTTTACGAACACACGGGTATTTTCTAGCGACCCCCCCCCCCCCCCCCCCCCCCCCCAAAAACACCTCTTCCGCCTCCCCCTCCCCCTTTTCAATCACCACCGAGGCAATATATATTTTCTAGTGCCTCCTTCCCTTTCACTCACCGCGGAGAACATATATATTTTCTAGCGACTCCACCCCCCCCCCACCCCCCTACCCCTTTCCACTCACCACCGAGACAATATATATTTTCTAACGCCTCCCTCCCTTCCACTCCCCACCGAGACAATATATATTTTCTAGCGACTCCCTCCCTTCCACTCCCCACCGAGACAATAGATATTTTCTAGCGCCTCCCTTCCTTCCACTCACCACCGAGACAATATATATTTTCTAACGCCTCCCTTCCTTCCACCCATCACCAAGACTATTTATATATTCTTTAGCGCCAACCACTCCCCCCCCCCCTTATTTTTTTTTCAACCCCCACCGAGGTCATGTATATTTTCACCGCAAAGAGTGGGAGGGACAACTAAAAATGGTAAAAATTTAGTAGCGTCTACCTTCACCGGACGTTGCAGAACCAACCCCAGCATTGTTTAATTAGCTCTTGTGGTTTTTCTAGACACATTTTACCTTCAGTAGTTTGCCATTTCTGTGGCTTAGGCGCTGCGAACAAGCTTCGTAATGTCGGGGTGCCGTGTTCGATCCCTGCTGCGGACGGCTTGTCTTCCAATGGTTTTGACCGTGCTCCGAAAGCCGACCGTCCAGAGAGCAATGGCAAATTACTAGAAGTAAATTTGCCTAGAAAAACCACAACATCCAGAAAGTGCTGGGGTTGGTTCTGCAACGTCATGTAAAGGATACGTAACTAACTTTTAGGAGAGCGGCTGGCCGAACGGTTAGGAATCTGGTTTTCAAGCGGGAGACCCGGGTTCGAATCTTTATATGGCATTTTTGTTTTGCTTTTTGTCGGGGGCAGAATGAAATCCTTACCTGCACAGTCGTGGCAACAGCACTAGCTATGCGGCCGTAAACCCTCAGACTGAAAGTCTCCCCCCCCCCCCCATCCGCCGACACCACAAAAGTGGTATAATAAATTCAGCAACTGGCAGTTTGCAATTGCTCTCTGAACGCGCAGCTGACGGTACCACTGTCGAAACCAAGGCAAGACAAATCGTCCGCAGCCGGGATCGAGCCCGGTACCCCGGCATTGCAGACGCCGACAATATTATAGTAATAGTGCTTCTAATAATAATGTTCCGAATGGTTAAAAAATATGGTATGATTATATTTGATATAACATGAAACATGTAAACAGATAATCTGAAAGAGGTGTAAAGGTAGCTTCTTAACTTTCTTGTAGAATTACGGGGGTGATATTTTTAAATTGTGAGGGGCTCAAGGGGTCTGAGCCTCCCAGGTTTCGGTGCCTATGGCTGCAACGAAAAACCAACACTATCTGTCTCTCGACTTTGTTGAACACTATCTGTCTCTCGACTTTGTTAAACACTTTCTGTCTTAACTTGGTTGAACACTCTCTGTCTCTCGACTTGGTTGTACACTCTCTGTCTCTCGACTTCGTTGAACACTTTCTGTCTCTCGACTTTGTTGAACACTTTCTGTCTTAACTTGGCTGAACACTCTCTGTCTCTCGACTTGGTTGAACACTCTCTGTCTCTCGACTTGGTTGAACACTCTCTGTCTCTCGACTTTGTTGAACACTTTCTGTCTTAACTTGGCTGAACACTCTCTGTCTCTCGACTTGGTTGAACACTCTCTGTCTCTCGACTTGGCTGAACACTCTCTGTCTCTCGACTTGGTTGAACACTCTCTGTCTCTCGACTTGGCTGAACACTCTCTGTCTCTCGACTTGGTTGAACACTCTCTGTCTCTCGACTTGGCTGAACACTCTCTGTCTCTCGACTTGGTTGAACACTCTCTGTCTCTCGACTTGGTTGAACACTCGCTGTCTCTCGACTTGGCTGAACACTCTTTGTCTCTCGACTTGGTTGAACACTCTCTGTCTCTCGACTTGGTTGAACACTCTCTGTCTCTCGACTTTGTTGAACACTTTCTGTTTTAACTTGGCTGAACACTCTCTGTCTCTCGACTTTGTTGAACACTTTCTGTCTTAACTTGGTTGAACACTCTCTGTCTCTCGACTTTGTTGAACACTTTCTGTCTTAACTTGGTTGAACACTCTCTGTCTCTCGACTTTGTTGAACACTCTCTGTCTTAACTTGGTTGAACACTCTCTGTCTCTCGACTTTGTTGAACACTTTCTGTCTTAACTTGGTTGACCACTCTCTGTCTCTCGACTTTGTTGAACACTTTCTGTCTTAACTTGGCTGAACACTCTCTGTCTCTCGACTTTGTTGAACACTTTCTGTCTTAACTTGGCTGAACACTCTCTGTCTCTCGACTTTGTTGAACACTATCTGTCTTAACTTGGCTGAACACTCTCTGTCTCTCGACTTGGTTGAACACTCTCTGTCTCTCGTCTTTGTTGAACACTTTCTGTCTTAACTTGGTTGTACACTCTCTGTCTCTCGACTTGGTTGAACACTCTCTGTTCCTCAACTTTGTTTAACACTCTGTCTCTCAACTTGGTTTAACACTCTCTGTCGCTTAACTTGGTTTAACACTCTCTGTCTCTCAACTTGGTTCAACACCCTGTGTCTCTCAACTTAGTTGAACACTCTGTGTCTCAACTTGGTTAAACACTCTCTGTCCCTCATCTTGGTTGAACACTCTCTGTATTAACTTGGTTGAACACTCTCTGTCTTAACTTGGTTGAACACTCTCTGTCTCTTGACTTGGTTGAACACTCTCTGTCTTAACTTGGTTGAACACTCTATGTCTCTTTACTTGGTTGAACACTCTCTGTCTTAACTTGGTTGAACACTCTCTGTCACTCATCTTGGTTGAACACTCTCTGTATTAACTTGGTTGAACACTCTCTGTCTTAACTTGGTTGAACACTCTCTGTCTCTTGACTTGGTTGAACACTCTCTGTCTTAACTTGGTTGAACACTCTATGTCTCTTTACTTGGTTGAACACTCTCTGTCTCTCGACTTTGTTGAACACTTTCTGTCTTAACTTGGCTGAACACTCTCTGTCTCTCGACTTTGTTGAACACTTTCTGTCTTAACTTGGCTGAACACTCTCTGTCTCTCGACTTTGTTGAACACTTTCTGTCTTAACTTGGCTGAACACTCTCTGTCTCTCGACTTGGTTGAACACTCTCTGTCTCTCGTCTTTGTTGAACACTTTCTGTCTTAACTTGGTTGTACACTCTCTGTCTCTCGACTTGGTTGAACACTCTCTGTTCCTCAACTTTGTTTAACACTCTGTCTCTCAACTTGGTTTAACACTCTCTGTCGCTTAACTTGGTTTAACACTCTCTGTCTCTCAACTTGGTTCAACACCCTGTGTCTCTCAACTTAGTTGAACACTCTGTGTCTCAACTTGGTTGAACACTCTCTGTCCCTCATCTTGGTTGAACACTCTCTGTATTAACTTGGCTGAACACTCTCTGTCTTAACTTGGTTGAACACTCTCTGTCTCTTGACTTGGTTGAACACTCTCCGTTTTAACTTGGTTGAACACTCTATGTCTCTTTACTTGGTTGAACACTCTCTGTCTTAACTTGGTTGAACACTTTCTGTTTTAACTTGGTTGAACACTCTCTGTCTCTTGACTTGGTTGAACACTCTCTGTCTTAACTTGGTTGAACACTCTCTGTCTCTTGACTTGGTTGAACACTCTCTGTCTTAACTTGGTTGAACACTCTCTGTCTCTTTACTTGGTTGAACACTCTTTGTCTCTCGGCTTGGTTGAATATTCTCTGTCTCTCGGCTTGGTTGAACACTCTCTGTCTCTGGGCTTGGTTGGACATTCTCTGTCACTGGCTTGGTTAAATACTCTCTGTCTCTTAGCTTGGTTGAACACTGTCTCTCGGCTTGGTTGAACACTCTCTGTCTCTCGGCTTGGTTGAACACTCCCAGTCTCTCGGTTTGGCTGAACAGTTTTTGACTCCTGGCTTGGTTGAACACTCTCTTGTCTCTTGACTTGGTTGAACAGCTTCTGTCTCTTGACTTAGTTGAACACCCTGCGTCTCTCGCACTGGTTAAGCTCTCTCCGAGACTGACGTTCATCCATGACTTTACATTATCCTCCCATGTCAATAAAAGCATATCAATATTGTTCTGGTTAAATATTCCATTTACGTGGTAGTCACAGCCTTGTCCCTAAAGACAGAAAACCTCATCCAGTAGGCAAAGACATCATTGAGGGTAAATACACCGCACCAGTAAGTGTCTGGTTTCCATCACGCACAGGTCCGCCTCGCTGATTCTATTCAAACATCTCCAGGTTTTTATTTTATGTCTTTTCTATGAGACCCAACAACAGATCATGTTTCATCCGTGAAAACTAATCGCAACAACTTGTGACAATGCATTTTTAACAGGGAAAAAATACACGAGGCATGCAAGAAATGACTTTAGTTCAAGAGCGCAGGAACATGGAAGCTAAGGTCCCTTGAGACCTCCGCCTCTATGTCCAGAAGAATGAAAGAGGCTGAGTTCCTAGGAGGGAACCGCCCTGATGTAGACTCTCACCTGCTGATCCGAAGGTTGTGGGTTCAGCTCCTGACGCCGCCTTTTCTTCCCAGGACTGCACCTGGTGCCCACTCAAGGCTGGGTCGATCTAAGAGTCAAGGTCATTTTTAAAAAATTGGTTTCGTCAGGACGCGAATCCACGACCTTCCGATCAAGCAACGTCAAGCAACGTAACTGCACACGTAAAAAATCGCAGTTCCACTATTCACTTCGCTCCGAAAAACTAAATTCCATTTGTTAGCCCACGTTTTACAGCTTACCGGAACAGCTGCTTGGTCCATCTAAAGTATGTCAGGATCTGTAGAACATGCAAGAATGCCTGTTATAACATACATTCTATATATACCCTTTTCATGTTGCAGTTGACATACAGGCCATTTACACTGATCTTTACTGCTGCCGGCCTGTTGCTTTTCTGCCTGTGGTATCCCTTGCATTACTTCCCTTCCTTTATACTTTCCTTAGGTAGTCCACGTCTTCCATTTCCATCTGTTGTTAAGAGGGGTAGTTGGTTTTAATGAATGGTCACTACGTATTCTGCAAACATGGCTGAGCCATTTCCATCTTCTTCCTTTGCCAGTGATAAACATTTTGCTTTCTACCTCATTTCATCTACCGAGCCCTGCAGTACTGTTTTAATTTTTTTTTTCATATCTTATTACATGTTATAACATTGCATTTTCCCGTCTCTTCACTGGATTTAAAAAGTTATTCTTTTTTTAAACAGATTTTTGAACCGACTCTTGTTTTTTTTTTATCCAACCAGTAACATGTACACGGTTCACAAAGCACATATCAGCGCCAACGGGCGCACTAATCTTACATCTAGAATAATCATACATCTAGAATACAGACTTGTGCAGACCCCGCGGGCTTACCACTTGAAGCGTTTTCTTGAGTTGTTCGCATGACCACTAATGTGGAAGAAAGAATATACGATAGGGTTTAAATGCACAAGGCTAGTGTAAATGTTTCAATCTGAACGTGTGTGTCTGTATGTAAAATGTAAAATACTATCTAAGAGAATATAAAGTAAGATGTGAAATTTTTACTCTACGCAACACAAGAGAGTGAAATGATAAAATCATGCTTAGTCACAATGAATCTTTGATCATTCAACATACCACATCGTTCATCTGGTTATGTAGTTTCGATACGAAAATAGGATACAGAACAGCCATTATAATAATTCAACATTGATTTACCCACGTGAATGAGAATTTTTTTCAAAACCCGTGCCAACTCGGTAGTCGCGACCCGGGTTGTCCTCCCCCAAACATTACAAGAAAAGGAAAATCGCTGAAACATTCAAAGAATGGTAACTCCCTCTGACGATCTTAAGACTACTGCTATGCTCGGTCCTTCGTGGAGTTTCTACTACTTGTTTTAAAGTTACAAGTTTTTCTATTATAATGGTTTTTGCTGTGGGTGCTGTATATATAGTTGATAAACAACGGTACGAGTATTTTAATGTCACTGCAACATAACAATATACCACTATAACATGAAGCGCCTAACAGTTCACCAATAATTTCACACCAGAACCAAGTAAACATAATCTCTCCCCCCCCCCCCCACACACACACACGCACACACTTTTCTTCTTTTTCTTCTTCTTCTTAGTTTGTCCTATATATTCATGTTCGAATGTAGCAGAATTGTCATATTTTCGCTTTTCAGCTTGTGTCTGTGGGTGTTGTGTTTGTATTGAGTCTGTGTGTACGTCTTGTGTCTGTGTCTATATCTTGTGTCTATGTATATGTGTTGTGTCTGCTTGTGTGGTGTCTGTGGGTGTTGTGTTTGTACTGAGTCTGTGAGTACGTCTTGTGTCTGTGTCTATAGGATTGTCTATATGTATTTGTTGTGTTTGTGAGGGTGCCTAGCCGGTGTATAGTGTGTGTGTTGTCTTTGTGTTTATGTTGTGCATGTGTGTACCTATTGTGTCTGTGTGTTTGTATTGTGTCGCAATAAATGTGCTGTGTCTGTGATGGTGTGTATGCCTGTTATGTTGTGAATGAATCTTCAGTGTGTGCTCTTTTGTGAGTGTAAATGTCACTATGTATAGGTGTGTGCTTGTGTCTGCACGTCTGTATCTGCCTCGAGTGTATGTTTGCCTTATGTGTCTGCGTTGCGTGTGTATTCTTGCATGTATAAATAAAAGTAAGCATTTGTGAGACAAGCTTTTAAATCTTAGCTTTACATTCCTACTATTGTGTAACTGGCTGCTGGAATAGGTTGTTAGCCTTTTATAATAATTTTGGTTTCGCTTCACTCGGGCTTAAACATTCAGGTTTGCAGATTGAAACTCTCCGAAAGTGGCCAGTAAGTCAAAAACTTAATATAAGGCCCGTCGCAAGATAAACTTTCCTTTTTGGTCTCGCCAGTCGCCCTTGAAACATATAGTCTTCCTATCGGTTGCTGAGCCGTACAACGCGTCAGTGCAATGTTGGTACGGCGGCGTGAGTCGATTTCGTGTTTTGGCTGTACGTTGAGTAGATAGGTTGTATTAGATCGTGACTTTTTTCGAATCCTTGCGTGGAGATTCTTACAGTAGACTGCGATGAAGTGAAGACGAACTCACATCCTTGTTAGATGGAGTGATTAGCACATGGTCTGTTCGAACACGTTGTTGATTGTTAATATATTGTTATCTGCGAAGCACGTTAGTCTTGTATTCAAGAAAATGAACATATATTAAATGTGATGATTACATTATATTTACTTGATTCAGAATAAGACTTGTAGTTGTAGACTTACTGTTGTTTAACACACTTTACACATATTCACCGCCCTGGCCATGAGTAATATTTCATGGTCCTTGCACCAGTGGAACTTTTGTCTTTCCTTTGCAGTTCGGCGGGAAAATACTTACTGTCTTAACCACATTTATTTTCCCGACTGTCTTCTTGTTTTCCTTTTTCGCTTCCCGCTAGCTCACTGTGAATTTTGTTATATAAACATGAAATGCATGATACATAAAATAAAGTTGCCGTATGAAAGGTCAGTGCTTAAAATGATCGAATGTAAGACAGACCTGCGTTCCTGATTTGTATGTAAACTCTTGGGAAGTGCGTTTGTTCGTTCATTCGTAATAGCTAGCACAGATGGCTTATGGTACAAGTGAACAGCTGGCATAAAAACATAAACCGTAGCTTGCTGCAAATATCTATAGTTTAGCATTCAGTACTCTTATTAGGTCTTATTTACCTGAAGTAGCTTGTTAGTTTGATTTCTAGATTATTGTAGTATATTTTGCTATTAGGGCTCAGAAGTTAGAAAGTTTTTTTTTTTTTTTTTTTTAGTTAAACGAGCTTAGGCGCAACTTCTGCAAATAACTTAAAAATGAAAACTACAGAACGTGCATCTTTTCTCCAACAACACACATGACTTGCCCAATGAAGTCCCTTCGTATTAAAAAAAAAAAAAAAAAACATTTCGCGTTTATTATGAAAACGTCCGAGTCATGGCGCGCCGTCGTTTTACAGTTATAGATGAAGAATTCAGATAGATGTCGACAATTCATTGTCGACATTATAAACAAAATCTACATTGCTTTATCAGATGTCAGCAATCTGTAGAAACAAACTGTCATTGAAATTGTGACACATTTGTGATTATTTTCCCGATAAGCAGGCAGTCGTGAATAATTCAAGCCATTTTGAAATACTAAACACAAGCATATATCTCATTCTATAATGAATTAAAATAAATTAACATTCATTCATTCATTCATTCAGTAGCATGTCCCTCGCGGAACCTCGCTGCCATAACAACCCTCCGGAAAACCTTCCTATCCTGAGCAAGATGTCCTGCGTCTGATACACCCATCTGGAGATCATCTGCCACATCCTGCACCCATCTTCTCCTTGGCCTTCCTCTTCCTCTCTTCCCAGGCATATACCCCTCCATTATTGTTCTCTCTAGACTTCCATGACGTTTCAAGTGACCAAAATATTTCAATTTTCTTTGTTTTATTGTCTTTACTAGCCAACCCTCTTCAATATTCAGCTCTTGAAGTATGGATGCATTTGTTCTTTTCTTTACCCAAGATATTCTTAGAACCTGTCTGTAACATTTATATTCAAATGCATTTATGCGCTGTTCCGCTTGTTTAGTAAGTGTCCAGGTCTCACAGGCGTATGTTGCAATGGGAAAGATGCATGCTCTTAAAAATCTGACCTTTGTAGTTCTATCTGTACAATTCCATAATTTATTCAGTTGTTTTAGTCTTTGAAGAGCAATTGATAGTCGCCGTTTAATTTCTTTCATTGTGTCACCATTGTTGGTAACCAGTGACCCAAGATATTCGAAATTTTCCACCACTTCCAATCTTTCCTCATTAACATATATTTCCTTCTCCATGGCAGTTTTGTTTGTATGCATTATTAAATTAACATACATAGAAATTATCACATTTATCCTCACACCGTCATTATCAACATCGTTATCATTCTCGGATTTACCACCTGCACCAACATCACCATCAGCATCATCATATTCACTCCGAGTAGTGACCTCCCAAAACCGACTACAGCCATTGTGAAGCTTCCTACTACACTCATACACTTGCTAGAATGATAGGTATACATCCGCAAAATGGACCTTCATTCGCCGTTAAATTTAAAAATGTTTTAACTCTAAACTGATTTTTTTTAAAGGACACACCTATAACAGAGTGCTGCTACTCTTAGTTGGGCGGCCCTCTTTAAACTGTCATTATGACGTCATCCTGTTCGTTTGAGGCCACATGCTTAATACTCTCGACACTCTAATCAGCAATATTACTAGGTATAGTTACTTATTGTGAGTTCTCTTTCACATTTCATTTGAAACTTCCATATAGTGTCAATATCATCATCACCATTATCATCATCATCTTCATGATCATCATCTATGCTTGACCAATAGAGAAGCTTTCTGGTCGTTCTGTTCCATAGTTTTCTATCTCTTATTATTGTCTTTAATTCCACTATTCTGCACTGAACGTCTTAGGTATGACTGTAATACAAGTTGTTCCTAGATCACATGTTTGTTTTTCCCCACTAGTTTGTTGTTCTCTAATACTCTCTTTGGTGTTTCTTCGTGTCTCAGGGTGTTACTAAGACATCGAAGCAGTTGCTGTTAATTTCTTAAATAGAGCGTAGAAACGTTTTTTTTTTTTCTGTTTAAAAGTGTCATCAATCCTTGGTAATACCATGTCTCTTTTGCTTTCTACATTATTATTTTTTTTTAAAGTCTAACTTCACAATTAACTTCAGTATATCAAGACTGACTCCACAAAGGTCTTGAGAACTCTATTAGTCACTTCAAATGACAAAGATAGATTGCATGATATGTTCCTAATTGTGTCAAATGCTGCCTTTGCTTGAACTGTTCTGCATGTAACTTCTTAAAACATCTTTTTCTGTTGTGTAATCAGGGTACATAGTACCCAGACGTATCGACTTGCTTTAGACTTGGTTTGATGTCGCTTTTTTGTTTTGTTTTTAAGCCCCGGGGGTGGGGGCGGGGGGGGGGGGTTATTCTTTTAACATCATTATTTCATGGCAAATGTACTCGATTACAATATCTTCTCCCGTACACCTCAGATCAAAAACGATTTGCAGGGTCTTTCAGTGTTGTGTTTCGGCACTATAGAGTGCAGGGTATACTGTACTGTTTGCCAATTTAGATTAAGTGACAACCTGTTCAGTTGATATCTTAAGAAAGCTACATTGATTAAAATTATCATTTTTGAAATGTCATTCTATTGCGCCGCTAGGGGTCTCTGCTAGCTGGTACAGAGGGTTATTGTCCTCAGAGATTGCATGATTGAACACTATTCTACAGAGCCTCATTGACCTGGCTGAAATTAACGCTTCCCAGTAATGTTCTGTCTGTTTTTCTTTTTTTTTTTTCTTTCTCTCTTTGCATTCCTTTTCTTTCCTTTTTTTTTTTCTTGTACACTGTATCCAAACTTCATCGTGGAAAAAGTACATATTTTTTTTTTTTTTTGCGCCGTAGATTCGAAGCAAAAGGTACACTAGAATACTATTAACAGGTTCTTTATGCATGTGCCCCATCCAACACCAGTGTCTTTATTTCTTAGTTCATAATTCACTAGAACTGTTCACTCTGCCCAAAACTCCAGCATCAGTGATTCTATCACACCATATCAGATAACTTTAAAAAAAAATCCGATCATGCTCTGCTTTGCTATTTTTCATTGTCAAGTGATAAAAATATACAGAGTAACTTGGCTAAGTGTTGTCTTGAATTGCCTTCAACTGTTTACCTAAGTTACTTCAGTTATGAGTTGCCCTTGTTATTACGAATTGAGAAACCAGTCGATCTAGTTCGCAGGGAGGGGTGAGTCTTGTTATGTTACTTGGCTTCTCTTTTTTCTTGTTCGTCTTCAATAAGGTAATAAACAGATCACTGAAGTGACCGTGGAGGAAAAGGCTGAGACAAAGCTTGTTATTTAAAACATAGCATGGATATTGCAGTCATTTGTATTTGTCTACCTGCAAACATTTCGAGCTGTATTGTTTCACAGTTATATTGCTATACATTAGAATATGCGTGTCAACAGACAGACCTGTAGTGATTTTCAAGCAATACGGATACATAAGAACACATTTGTTTTAGCTAACTACGACCTAGTTGTGTCCATGACAATTCTTGGTTCAGAAAAACTTTCCAAAAACAGATACTGTAGAGAAAAGTACACTTTTAAATAAAACAGAAGTAAAGTCCGTTTAAGGCCACGCCCCTTCCGCTTACATTAATTCCTAATACTGTTCATATAAGCTGTAGCAAAATATTAATGTGCACTTGGGCAGCCAAGTAGAAACGAGGAAGAAGATTGGCAGTCATCCATCTACTCTTCCCATATCGGGGAAGGAGGGGTGAGGAAAAGCGCGATCGCGCACACACATTGAAATGAGTCAAAACGTAGACTTGAAATGTACCTTGGTTTGCACCAGCTTTAACGTCTAGGGTTTACAACATAAATGCCGCTCAGCTTCATTGTACACTCTGTCAGTTTATTCTGGTCCATTTATTTCACATATTCAAACAATTATTCACACTTAATCACTCGCGACATATTCGAACATTAAACATTTGCGCAACATAAAGACGACATCTTCAAATACAACAACCGTCTTCTCTGACTTCTGATGATCGACTGACCACGAGGCTAGCTCGGGCTTCCCCTCGCTTACTCCACCGGCCACAAGTATCTCGTGCCGTGACTTGTAACACGGACTTCCTGCTTGCCACAATGTACTCGTGGAGACCATGCAAAGCAGGGTCATCACACACATACACACACGTGCGCGCGCGCACACTCACACACACACTCACACACACTCACACACACACACATCATATGTCTATTCAATTGCTATAAATTGTAGAGAAGTGGAGATTGACAAATTGCAGATGACGTCTGCATTAAACACCATTCTGCTCTGGTGCTATATACCCTCTAGTCATCATACTCGTTTTCATATCGAAAAGTTTGCAATTTCGTGGTTTGCAATCTTAATCTGCAGTCCCCGGATCAGATCAATGTGTTTGTCTCCTTTATGCTATGAGATCAGCAATCTAAGTAATTATCTTGTTGCTTTCCATTTACGCTTTTTTAAACCCTCTCTCAGGTTTGCCGGTCTTCCATAAACTGTTATGTTCATTTTCATCTTAAACATGTTCACACATTGTGCCTGTCTACGCCTGGTTTCTCTGTTCGCGATGGACCACTTCACTTGTGTTTCTTTCCGCATACAGCGGTAGTCTCGGAGCTTCTCGAATAGACCAGCTGCCAGCCAGTTCTTTTGGTCTGATGATCCTACCACACGGCCAGCTCCCGGAGGTGTCCTACCATAACGTTATTTTCAGATTGTATTTCCTCCTCCTTGCATAAGAACGGATAGCCTCCTCCTCAAGGAACTTATGAAATCGCTGGCACAATATGGAATGTCAGGTTTGGTTGCGCCATCCAACATTCCATCATATCAGAGACAATAGTACGGTTACAATTACACCGTAACTCAGTAATACCCATCTAAAACTAAAAGAAATAAATATATCATACTGGGGAGGCACTAAAAAAAATGTGAAGGCTATCTAAAATTGGATAGTTAGGCCTGTTGATGAATACACTTAAAGGTTCTTAATTTATAACGTACCCCAAACACGAAATCCCCGTGGGAAATCCACAGCTGACCTGACAGTTCATTATTTCAAGGGGTGGAAGTGTGCTGTTGTGTGGTGTTTTTTTTTTTAGAGTGTTCATCTAGTGTCTTCTAATGCTAAGCCTTACCCTAACCGAAAAATTGGCTGTAGATAAATCACGAGAAACTACAACCTGAACACCCTAGAATTTATTGGGAATGTCTCCCGTGACGTTGTCGTGACGTCAGGGGTAAGTTATAAATTAAGTACCCACTTTAATCTTATGGGCTGAATCAGTGACTACGAACGCGTGAAACCTATACAAGGTTCAAACTATTGGCTCATCAATAACACACAGAGCAATAAGAAGCACCCAAATAACCACAAAACATTTGAGAGAACTGTTGCTCGGGACCTCTTGAATTTCGTAAACAACATATCTCTTACTTATTTTGAACAGCTTAACAGGCCTTCAAACAATCTACTAAATCGTAGATTTTAAGAAAAAGAAAACTATAACGTATAATGTATAAATCATTTTGCAAAAGATCCTTTGATACAACATGCAAATATAAAAACTGACATAATGATATGTGAAGCTCTCAAATCAGCAATTAAAAAAAACGTCCTCTTTTATCTGGTACAAGTCTGGAAGTCCAAGGAAGGCTGGCTGCTGAAAACTGGGAATGGAGCGCTGATTGGAATGCCCCTAGTGTTTTGATGAAGGTTCTTAATTCACGTTTTCACCACATTAGTCAGCGAAGCAGACCTGACACAAGAATATCAACTACAAGTCTCAACAAGGCTCTGACGACATGGTCTGAAACAGCACAAGGAACAATACAGTTCTGTATAGGTCTGATTGTCGGTGGACAAGACACGTTGTTTGTTTTTTTACAACAGCCAGATTAAATGCTACATACTAAAGGCAACATGCTCGCCTGCGAATACGAAGGTCACTGGTTCAGATCCTCATCAAGCTGGAATATATATATATATATATATAAATATTTCAAATACGACGTTGATTCCTAGTTCGATCCAGTCTAAAATGGGTACCAGACAAAGTCATGGAAAGTAAGGCGGTTGGCTCGATTTTGACAACATCACCTACCGGGGTGTATAAAATTATGTCCAGCCTCATTACTGCAAACGAGACACATTTGAATGAAGGAAGTTAAACCCCGGCAGGACCACACAACGAGCGATAAACACCCGGTGACACAAAATGCCAGCATTCGGATGAGAATTACCCGAGGACAAGGCCCCCGCCAACACCGGATTTTTTTTTTTTTTTAGTTGCGTATCCTTTACAGGACTTTGCAGAACCTACCTCTGTGTGGGTTTTCTAGGCAAATTTACGTCCAGTAGTTTGCCATTGCTTTCTGGACGGTTAGTTTTCTTGATACCACTGTCGTAACCAACGCAAGGCCCATGGCCCGCAGTTGGGGTCGAACCCGGCGTCCCGGCATTACGAAGCGTTCGCATCAAGTTAGGCACAGAGCCGACAACACCGGAGTAGAGCTTTAAAATAACGAAAAATTGCGTCCCATATTGGGACGGCAATACCATACGAGACCAAAAAAAAGTTAAGAAACATGATCACATACGCCAGTAGGAACAGCCTTTAATGGGATACATACATGTGCATGTGAGATACGTACAATTCTCCAGTGTAAAGAGGCTATTATTTGAACACGTCTGTTCACATTTACTTCACGCACCACTGCCTATTCTCTGTTATAAGCTAAATAATAAAGCCACGTACAGCGTCAACAGCATGAAGCTTTCGGTGTCAACGAAGTTCACATACTTGTATCTTTCATGTGTGGAAACGTTCTAGCTGACAGAGCTGGTTATACTCGGCTATTTTGTGCCGATGCAAATGTTAACTTTCTATCGCTGTCGTTACATACTCCCAGCTGTATTGTACGAAACCAGTCCTGTGTGGAAGAAACTGCAAGAAAGGGAAGGCACGATTCGCCTGAGCAAATGATAAATTAGTATTTCCTTCGTCTTCCTTCTTCCCCCTTCTCGAGTCCACTTCCTCTACATTGGTTTATACATGTGGTGGTTTGAAGGATATCACTACAGTTTTAACTTCTATAAATCGCAAATGTCGGCTCTGTGGCTAAGTCGATGCGAACGCTTCGCTTCGTAATGCCGGGATGCCAGGTTCGATCCCAGCTGCGGGCAATGCGCCTTGCGTTGGTATCAAGAAAGCCGACCGTCCAGGAGGCAATGGCAAACTACTGGATGTAAATTGCCTAGAGAAACCACACAACAGCCAGGGGCTGTTAGGGTTGGTTCAAATCGCAAATTGAAAATATCGGGACCAGTCCACGTTTTCCGGCCCATCTACACATTGGCTGACCTTTCATTCATACTTTCCCAGAGTCTTCTACGTCGGAGTGATTTCATGTTGTCTTGCCTTCAGTTACATCAGCGCCGATGTCGTGTTTTCTATACTATACAAAGACACAGCTTTCAACGACCACAGAACATCTAGAACTGGTCCTAACCCAAACCCCACTACCAACAGCCTGAGCCTAGATTACATGAGAGACTTTTTTTTTTTTTAAGCAGTTCAGCGTGACACCGCTCTGACCTAGATCACACCAAGAAAGTGTGTTCATGGGCCGGGAATCGTGAACAAGTCCAAATATCTTTACTTGGTCATCTAGCGAAATGAATCAGCAAGTAGATAGTCTGACACCACAGTGGGAAATATAATGCATACAGGAGAATGTGTAAACAACCTGCCACAGGCGGTGTCAGCAAAGATCTTCCAGAGATGTTAAGTTGGCACAGTCCACAGTTCCTTCGAGACGTTGGTTATGTCCACCATCTCTACCTCTTACAGAAATGACAAGCCTGTGACAATAACTCGCATGTAAGATATTCTCCAATCCATTCGTGGTTTTAGGTCAGTGTCGGAATAACAACATAATACTGGATATATAAACATTAAGAAACTATCACATGAACACACATACAAACACACACTAGCATATACCACACATGCATACACACACACACACACACACACACAGAGAGAGAGAGAGAGAGAGAGAGAGAGAGAGAGAGAGAGAGAGAGAGAGCGAGAGAGAAAGAAAGAAAGAGTCGCAAGCACAAATGTATGCACATTTTTTGACGTGACATACACAGAGACCCTGTTAAATTTATTACTGTCAATCAGAGTGTTGGTTCGGCTGTCCAGGTTTAGTACACTAATACATACACCTTTCTGTGTTGACTGACAACAGTATGAGCCTCGTACCATTCATGAGACACTGGCACACAACGTAAAACTGCGTAAGTCACGTCAGAGCAAACAACTATCAATAAATCGTGGGTTTGTTTATGACGTCCTGAAGATACTTCGCTTTACAAACAGGGAAAATACCTTGAATTTATGTGGATTCACGCAAAATAATACTAATTAAAAAATAAAGAACACAAAACAAGTACATCATCAAGGCGCATTAGCCTGTATTATAAATTAATAAAGTGCATTTTTGCATCCTGGTTCTGAGGGTAGACTGCGGAGTGGGGGCGCAAGTGGGGAGGAGAGAGGAAGTAAACAAACGAAAGTCTCCAGGATCTTGTTTTTGTCGTACATGGCTTGCACTACGTAAATCGCTGGTTTTTGTTTTTTGAAAGCAAAGTTTAAGAACGTAGAGACCTTTTAGGCATGACTTTTTCAATGAAGTTTTGGCCTGTTATTTCATGTCGACCTTTGGCAGCTGTCTTCATCAACATTGTTCAGCTAAGACACGTGAATAACGCACGCGGAACTGCACGGTGTTGCTCCTACAGGTGTTGATGTAGAAACGCAAATACAAATAAAATTAAAAGTAACCGTTTCATTTTTATTTGTGCATCGGGCACATGAGGCAAAACTTATTTTATATATATATATAGATCAGACGGTACTGGATGGTCAAAAACACAAATTTTAGACAAATGCTTTTGGACTGTGGTGTAGCGGCTAGATGCGGTCGTTGGTTCAAATCAGAACAGAGTCGGACATTTTTTTTTTTTAAATGACTTTAATTCCCAGGTCGATGCAGCTTTAAAGCCCGACTCTCTAGCGAAGTTGGTTAAACCTGACTTTCGCGGCGGCCGGGTGACGAACTCCTTGTGGTCCGGGTTCACTCCCGGGGGTAGGCAGAAAAGCCACATTTCTCCCAGATTAACGGTACCTATAATGGAATCAATGCCGAAGGGTTGCGATATCCATAGTACCGAGCCAAAGGGTTTACAACTCATGGTTTCTGGATACGTAAAAAAAAAAAATGCAGCTTTAAAGAGGCACTAGGTAAAGTAAGGGGAAATAGGGGCGGTCGCCGTAATGTTGACAGTGTCACCCCCCTCACTCCCCCCCCCCCCCCTCCATTACCGATCGGTCTATAAAGTAGAAGTCCATCATTATATCCCCAATACGCCTGCAGGCGCAGAAAAAGTTTTAAAAAATGTGAAAGAAACAGTTCAAAGAACTCATTTCACGGCGTTTCGTGCATATGTTGCTAGACACTTTTTTTTTTTAACAATAAACGATGTTTGATGGGACGACGTGGTCAACATCAGGCAGGTCACTTTTACTTTCCAGAACATTTCCTGGTACCCATTTTAGTTTTGGTCAACCGGAAAGCCAGAATCAATCGTTTAAATCCGTCACGGTGCACGTTCGAAGGTGTCAACATAATTAACAGAAATATCGCTATACTTGGCGACGCAGCAACCGTCCTTTGATGATTTCATACATCGCTTACATTCTACTTTCCGATTCCTATTCCTTTAAAGAAAAAAAAAATTAAAAGGTCGACCACTTTCAGACTACTGCTAGCTAGCCGAGGCTGCTAACAGTCTCCGCCTATATTTGTGGTCTGGGTTATTTGCGTCACTTTCGTGACTAAACTCTAGTATTTGCGACGTTTCTGGGCTTGATGATTCCTTCCGATTCAGATCGCTCGTCCTATACCCTGTTGTTAGCTGTGCATGTCTTCCCTCTTCTTACTTGATGTTTTCTCTTGGTTTTATCTCCCTCTGATTTGGCCAGGCGTATTTCGTATGAGAGCGTGATTTGGCCAGGCGTATTTCGTAGGAGAGCGAGCTTTTCTACATAACGTCCCTTGGACCACCATTTACAGTTTTAAAATGTTGAGTATTTTATTTTGCCAAAAAATACTGAAAACAGTTTTTGATTTTCGATAGTTCCGAAATGTGAGAATATTTCGCGTATTTCACTTTCTCTAACTCTTTCTATTTCAGTCATCACTTACTTTCTCTAACTCTTTCTATTTCAGATATCACTTACTTTCTCTAACTCTTTCTATTTCAGACATCACTTACTTTCTCTAACTCTTTCTATTTAAGACATCACTTACTTTCTCTAACTCTTTCTATTTCAAACATCACTTACTTTCTCTAACTCTTTCTATTTCAGACATCACTTACTTTCTCTAAAGCTTTCTATTTCAGACATCACTTACTTTCTCTAACTCTTTCTATTTCAGACATCACTTACTTTCTCTAAAGCTTTCTATTTTAGACATCACTTACTTTCTCTAACTCTTTCTATTTCAGACATCACTTACTTTCTCTAAAGCTTTCTATTTCAGACATCACTTACTTTCTCTAACTCTTTCTATTTCAGACATCACTTACTTTCTCTAAAGCTCTCTATTTCAGACATCACTTACTTTCTCTAAAGCTTTCTATTTCAGACATCACTTACTTTCTCTAAAGCTCTCTATTTCAGACATCACTTACTTTCTCTAAAGCTTTCTATTTCAGACATCACTTACTTTCTCTAAAGCTTTCTATTTCAGACATCACTTACTTTCTCTAAAGCTTTCTATTTCAGACATCACTTACTTTCTCTAAAGCTTTCTATTTCAGACATCACTTACTTTCTCTAAAGCTTTCTATTTCAGACACCACTTACTTTCTCTAAAGCTTTCTATTTAAGACATCACTTACTTTCTCTAAAGCTTTCTATTTCAGACATCACTTACTTTCTCTAAAGCTTTCTATTTCAGACATCACTTACTTTCTCTAAAGCTTTCTATTTCAGACATCACTTACTTTCTCTAAAGCTTTCTATTTCAGACATCACTTAATTTCTCTAAAGCTTTCTATTTCAGACATCACTTACTTTCTCTAAAGCTTTCTATTTCAGACATCACTTACTTTCTCTAAAGCTTTCTATTTCAGACATCACTTACTTTCTCTAAAGCTTTCTATTTCAGACATCACTTACTTTCTCTAAAGCTTTCCATTTCAGACATCACTTACTTTCTCTAAAGCTTTCTATTTCAGACATCACTTACTTTCTCGAAAGCTTTCTATTTCAGACATCACTTACTTTCTCTAAAGCTTTCTTGTTCTTCTTCTTCTTCTTGTTCACCGGCTGTGAATTCCGGCGGTAAGTCACGGTTGTTCGTCCAAAATGGACTTTTGGCTTTTACCTTGACCTGAGTTTTGCGTGTACATCCGTTTTACTGGCTTATTTGTTTGCAGTACTCGTTCCCCGCCTTTCCGGCAGATGTACTCCGACTTCGGAGGATCTAAAGCTTTCTATTTCAGACATCACTTACTTTCTCTAAAGCTTTCTTTTTCAGACATCACTTACTTTCTCTAGATTTCAGACATCACACTTACTTTCTCTAAAGCTTTCTATTTCAGACATCACTTACTTTCTCTAAAGCTTTCTATTTCAGACATCACTTACTTTCTCTAAAGCTTTCTATTTCAGACATCACTTACTTTCTCTAAAGCTTTCTATTTCAGACATCACTTACTCTAAAGCTTTCTATTTCTCACTTACTTTCTCTAAAGCTTTCTATTTCAGACATCACTTACTTTCTCTAAAGCTTTCTATTTCAGACATCACTTACTTTCTCTAAAGCTTTCTATTTCAGACATCACTTACTTTCTCTAGAGCATTTCACTCACTACTTTCTCTAAAGCTTTCTATTTCAGACATCACTTACTTTCTCTAAAGCTTTCTATTTCAGACATCACTTACTTTCTCTAAAGCTTTCTATTTCAGACATCACTTACTTTCTCTAAAGCTTTCTATTTCAGACATCACTTACTTTCTCTAAAGCTTTCTATTTCAGACATCACTTACTTTCTCTAAAGCTTTCTATTTCAGACATCACTTACTTTCTCTAAAGCTTTCTATTTCAGACATCACTTACTTTCTCTAAAGCTTTCTATTTCAGACATCACTTACTTTCTCTAAAGCTTTCTATTTCAGACATCACTTACTTTCTCTAAAGCTTTCTATTTCAGACATCACTTACTTTCTCTAAAGCTTTCTATTTCAGACATCACTTCTATAAAGCTTTCTATTTCAGACATCACTTACTTTCTCTAAAGCTTTCTATTTCAGACATCACTTACTTTCTCGAAAGCTTTCTATTTCAGACATCACTTACTTTCTCTAAAGCTTTCTTCTTCTTCTTCTTCTTCTTGTTCACCGGCTGTGAATTCCGGCGGTAAGTCGCGGTTGTTCGTCCAAAATGGACTTTTGGCTTTTACCTTGACCTGAGTTTTGCGTGTACATCTGTTTTACTGGCTTATTTGTTTGCAGTACTCGTTCCCCGCCTTTCCGGCAGATGTACTCCGACTTCGGAGGATCTAAAGCTTTCTATTTCAGACATAATTTACTTTCTCTAAAGCTTTCTATTTCAGACATCACTTACTTTCTCTAAAGCTTTCTATTTCAGACATCACTCACTTTCTCTAAAGCTTTCTATTTCAGACATCACTTACTTTCTCTAAAGCTTTCTATTTCAGACATCACTTACTTTCTCTAAAGCTTTCTATTTCAGACATCACTTACTTTCTCTAAAGCTTTCT
The DNA here is from genome assembly GCA_905116865.2 of Candidula unifasciata. NCBI lineage: Eukaryota > Metazoa > Mollusca > Gastropoda > Stylommatophora > Geomitridae > Candidula > Candidula unifasciata. The sequence goes on along the minus strand of CAJHNH020000070.1, from coordinate 5,940 downwards.
ATTTCAGACATCACTTACTTTCTCTAAAGCTTTCTATTTCAGACATCACTTACTTTCTCTAAAGCTTTCTATTTCAGACATCACTTACTTTCTCTAAAGCTTTCTATTTCAGACATCACTTACTTTCTCTAAAGCTTTCTATTTCAGACATCACTTACTTTCTCTAAAGCTTTCTATTTCAGACATCACTTACTTTCTCTAAAGCTTTCTATTTCAGACATCACTTACTTTCTCTAAAGCTTTCTATTTCAGACTGTCGTATGGCAGTTTTGTCACGCACCTTACTTACAGGATATTTTCACAAATCCCTCAGGTGCTCTGAGACAGGAGAGTTTTGAATGGTGGCTCTCGTTCGTCTAGAGGCCTAACCCTCGGTTCAAACTTTCCATTCAACCTGTCTCAGGGATGAGGTGACACGAGCTCTGACTCCACAGGGTTATTATGAACACTTGAGTACCTCTCGGCCAGACGTCCTCACCACAGATTGCCCCCAGACTGGAACAAAACAAGTCCAGTCGAACAAATAATCAACAGCGAATTTGACAAGACAACACTGCCTCTCTGAATAAGACAATAAAATTCAGTAACACAAAACTTTTCTATCAACTAGAAGACTACTGAATTATATCACGATTGTAATTAATTTACTATAACAAAGTTAATGAAAACCGTAGCGAAGATATAAAAGGAACGATCGCAACTTTGAAAATCTAACACAAGAGAAAGAATTCCTCTAAATAGACCTATAGACTATCGTGTTCATCACGGCGGAGGAGAAAACATGACCATGAAGGCACATTTGGAGATGAGTTATCTTAGTCTGCCACGTCACTTATCTGATCAGATCTCGTAGCTCCTCAGCGTCTCAGAAAGGAGTAATACGCCACCGTACTTTACTGCACGGTTACACAGGAATGAATCAGCTTCTCCGGATGCCGGATAGGAAACTCTCTCTCTGCCGTACTTCCCAGTACGACCACACATGAACGAATCAGCTTCTGGTATTAATCAAGGACTGTCGACTCACTTCACCGGAACGAATCGGCTTCAGGTGCTGATCCAGGAAACTCAACTCACTATTGAGGGACTCCGGCACCAGTGTCGTCCGCACATTCAACACCGTACTTCAGCATACGTAAATCGTTTACTGGGTCGTGGCAGTTGGAACCACACTATCAAACATAGACACTTGTTGGATCTTCAGAAAATCCTGAAAAACGCAAAGTAACAGACATGAGCGAACCGTCCTCAACGTACCTATTTAATCAAGGTCCTTACTTCCTCCAAATGCTCAGATATATTTTAGATTATTCCAAACCATGAAGGTTGGTTACCTCAATCTTAGAATCCTTTTTGTTTCCTAGAGTGAGCACTAGATCATTAACTCGAAGAGTTCCTGGATTCAGTTCTGTGGCAAAGGTTAGACAGATCCCCATTATTTACCGTTCCTTCTAACGTAGAAAATAAGGGATCGGCGATGAAGTCAAAACCAAGACCTACTGAAATATGTTATGAAAACAATACGACAGTCGAAGCTTGTTGTGGTTACGAAATCACCTAGCAACAGCGGACATGACGTCATACCTGCCCAGACTTCTTGTCATTCACAACAATTCAGTGACTTTCCAAGTTCTGATACCGAATACTAGCAAATAATTAACAATACAAAGTTATCAATACTACAAACCCACTCCAGATATGTAGATTGATTGAATTGAAAAGGTTTAAAAGGCCATTTCAAAGCATTCTGCGAGAAATGTCAACCGAAAGTGCATTCCGATCCGGAGCTCCTTTCGCCACCTTCCTTGGCAAGAATCGTAGGAAAACAGATTCGCATTATCCAGCTGCTGACCTTACTTACCTACATCACAGACACTATGAACGCAAATATTCAATTTAAAGTCCCTAAGAAAACTCACCCATTGTAAATAAAAAAGAGAATAAGGAATCTTGTCTGTATAACGGTCAATCGGCGAGACACAAGGAAAAACGCCTGCCTCCAAGACCGGACTTTAGAGAAGTGACGCACACAAACACGTCTCCTAACTACAGCAGTTAGCGTATGAATCGCGCTCACTAATGCAGTGCAGTGGTCAGACAATTTATTTAGAATAGGCGTAGAAAATGTGTCCTAACATTTAATTCGACACTCAAAGCCTAAAAGAGTCATTATCTAAGGGTTTTATATGGATTTTTCCTATCAGGACTCCCCCACAACAAACGACCTATCTAACTATGCTTGGCCTATTCTAATACATAGTTACGATGACGAGTTTAGGGGTTTCAGCCTGTGGACCTTCCTACTGTGGCAGATGTGTGGATGCTGTCATGCGACACAGACATCACTTACTTTCTCTAAAGCTTTCTATTTCAGACATCACTTACTTTCTCTAAAGCTTTCTTCTTCTTCTTCTTCTTCTTGTTCACCGGCTGTGAATTCCGGCGGTAGGTCACGGTTGTTCGTCTAAAATGGACTTTTGGCTTTTACCTTGACCTGAGTTTTGGGTGTACATCCGTTTTACTGGCTTATTTGTTTGCAGTACTCGTTCCCCGCCTTTCCGGCAGATGTACTCCGACTTCGGAGGATCTAAAGCTTTCTATTTCAGACATCATTTACTTTCTCTAAAGCTTTCTATTTCAGACATCACTTACTTTCTCAAAAGCTTTCTATTTCAGACATCACTTACTTTCTCTAAAGCTTTCTATTTCAGACATCACTTACTTTCTCTAAAGCTTTCTATTTCAGACATCACTTACTTTCTCTAAAGCTTTCTATTTCAGACATCACTTACTTTCTCTAAAGCTTTCTATTTCAGACATCACTTACTTTCTCTAAAGCTTTCTATTTCAGACATCACTTACTTTCTCTAAAGCTTTCTATTTCAGACATCACTTACTTTCTCTAAAGCTTTCTATTTCAGACATCACTTACTTTCTCTAAAGCTTTCTATTTCAGACATCACTTACTTTCTCTAAAGCTTTCTATTTCAGACATCACTTACTTTCTCTAAAGCTTTCTATTTCAGACATCACTTACTTTCTCTAAAGCTTTCTATTTCAGACATCACTTACTTTCTCTAAAGCTTTCTATTTCAGACATCACTTACTTTCTCTAAAGCTAACTTCTTTTCTTCTTTTCAGACATTCACGGCGGTAGGTCACGGTTGTTCTCTAAAATGGACTTTTGGCTTTTACCTTTAGACATCCTGACTTTTGGGTGTTTCTCTTTTAACTGGCTTTCTTGTTTTCAGACATCACTTACTTTCTCTAAAGCTTTCTATTTCAGACATCACTTACTTTCTCTAAAGCTTTCTATTTCAGACATCACTTACTTTCTCTAAAGCTTTCTATTTCAGACATCACTTACTTTCTCTAAAGCTTTCTATTTCAGACATCACTTACTTTCTCTAAAGCTTTCTATTTCAGACATCACTTACTTTCTCTAAAGCTTTCTATTTCAGACATCACTTACTTTCTCTAAAGCTTTCTATTTCAGACATCACTTACTTTCTCTAAAGCTTTCTATTTCAGACATCACTTACTTTCTCTAAAGCTTTCTATTTCAGACATCACTTACTTTCTCTAAAGCTTTCTATTTCAGACTTACTTTCTCTAAAGCTTTCTATTTCAGACATCACTTACTTTCTCTAAAGCTTTCTATTTCAGACATCACTTACTTTCTCTAAAGCTTTCTATTTCAGACATCACTTACTTTCTCTAAAGCTTTCTATTTCAGACATCACTTACTTTCTCTAAAGCTTTCTATTTCAGACATCACTTACTTTCTCTAAAGCTTTCTATTTCAGACATCACTTACTTTCTCTAAAGCTTTCTATTTCAGACATCACTTACTTTCTCTAAAGCTTTCTATTTCAGACATCACTTACTTTCTCTAAAGCTTTCTATTTCAGACATCACTTACTTTCTCTAAAGCTTTCTATTTCAGACATCACTTACTTTCTCTAAAGCTTTCTTTCTCTATTTCAGACATCACTTACTTTCTCTAAAGCTTTCTATTTCAGACATCACTTTACTTTCTCGACATCACTTACTTTCTCTAAAGCTTTCTATTTCAGACATCACTTACTTTCTCTAAAGCTTTCTTGTTCTTCTTCTTCTTCTTGTTCACCGGCTGTGAATTCCGGCGGTAAGTCACGGTTGTTCGTCCAAAATGGACTTTTGGCTTTTACCTTGACCTGAGTTTTGCGTGTACATCCGTTTTACTGGCTTATTTGTTTGCAGTACTCGTTCCCCGCCTTTCCGGCAGATGTACTCCGACTTCGGAGGATCTAAAGCTTTCTATTTCAGACATCACTTACTTTCTCTAAAGCTTTCTTTTTCAGACATCACTTACTTTCTCTAAAGCTATCTATTTCAGACATCACTTACTTTCTCTAAAGCTTTCTATTTCAGACATCACTTACTTTCTCTAAAGCTTTCTATTTCAGACATCACTTACTTTCTCTAAAGCTTTCTATTTCAGACATCACTTACTTTCTCTAAAGCTTTCTATTTCAGACATCACTTACTTTCTCTAAAGCTTTCTATTTCAGACATCACTTACTTTCTCTAAAGCTTTCTATTTCAGACATCACTTACTTTCTCTAAAGCTTTCTATTTCAGACATCACTTACTTTCTCTAAAGCTTTCTATTTCAGACATCACTTACTTTCTCTAAAGCTTTCTATTTCAGACATCACTTACTTTCTCTAAAGCTTTCTATTTCAGACATCACTTACTTTCTCTAAAGCTTTCTATTTCAGACATCACTTACTTTCTCTAAAGCTTTCTATTTCAGACATCACTTACTTTCTCTAAAGCTTTCTATTTCAGACATCACTTACTTTCTCTAAAAAGCTTTCTATTTCAGACATCACTTACTTTCTCTAAAGCTTTCTATTTCAGACATCACTTACTTTCTCTAAAGCTTTCTATTTCAGACATCACTTACTTTCTCTAAAGCTTTCTATTTCAGACATCACTTACTTTCTCTAAAGCTTTCTTCTTCTTCTTCTTCTTCTTGTTCACCGGCTGTGAATTCCGGCGGTAAGTCACGGTTGTTTGTCCAAAATGGACTTTTGGCTTTTACCTTGACCTGAGTTTTGCGTGTACATCCGTTTTACTGGCTTATTTGTTTGCAGTACTCGTTCCCCGCCTTTCCGGCAGATGTACTCACTTCGGAGGATCTACTTTCTATTTCAGACATAATTTACTTTCTAAAGCTTTCTATTTCAGACATCACTTACTTTCTCTAAAGCTTTCTATTTCAGACATCACTTACTTTCTCTAAAGCTTTCTATTTCTCTAAAGACATCACTCACTTTCTCTAAAGCTTTCTATTTCAGACATCACTTACTTTCTCTAAAGCTTTCTATTTCAGACATCACTTACTTTCTCTAAAGCTTTCTATTTCAGACATCACTTACTTTCTCTAAAGCTTTCTATTTCAGACATCACTTACTTTCTCTAAAGCTTTCTATTTCAGACATCACTTACTTTCTCTAAAGCTTTCTATTTCAGACATCACTTACTTTCTCTAAAGCTTTCTATTTCAGACATCACTTACTTTCTCTAAAGCTTTCTATTTCAGACATCACTTACTTTCTCTAAAGCTTTCTATTTCAGACTGTCACTTATGGCAGTAAAGCTTTCTATTTCAGACATCACCTTACTTTCTCTAAAGCTTTCTATTTCAGACATCACTTACTCTCGTTCGTCTAAAGGCCTAACCCTCGGTTCAAACTTTCCATTCAACCTGTCTCAGGGATGAGGGTGACACGAGCTCTGACTCCACAGGGTTATTATGAACACTTGAGTACCTCTCGGCCAGACGTCCTCACCACAGATTGCCCCCAGACTGGAACAAAACAAGTCCAGTCGAACAAATAATCAACAGCGAATTTGACAAGACAACACTGCCTCTCTGAATAAGACAATAAA